>JAODXR010192805.1:0-10149 GCA_028877395.1 Cathorops festae | reverse complement strand
GACCCAGGACACGCTGGAGGGACTATGTCTCTTGGCTGGCCTGGGAACGCCTTGGTGTTCTTCCTGAGGAGCTGGCCAAGGTGTCTAGGGAGAGGAAAGTTTGGGCTTCCATGCTTAGACTGCTGCCTCCGCGACCCGGCCCGGATAAGCGGTAGAGAATGAATGAATGAAAAGGTGGAATCTTCTCCAATTCTTCAACATTCTCCAGAGCAATGGTGTACTTATTCCCATACCTATTTTCCAACACTCTGAAGACGTCCTCTGCCGTGTTGTAAGCTGACAGTCTGTGATCTTTGACAATCTTTTCACTCATACTGTCAAGAAGCTGGATCTTTTTAACCTCTGGTGAGCCAGTTGGCTCACCTTGATTTTGAAGGCTTTCCCAATCCATCTACCAGTGGTAGAAATCCCTCTTGCAGCCATTAAATGTTGGCAATTGAGTTGGCTTGAGTTTTACGACTGGTGGTATGTTTCCAGTTAGCACCCTTTTCACTTCTGTTGCCTGTCTTTCTTCAGCAACCCTTTGTGCCCTAGCAAACTCAGCCTTTCTCATTTCAAGGTCAATATAGGCTAGCTTCACATCCTTACTTCGCTTTTGGAAGTCATCTCTCTCTGATGTTGGGACCCAGGAGTCCCAGGCTGATAGAACTTTGGAAGCTTCCTTGATTAACTTAACCACTACAGTGAGGTGGACTTCATAACCTTCATAATTATCACTCTCCACATGTATGGAGTAGGTATGTCTACAGGCCTTTTCTGCTTCCTCAAAAGCAGCCTCTAGTGCATCATGCCCATACCTGCCCCAGAGGTTGGTTTGAACAGTGGCTTTTACTTCTTTGAACTTCTGCTCACAGTCATTGATTCTTAAGTTTCTTAAGGTTTGTGTCTTGCTCCTTGTCAAGCACAGCCTCTTCACTATCTTCTACTCGGGATTTAAGCTCTGTTTCTAACCCAGCTTTGTATTCATCATTGACCTCGATGAGCTTACATGCGTCAACAGAGATCTTTGCAAATTCTTCTCTGAGCTCTGACTCAGTTAGAGCACTTGCCTTTCTACTGAGGTAGTTTGTTTGCTTGGTGAAACAACCCTTTGCAACTGTTCTCTCTTTCTTCAGCTGATCCAGTGATTTGCCAAGAGCTTCAACAGCCATCTTGATATGTGAGACTTCTTTGCTTATGAAATGAATTCAATCCCTTCTAACACCTGATGTCTTTTAAATGGTCTTGTCGTGACAGCAATTCTCCTCTGCATCTACTACCTGGACTTTCTGAAGTCTTTAATCTTCATGTCCCAATGCTGAACGCGCTGCCTCTTGGGTCATCAATAGGCAAGATGCTAGTCTTTAGCCTTCACAGTGGATGGTTGTTGACTGGGCCAGCAGTTGTTTTTAACTGTCAAGTTATTGGGGTGTCTCTACTTAACGCCTGGGCAAACTTGAAAAGACCTTAGCCAACTACGGGGTAGGATGGATCAACTCAGATTTTCACAACTTAATCTTCTTTCTTTTCTTTATTTAGTTGTTAGAGCATTTCAGGTTGAAATGAGCTTCAGTTAGCTTCAATTAGTCAGTAGGTTAAAAACCAGTGGCTTCCCCAGAGATGGCTTATGCTTTAAGTTCCCCTGTTCTTCTGTTCTTTTTACAACAAACACCTCTTCTATCACTGCACTCTGCATGGCCTGCTGCGCTAACTAAAGAATGAGAACCTTGGAAATCAACTTCCTGTAATATCAGGTATCAAAATAATAGTCCCCACTCCCTTAAACTTAAATAAAAGTCTTTGCTTCATGGAGTCTGACAGCACACCTCCCACTTGAGCTCTTGGTTCCAGAACCCAAGGAGATCACATCACATCAGTCATCCCCTGAAGCTGCAGGGTCTCCACTCTGTTGCTCCTCTACCAGAACCAAAACGACAAGTTGCCTGACATCTCTGTGAAGAACTGTTGCAGGAATCTTCATGGTGCTCTTCTTTCCAGTTTTGGTGCTCTTGCTTTTATATCCTTCATTGGTTGGTCTCTTGATCATAAGAGGATAGCTAGGAAATGTCCTAACTTGGACATCTCTCACAATCCCTTTCTCATCAGGATTAGTACTGATTACCCTGGCCAACTTGAATTGACCTCTTAGGCAATTCTGACCAGCAAGCCAAACAATGTCTCCCACAGCAACATTTCTCTCTCTCGTATGCCACTTACTTCTGACAAAGAGGTTGGGGCCTGCAAGCTGACACCACTTCTTCCAAAACTTGTTCACCTCCAATTGGATGACTCTCAGCCTTTTGTAAGGATAACTCTTGAACTGGAAGTCTCCTGGGTCTCCACTTGAGGAGGCACGCCCCAACAGGAGAGAGTTTGCGGTGATGTACTCCACACATTCCTCCTGGCTTTGTGCTCGCACATCTATAGGCCGTTCATTGGCTGACATATACACAAAAGTCTGGAATTCTCCCCATGTGAAGGCACCATTTCCACCTACGTTCTGCATGGCTCTTTTCACGGTCCGAACGGCTGCCTCAGCTGCTCTGTTTCTGTGAGGTGAGTCTGCAGGATGGATCTTCCAGGACCAGTTTGTGCCATATTTGGCAAACTCCTCCTCCAGTCCTGACCTCTCTAGGTGCTCAAGGAACTTATAGAGGTCCCCAAGAGCAGGTTTGGCCCCAATAAAGTTTGTACCCGGATCAGACCATACCTTGCTGGGATGTCCTCTCAGTGATATAAACCTCTGATAAGCCAGCAGAAATCCCTCAGCTGACAAATCACTGACAATGTCAGCATGGATGGCTCTAGATGCCATTCAGCTGAACACGATGCCCCACACTTTGAGTCTCACTCTCTTCTTCACCTCGTCTCTGACCTCACAGGGCCCAAACAGGTCCATGGCAGTAAACTGAAATGGAGCTGCTGGTCCAACACGCTCTGGTGGTAAGTCACCCATTATCTGTTGACATCATTTTGCCCTTGCTTTTCTGCAGGTTACACAGTTTTCCACTGCCTTTTTGGTTAATATTCTTCCTGTAACAACCCAAGCTTTACTTCTCATCCTTAGAAGTGTTCCTGCCACCCCTTCATGGTTCACAGCATGAGCTTCTCGTGCCAGAAGCGTGGCTATCCATGCTTCATGAGGGAGAATGGGCACTGCAATTTTATCTTTTTTTAAGGCTTGGATTCTTCCTCCACACTTGAGAAGTCCGTCTTTTCCTTTGAACACTACTAAACGGTTGAAGGTTGTGTCAGGGAACATCACACCTGCTTGAGCTGCCAGGCAGAGAATATTGAAGGCACACTCACGGTCTTCAACACTGAGTACAAATGATTTTGATTCTGCATCAGAGGGTGGTGCCTCCCACTTTGCTTACTTCATGGCCTGGCACCTCAGGCCCAGCCACTTGTCGGCAGCCCACCTTACCCACGCAACAACACCAACCAGCTGGGATAAGCTGCTGAACTTCTTCATGTCCAGGAGATTTTTGACAGCTGAGCCAGCAGGTGTTATTCCCTGCATTGACTTTTCACATGCATCTGAGCTGAGGTCGGATTGTTCCAGGTCAGCAATGTTTTTGTCTTTAGGCTCGTCAGCCTTCAGGTTTTTCTTTGTAATGGCCCTCGACATCTTTTTGCTTGAGCCCTTGTTACTGCTGCTGAGAATGCTTTCCTTTGCATCTTACTAATGCTGCCTCTGGCATCTGTCACAACTTCTCCAGCAGACTTTATTGGCCACTCAGCCAATGGCCACTTCAAGAACTCTGGTCCACTTTGCCAAGTCTCTTGGAGATCTTTCAAAGTAGCTCCTCTTGAGATAATATTGGCAATGTTGATGTTACCTGGTATCCACCACCAGTCTTCAACAGGTCCAGCTCTTTGGATTTCTCCCATTCTGTTGGCAAATAATGTTTGGTAACCATCACTGTCTCACTAAATAGCTCCAAGTACTGTTTGGCTGTCAACTAGATGGAACCAACGGCCTATTTCCATCTGGCCATGTTTCTCTACAAACTTCCTGAGCCTTGCTGCAAAGACCGAGCCACAGGCTTCAGTTATAACAGCATCTCTTTCTGGTCCAGTGGTGTCAGTTTGGCCTTGGACTCCACTAGTCAGACATCAATGCCTTGGTCTGTGTCCCACCTAAGGTACAGAACAGCTCCATATGACTTGTCACTCCCATCAGAGAAAGTGATAGCCAAAGGCTTTCACCTCCAGCCTGAGACTTCTATGGAACTTAATCTGTCCCAACTGTGTATACTCTTGTAACAGCCTGATGACCTCCTCCCTGAGACTCTCAGAGAGTGGCTTGTCCCAAGTGCTTTGAGCCAGATTTCCACTCCCTGACTCCTGAAAAGCCTTCCTGATAAGGACAGCACCTTTCTGCTTAATTGATGTGACCAGTCCAATAGGATCGTAGAGCCCAGCTATCTGGCTAAGTGGTGCTCTTCTTGTTAGAGGATCAGGTGTTTTTGATCTCACCTCCTCTACCAAGAGGTCTTGGCCTGTTCTAATCTTTCCTCTCCTCCTCAAGAAGTTGATAATTGTCATCATATAGAGTCTGTTTTCTTCTGCCAGATACCCAATGCCTAAGGCCTTGTTATCCTCATCTCTCATCTGATTTGGCAGCAAAAGTGTTTTCCCCATCTCAGATGGAGTCTTTGCTGTGAGGGCTCCTGTTGTACTCTCCGGCCTCCCACTTTGCCCAGATTGAACCCATGGCTTCAAGGAAAATTCACCAGCCTTTAGGATTTCCTCAATCTCCTTGGAGATCTTATCTAGCCTATTTGCATCATTGTGGGAAGTCAGGATGTCATCCACGTAACTGTCTTTCTCCAGCACTCTGCATGCCTCTCCTAGGTGAGAGAACTTAGGGAGCCTTGCTGTTTCATGCATAGCCAGTTGCACTATGTATCCAGCAGCTCTATCACCTATGTTCACTCTTGTGATGGCATATTCCCCTATTTTCTCATCCTGTCTGTCCCTCCAGAGGAATCTGTCCAAGTGCATCTCACGCTCCTCCAGCCACACTGAGTTCTACATCTTTCTGATGTCTCCCAAGGTTGCATGTGCACCCCTTCTAAACCTCAGTAGGACAGCTCTGATTAGGTTTAAGACATCTGGCCCTTTTAACAGCTGTTGACTGTTGTTCCAAATAAGATGCACTGGAGTAGTGACAGAGTGAGGATTGGGTGCTACGAGATGGCTCACATACCAGACTGGTCCTCTCCAGTTATCAATCATCTACGCTGTGAGTCTCTTTGCAGCACCTCACTCAACCATCTCATTGACTTGAGCACTCAAGCTCTTTCCTTAGATGCTTTTCAGTTCTTAAGAACATGGCGTCAACTCCACTTCTGTTATTAGGGAGGCAAGCTGGATCCACTATCCATGGATATCTAGCATCCCAGTGTGGAGATGTGCTATGTTCATCCTCCATGACATAGATGAGGCCATTTTTTATTATCTCAAGCTCCCTTTCTTCTGCTAGGGTAATTTCCTTCCCTCCAGGTTGGCAGTTCCCACAGTGGCATCCACCACATTTAGGCTCACAGGCTGCACCAGTGCTATCCCACCTCCACCACTCTAGGAAGTCTCAGTGAGTAGCAGTTGTGTGCTTGGCCTCAACCAAAGTGTTTTGCAGGTGAACTGTCTTAGCCTTGAAGGTTGGCTCAGCAAGAATCTCTTCATATCTCACAGCAGCTGTTCTCATGGAATGAGCAAAGTGCGTCTTTGACCTATGTGCAGCTACATTTACTCGCTCAAACAGATCAGGGTGTGCTCCCCTTACCATCTTTCCAAGAGGGCTTTCCCACAGGACAAGATCCCCTACAACTTTTACTCTCTGTAGAGCAAGTCTCCTTCTCTGTGACTTATGAGAAGCTCAATCTCCTCAGGTCTTCTCAGCTCCTCAAGGTCAACTTCTGGGAAGAACTTCTTCAACTGCTTAGGCCTGACTACTTGATGGACTTTTGCTATCTCCTTCAAGCCATAACAGATAAGTTCATGTGCCCTTACAGTTCCCTTAGAGGTTTTGACTCAAACTCTGAGGAGATATATTCTTGTGTCTACTTTGGTGGTCATTCCACCCACTTCATGCACAGCAAGCATGATCCTCTTACTCCTGAGATTCAGTCTGCCAATTCTGGAGACAGTTCACTAAATAACTTCTCCTGTTCCTCAGTTAAGTCCTTTCTGTTCTTGTTATGTTTCTGAGGTTTCTCAGAATTACATCTTTTGGAGTTTCCCTTGGACAGAGAAGAAAGTAATGATCTGAAGAGCCTCTCTCCTTACAGTCTTTGTTTCTGCACAGGTAAGTGTCTTTGCAGTTATCTTTGTCCTTATGGCATCCTAAGCACTCCCTGCAAGTGCCAATCTTTTTCACAGCAGCTTTCCTTTCTGACAGCTGAAGGCCTTTAAATTTCTTGCCAAAGAAAATTCTGTTTTGGTGTTTCTCATTTCCACAAATGACACAGTCTTCATCGCCATCCTCCTTCTTTCTTTCTGTATCTTTAGTTGAAGCAACTTTCTTGCTTAACTTCCTGTCTGTGCTGTCTGATTTCTCTGACCTGTCTGTTGTTAAGTGGTCTAGTCTCTCAAAGATCTCCTCCTGCATCTTCAGGAACCTGAGAAGCATATCAAAGTGGTTATATTGAGTGACACCATTACAGGGATCCACCATGAACACAAGCCAGTCCTTCTTTATAAACTCAGGAAGCTTGCACTCTTTTGATTTAACCACTAGTGGGTTTTAATGGCACCAGTGCTTCCTAGATCTGCAAGGTCCATAAGTGCTTTCTCAATCGTCTGGATTAAGTCTACCACTTTTCTTGGCTGATTTCCTCTGACAGGTGGATTCTTCTCCAATTCTTCAACAATCTCCAGAGCAATGGTGTACTTATTCACATACCTATTTTACAACACTCTGAAGATGTCCTTTGCCATGTTTTAAGCTTACAATCTGTAATCTTTAACAATCTTCTCACCCACACTGTCAAGAAGCTGGATCTTTTTAACTTCTGGTGAGCCAGTTGGTTCACCTTGCTTTTGAAGGCTTTCCCAATCTGTCTTCCAGTGGTAGAAATCCCTCTTGCAGCCATTAAATGTTGGCAATTGAGCTGGCTTGAGTTTTATGACTGGCGGTAGGTTTCCAGTTAACACAGGTTTCACTTCTGTTGCCTGCCTTTCTTTGGCAACCCTTTGTGCCCTAGCAAACTCAGCCTTTCTCATTTCAAGGTCAATATAGGCTAGCTTCATGTCCTAACTTTGCTTTTGGAAGTCATCTCTCTCTGATGTTGGGACCCAGGACTCCCAGGCTGATAGAACTTTGGAAGCTTCCTTGATTAACTTATCCACTACAGTGAGGTGGACTTCATAACGTTCATAATTATCACTCTCCACAGGTATGGAGTAGGTATGCCTACAGGCCTTTTCTGCTTCCTCAAAAGCAGTCTTGTGCATCATGCCCAGGTTGGTTTGAGCAGTGGCTTTTACTTCTTCAAACTTCTTCTCACAGTCACTGGTGACTTTCTTAAGGTTTGCGTATTACTCCTTATCAAACACAGCCTCTTTACCATCTTCTACTCAGGATTCAGGCTCTGTTTCTAACCCAGCTCTATATTCATCATTGGCCTCAATGAGCTTACGTGCATCAACAGAGGTCTTTGCAAGTTCTTCTCTGAGTTCTGACTCAGTTAGAGCAGTTACGTTTCTACTGAGGTAGTTTGTTTGCTTGGTGAAACAGCCCTTTGCAACTGTTCTCTCTTTCTTCAGCTGATGCAGTGATTTGCCAAGAGCTTCAACAGCCATCTTGATATGTGAGACTTCTTTGCTTATGAAATTAATTCAATCCCTTGTAACACCTGATGTCTTTTAAATGATCTTGCCATGACAGCAATTATCCTCTGCATCTACCACCTGGACTTTCTGAAATCTTCAATCTTCATGTCCCAATGCTGAAAGCACTGCCTTTCGGGTCATCAATAGGTAAGATGCTAGTCTTTAGCCTTCACAGTGGATGGTTGTCAACTGGACCAGCATTGGTTTTTAACTGTCAAGTTATTGGGGTGTATCTACTTAAAGCCTGGGCAAACTTGAAAAGACCTTAGCCAACTACAGGGTAGGATGGATCAGCTCAGATTTTCACAACTTAATCTTCTTTCTTTTCTTTATTTAGTTGTTTGAGCACTTCAGGTTGAAATGAGCTTCAGTTAGCTTCAATTAGTCTGTAGGTTAAAAACCAGTGGCTTCCCCAAAGATGGCTTATGTTTTAATTTCTCCTGTTCTTCAGTTCTTTTTACAACAAACACCTCTGCTATCACTGCACTCTGCATGTGCCTGCTGTGCTAACTAAAGAATGAGAAACTTGGAAACCAATTTCCTGTAATGCCAGGTATCAAAATAAAAGTCCCCACTCCATTAAACTTAAATAAAAGTCTTTGCTTCAAGGAGTCTGACAGCACAATGTGTGTGCACAGAATTGTATATGTCACACATTATCATGTGAGTATTCATGTGTATGTATATGATTGCAACTGTGTATGAGTGTGTGTGTGTGCATGCATGTGAGTGTGTTGGTGGCACTATGTCAGGCATGTCATAGATTAATCCATCAAAGCATTTAAAGTTTTCAGCACATTTCCTGCTTGGACAGATGGTGATACTGTGTTAGGCTTGTGAATTAGACATGTCAATATCATCAGAATCACGATATCCAATATTTTGTAACGTTGTTCATCTTGGGATGAACTACGCACATACCGAATTTGGTATGCGTAGCTGAAACTATATGCCAATCCAAGGACTCCATGACATTAGGGGCACTATGAAGTACCTGGGCCATGCCTGGGCCCAAAAGTCTGTGGCTGAGAAGCACTTACAATGATTAATGTGTGTATCAAATTTCATGAGTTTTTGTACATGGGAAATGCCTCAAAAAAAGCCAAGTGTGACAAAAAATAAGAAGAATGAGAATAAAAATTGAAGCCACTAGGAGTCTTGACAGGCCCTTGCACATGTGCTTCCACAACCCAGGACATCCTGCCACACAACAAAACAGTCACATGTCATATATTCATCAAATGTTCAAAGGTGATGTGCATGTTGCAAATGCCATGACTGCTTGACAGATGAGAGCTAGACAGACAAAGACTAAATGTGTGTGTGTGTGTGTGTGTGTGTGTGTTTCTGTGGTGTGAAAATGTACATTTATATACAAAACTATACATGTGTCTCCTCCTTATCTCTATCTCACGCTGTAGTCTTAAGTCATCTTAGCTTTCCTGTGTCTGCAGTGTGTGTGTGTGTGTGTGTGTGTGTACATATGCAGAGTTTTCATATGTCTGCAGCAACGTTTGACGTTTGGCCACGGTTGACGGTGCGCGGCATGTTTACTCCTTCCTTCCCTCGTGATGCATTTCGAATAGTTCATTTAGATCTGAGTTGGTCCAGGTTTGCATTCTTTCACACTGACGAAAATGAACAGAACTAAGAGCTATGAACAGAACTAAGAGCTATGAACAGAACTAAGAGCTTTTGGTTAGAACCCTAAGGGTTCTGAGTAAGGTTCTGGCCATAAGTTCTGAAGAGTTTTGTTTCAATTAAGAGGCACTATGAAGTCCCTTAAAGAGTATAAGAGTATCAGAATTGGAACTAGAAATAGAGTCAGAATCATTTCTAACGTTATCATTGTCTCCGTGAGATTATTCCCCGGGTGCAGTATTGATGAATGTCTGCAATAATGATGCACACTAATAATTGCACAATGATGGCAAGTTATTATTATTGTGTGTGTGTCTGTCAGAGGGAGAGAGAAAGAAACAGAGGGAGAGAGAGAAGGTGTGTGTGTGTAAAAGAGAGTGTGCTCATAGATGTTGCGTGGCAAGATATTAAAATCATAAGGCCATTTCAACAAAGCACTGAAAGGTGCTCGACCCTATTGTTGCTAGTCATCTGAATTACACGTGTGAATATCATCAATCATAACACACAATATTTTGTAAAGTGTCAGATCAATCAGTTGCCAATTTCTGGCACATTTCCTGCTTGGCCAGGTGGTGGCGCTACAACAGGCAGGCCCATTGGGCGTCAGGTTATCATAATATCTATTGAAGTAAGAAGTGTCCGACCATACAGTCAATGCACTGTGGCTTTCTGACATGTTTCCTGTTT
>JAODXR010192411.1:0-10231 GCA_028877395.1 Cathorops festae | reverse complement strand
TGCCAGATGAAAACAGCTTTAATAAAGTAACGCATAGTATTTTATTGAAAGTAACGGGAACGGCGTTATAACGATGTGAAAGTAATTAGTTAGATTACTCGTTACTCAAAAAAGTAACGCCGTTTATTTCTAACGCCGTTATTCCCATCACTGCTCCTGAGAAATGCAAAAATAAACGTTGACAAAAATTGCTACCGTGCTGTTGTGAACGAGCGAGTCACCAGAGGTCCATAACTGGCATCCGTACCGTGGAATACGGACCCGCTCGCCAGCCAATCAGAGCACAGAATTTGATGGAAACCGGACCGCGGAAAAAATAACAGTTATTCCACAAAATCGAGTTGTACATGAGCTGACAGATGACGAGGCGTGTAGCACCCCGTTGGCGATAAGCCATGTATGACGAGATTGAGTGGAATAACTGTTTTATTCTATCCACATTCACTAGATTTTGAGAAACGGAGCATTTTTATTTTTCACAAATCCGATAAATAAAAACTTTATATAAGAGATCCGACAAAATAATTTTCGCTTGGAATGTAAACAAACCGGCAAAATGACAGGAACAATTTGTGAAAATGCAACCATAATAATAATAAATAATACTTGCGGGAGGATACGTTCTTACCATCAAATACCTTTAATCCATATTTTGTTGTTTTTTTGGTATTTTTTGAGGTCTTGTTTTCGAACAGTTTTTATTTCGTCCTTGGTTGGTTCAGCAACACGTTCCGCCATTTTTTTTTCTCTTCTCATGGTATATGAGCTGATATCTGAGCAGTCGAGTCACCAATCAGAGCACGCGATTGCTCATATCCACTGAATGTGGACAGAATAAATATACTGTGTGCACATTATTAGGCAAGTTGTATTCCTGAAGATTCATTTTATTGCTGAACAAACACCGTGCTCTCAGTCAAACCAAATTAATAAACCTAAAACCCGAATGTTTAACACAGGAAAAGGGAGTTTCGGCTTTCTCAGGGGAATACATCAGTGTGCACAATTAGGCAACATTGAGTGTGAAGAATTATTACACATCTAACGGAAAAGCTAAAATTTTCCCATCTTGTTTAATTTTTTAGAGCAAGTGTAACAAATAAAGAAACACCTTTGCCGTTTCAAAAATTCAATTTCGCCAGTCTTCTTTTCAATAACCACTTACCATGTGCCTTCCATCCATGGAGTCTGTCTGTTTTTTGACTTGCCGACGATCGACTTTTTGTGCAGCAGTAACCACGGCCTCCCGAATGCTGTTCAGAGCGGTGTATCGTCTTCCCTTACTGCAAATCTCACGTTTAAGAAGTGCCCAAAGGTTCTCAACAGGGTTTAAGTCAGGTGAGGAAGGGGGCCGGGTCATTATTCGGTCATCTTTAAGGCCTTTGCTGGCTCGCCAAGCAGTGGAGTACTTGGATGCATGTGATGGTGCATTGTCCTGCATAAAAATCATGGTCTTCTTGAATGATGCAGACTTCTTCCTGTACCACTCCTTGAAGACTGTATCTTCTAGAAACTGGCAGTAGGTTTGGGAGTTGATTTTAAGTCCGTCTTCAACCTGAAATGGTCCAGCTAGCTCATCCTTAATAATAGCAGCCCATACCAGTTCCTCTCCTCCACCTTGCTGGTGTCTGAGTCGAAGTGGTGCTGTGTCCATTAGTTATCCAGTCGTGGGCTCAGCCTTCTGATCCATCAAGAGTCACTCTCATTTCATCCATCCATAAAACTTTTGAAAAACCTGTCTAGATATTTCTTGGTCTAATCTTGACATTTCAGCTTGTGAGTCTTATTTAGTAGTGGTCATGTTTCAGCCTTCCTTACCTTGGCCATGTCTCTGAGCACCAAACACCTTGTGCTTCTGGACACTCCAGATAGGTTGCAGTTCTGGAATATAGTGATACTGGAGGATAATGGGTTCCTGGTAGTGTAGCGCTTGTGTAAAGGACCTGTAGGAAAAAAGCACTAAATATCTACCTAGGCTCGGTAGAGAGGTAAGGCTTAAAATGATCACACAACTGAAAAGAACTAATCAGGAGACAGTAGTTAAAAGTGAAACAGTTGACAAATTTATTGACCATATACACAAACTGTGCACTCAGGCACAGTGTTTACCTTCTAAATGTTGTGACTGAGTCACAGATCAGGTAACCCGAACAAAATAAATAAAAGAAGAGCTCTTCAAAATAAAAATAAGAAATAGAAAGAATTAAAAGTGGTCAGACCTTTTTCCCCAAAAAATTACAAAAAGTGTCCCCAAAACGTTTGTCCCTTTGGAAGACCCAATGTATCAATCCAAACCTCAAGTTGAGTCAAATGAGGTCAGTCTGTAAGAGTTCTCTATCTGGTCGTTGATTCAAGTGGTTTCCTGGAGGCAGTCAAACGGCTGGCCACACCGTTCTGCTGACCACCTTCAGTCCTCGCTGGGCTCGGCTCGCCATCTTGGAATCATCTGTTTCTTCATCCAAACAAAGAAAACCAGTCTACACAACGGTAGACTAATAAGTATTCTAATCCTGAGATCTCATGTCTTTTTCTATAACTCATTTATGTATCTAATATCCAAAGATGCATCCCTTTTTAACTATAATGTGAATGACTCATCATCATAAACCCACAGTATCACAATAAACAGTAAGTATTTATTTTACTTACTCCCCAGTGTAAAGACGATATATTGCATGACAATAACATTTTTACTTAAACTTAAACAAAATAGTGTATATTGTTTCCTTATATATGCGTTGCTCATTACTATGTTATCACTTTTTAACCTTTTCTTCATTTTAAACCATTACAATACTATTATAACATATTTACATTACTGGGAATAACATTTCCCTTGCTTTACTTCAGCAGAATATACGTATAAACTCAAATGGCTGCATACACAACGCAGCTACAGTGGAAACCATCACCACTCGTCAACTGATTTCAGCGAGTGGTTTAATGTGAACAAATAAGTGCCACGATCCTTCTAGAATGTTCAGAACACCGTGCAGTGTGGTGCTTGCCACTGCATAGGCAGCACAACACGCCAGGCACTCGCTAACTAATAAGACACAATGATATGGAGTGTACCAAAGTGGGTGAAAACATTATGCTACTTCCAAACAGGAAGCGCATCTGTAACAGCGGTAACTAATATCAACATTCATCATTAAAATAACGCATTTCACCGTATATACTCCGACTGGTTTTAAAGGAATCACTGGCAGTAGCTAATAGGTAACCCCCTGCATAGCTAATACTAGTTAAACTAGCATGGGCAAAACGTGTTCACTCACCGGAGATTCTCGTCACATAAAACTCGTATGATACAACTTGTTGACGAGGTTGAACATCGGATTCACTTAGTAGGGTAACTTATATCACTATTTTGAGAAAAAATAATCAGTTTAAGAGGGTGAATAATCGTTTAATTTATAAAGAATAAGGAGCTCACGAACTCGTGTCCAGCAGGAAAAAGATTGGGTTGAAGAGAGAGAGGAAACGGAAAAGCCAGACCGACCACCACTCTCCGGACAGTGCCAGGCGCCCCCATCCGACAACCCTGGGTCACTGCATTTTAGTAGCCCTATTTCTATAGGGGTTACACCCTCCCCCCTTAACTCTGCATGAGTCCCTTCATGCCGATCATATCAAACACGGGTTTACATAGCAGTAATAGGAGAAGCTCTACTATCATTAATACTGTCAAGGACTCTATTGAAACTTTCCAAAAGATTTTGGGCGAAAGAGATTAGGGGGTTTCCTAACTCAGGGTAATGAAAACGTCCAGGTGGTCTACGTGTTCTGTCTGACCTACGTGTAGTGTCAGTAGTTTCAGTACCTATATCAGTTCCTATGTGTATGTGTGTATTGGCTTGATCGGTACTTGGCTGAATGTTAACAACAGCTTCAGTTTCATGGTTTTCTGGGGCAATGGAGGAGGTGTCTTGGTCAATAACAGCTGAAGTTTCACTTCTGTCGTCTGGCATGGACTTCTCCTCTTCACCCGAGTGCCGTTCTTGGGAATTCTCTGGTTCCGCTGGTTCAACTTCTGCAGGAGGTACACTGACAGGCTCCACTTGGGGGTCTGCTTGGGGTTCCCTCAAGAGATGGGCGATCTGGTCTCCAGCAGGTTCTGCAGCGGCCACTGGGACGGCGGACGTCTGAGTGGGTTGCAGCATCACCCGAATGTCAAGCACCTCGAAGAAGCGTCTCTCTGGAATGACTGATGGCTGGAAGGAGTAGCACGACGAATCGTCCTCTGAGTCGGGGCCCTCTTCCGGAGCTAGAGGTGGACTCCGTCGGGTTCGTGGGCGTTGAGGTTTCGACCTTACCGGCTCGTCGTCTTCAGCCTCACACAAGTCACCGCAAGGGAGCAGAAGATCTCTATGTAGAGTTCGGGTGAGGCCATCCTGGCCCTCAGGACACACCATGTATACTGGTAGCTCTCCTGCTCTCTTCTGTATGACATACACGGTGGGCTCCCATCGATCAGCAAGTTTATGCTTGTTGTGAAGTCTGAGGTTACGTACAAGAACTCGATCCCCTACTCCCAGACATGACTCTCTCACTCTCATATCAAACCTCTTTTTGTTTCTGTCAGCTACTTTCTTCGCATTTTTAATGGCTACGTTGTAACTTTCTTTCAAGTAGGACTTCAAGTTTTTCACGTACTGGGAGTGAGTCTGGGGAGTGCACTTCTTAGCAGGCAAACAGAACACAATGTCTACAGGGAGCCTTGGTTGGCGTCCAAACATCAATTCGTATGGGCTAAACCCGGTCACCTCATTCTTAGTGCAATTATAGGCATGTGTCAGGGGTTTCACATAGTCATGCCAGTGACTTTTCTTCTTGTCAGTCAGGGTACCTAACATACCTAAGAGGGTTCGATTAAAACGCTCTACGGGGTTTCCCCTTGGATGATAGGGACTGGTGCGCACTTTGGTGATACCAGCAAGGGCACATAGTTCTTTGATGAGTTGGGATTCAAAGTCCCTGCCCTGGTCACTCAGCAGGCGTTCAGGAAACCCGTAATGCACTAGGAACTGTTCCCAGAGGGCCTTTGCAACTGTTGTAGCCTTCTGATCTTTTGTAGATATAGCCACGGCATACTTAGTAAAATGATCTGTGATAACTAAGATGTCTTTCGTATTGTGACTATCAGGCTCCAAGGACAGATAATCCATGCATACTAGCTCCATGGGGCGAGTTGTTTTGATATTCACAAGAGGGGCTGATTTCTCAGGTGGCGTTTTTCTCCGTACACACCTCCCACATGTCTTAAACTTGTTTTCCACGTCTGTGGCCATCTTAGGCCAATAAAATCGTGACCGGACTAAATCCAGAGTTCTTTCCAGGCCCATGTGCCCCATATCATTGTGGAGGCACTGGAGAATGGTGGATCTCAGGGATTTCGGAGCCACAAACTGATAAGTAACGTCACTGTCTGTTTGTCGAGTTCTGTACAGAAGACCATCCCTCAATTCCAGTTTTTTCCATTCTTTAAGCAACAGTTTCAACTCCAAGGAATCTGGATTCACATTGGGTTTCGCTACATATGCGGCCTCCAAAAGCTCAACCACAGTGCGTATAACTGGATCAGATCTCTGTTGCTGCTGGAGCTCTTCCTGGCTGTATGTAGGTAAGGTGGGACAGCCTAACGCCACTTCCTCCTCATACACATCAGGCACTGCATCAGCATGGAGTGAAAGAGACTCTACCAGGGTGATGGAGGACAGGTCATCCTCCGTTTCACTCAAGAGATGTCGGTGGCAGAGGGCATGTATGGCCTCAACAGACAGGCTCGGGTCAGGGGGTGAAGACAAGTGGTGAGAGGTGAATTGTTTCATTCGTTCCCTTTCCTCCAGAGAAATGTGATCATCTTCCAGAGTATCGTGGTGTCGTCTGGAAAGACCATCGCCATCTTGATTGCACTTCCCAGCACGATATTTGATGTTGAAATCGAAGGTGGAAAGTGCTGCCAACCACCGATAACTGGCAGCGTCAAGCTTAGCAGACTTCAGAATGTACGTAAGAGGATTATTATCTGTCACTACAGTGAATGTGTTGCCGTACAAATAATCGTGAAACTTCTCTACGATGGACCACTTCAATGCAAGGAATTCCAGCTTGTGAGCTGGGTATCGCTTCTCACAGGGGGACAGTCCTCTACTTGCATATGCAATTACTCGCATCTCACCATCCTGTTCTTGATACAGGACAGCACCTAAACCAAAGGTGCTCGCATCCGTGTGGAGGACATAAGGGAGTTTCGGATTTGCATATCCAAGTACAGGTGCTGATGTTAGTTTCTCTATGACAGTTTCAAAAGCTTGCTGACATTCATCTGTCCAACGATTTGCAAATGGCTCCTTGACACTGAAATAGCCTCCAGAGTTAGCTGTTGCTCTCTTTCCCTTCTGGTAGGGTGGGTAACCCTTTGTGAGGTCATTCATGGGTTTGACTATTTTTGAATAATCCTTCACATAGCGACGATAATATCCTGCAAAGCCTAAGAATGACTTAAGATCTTTGAGATTTTGGGGTCTGGGCCATGTGCGGAGAGCACTGACCTTTTCAGGATCTGTCTCTACACCTTTACTTGAAACAATTTGCCCTAAGTAACGCACTGAGCTTTGAAAAAAACTGCACTTTGAAGGCGAAAGCTTCAGGCCGTGTTCTCTTAACTGTTGGAGCACATGTAAAAGTCTGGTTTCATGTTCTTCTAGGGTGCTAGAAAAAACGATGACGTCATCTAAAAACACAAGTACTTCTTTCAGATTAAGGGTTCCCATGCATCTGTCCATCAATCTTTGAAAAGTACTGGGTGCGTTGGTAATCCCCTGGGGCATACGGTTAAACTCATAGAACCCCAGTGGACAAACAAAAGTGGTCTTTGCTTTATCACGTTCCTCCATTTCAATCTGGTAATAGCCTGACTTGAGGTCCATAACCGAAAACCATTTGGAACCAGCGAGAGCCGAAAAGGCTTCTTCAAGATTGGGGAGTGCATAGGCATCACGTATTGTCAGTGAATTGAGTTTCCAATAATCAACACATAAACGCACATCTCCATTCTTTTTGCGGACAACTACAACGGGAGAGGAGCAAGGAGACTCTGAGTCACGGATCACTCCTGCCTCAAGGAGTGTTTGCAGGTGTTTCCGCACTGCTTCGTAATCTTTGGGGTGAATGGGTCGTGATCTTTGTTTAAAAGGGGTCTCATCTTTTAAGTTGATATGGTGCTTCACTTGAGATGCGTGACCGAAGTCAAGGTCGTGTTGAGCAAAAACGTCAGCGTAAGCTGTTAAACTCTGTGTCACTCTTTCCTTCCACTCTTTTGAGAGAGGTGAATCTCCAAAGTCAAAGGTCAGGTTGGACTTGCCTGGATCAGTAACTGGCTGAGGAGTGACAGTACAGCATTTCACTTTATCAGCAGTTCTGTTGAGCTCTGACATGTCCTGGATTACTTCAGGGTTGTGAAGCTCGGCTATTACACAGTGCGTGGGGAGGGTTATGTCGTGCTCTGTTTCGTTTCTGACCCACACACACAGTTTATGGGGGTTCAGTCGGGGCAAGTTGACAAGACAGCATTCAACAAAGATTCTCCCTGGTAAGGCAGATGTCACAGGCTGTTCGACTACTGCACACTCACCAGGAATGTTGGACTTAACATGCCCCTCAATAAGGACTCTTCCCTGAGCAGGTATCATCTGCCACACTTTTCCCTTCAGTGTCATCAAGCCAATCCGGCCTGTTGAACTGACTTCCCGTCTGTGCTTCAGTGTGTGAAGGATTTGCTGATAGCCATGGACAGAGGACAAGTCATTTGGCTTTCTGTGGTGACAGTATTCACTATACCAGACATCAAGAGTGTTTGTTCCAATTAGCACAGGTACATTACAGCTACTGTGCATGTCTGGGGTGACTAAAGCTAAAGTGCAGACTTCAGGTTCACTTTTAAGAAAAGTTTTTGGAAACTTCAGACTGATAGGCACATAGCCCAAATATGGAACATTTTGGCCATTAGCGCCTTCAACATCCAGGCCTTCAACTGGTTGAATGGGAGTGTCTGATAAATGATCATTGTAAAAGGAAACAGAAATGGTGGTCACTTGTGACCCAGTGTCCAGGACACAGTTACAGCTAACACCTGACACGATGACATCAGCTGTACATTTCTGTCCAATGAGGCCGTTGGGAAAGTGGGGTGAGTTGTGTGTGGAATGTGACTGATTGGACACTTTCAAGGTAGGTTTGACTTTGGGACATTTGTGTTGTGCAGCTCCTGAAAGTCCCGCCTCAGAAACTGGGATCAGTTTAACTGGGGCTCATTCTCTGTGCTCCAGGACTGTAGTCTCTGATCAAAGTCTGTGTGCTTCTCATGCACTAACTGAGGGTTTGGATCATTGCTGCAGGATGGAGCAATGTGGCCATCCTCACCACATCTGAAACAGTACCCTGGACGGGGTCTCTTTGCGAACTTTGATTCGGTTGAGGAGTGTTCTTCACATGGCATGTTTGGTTTTGGCTTTTGTTTCTTAGTTTGCTTGGTAGTTTTCTGGCGTGAACCATTGTTCAGTGATGCTTGTAGAGAAGCCATCTGAGTCTGCAACATTGCAATTTGCTTTTCAAGCTTTTGTGTGTCAGGGGAAGGCTCTGGAGTGGTGTCATTCAGGCTGTACTCTTCCACAAAGTGGCCATTAGCCTGTGCTTTGGCTTTGGGTAAGCCTAAGTGCTGTTTCATGCGACTAGATTTAGCTGCTTGCCGGTCTTCCTCAGTACAGAGCAGAAGGAGCAGCTCAGAAAATGGAGGTGGTTCTTTCTTTTTCTGCTCCAACTGGAGGCTGATAATCAGGGCATTATTCCAGCAGCCCCTGCAAAACTGCTTGAGGAGCTGGCGATCAAATTCAGCGGCAACAATACCACCTCTCTTCACAACTTTGCTCAGGATGGTGCGTAGTCGCTGCAAGTAAGCTGACAGTTTTTCACCTGAGTTCTGGTTGGTGCTCAAAAAGTGAGCAAAAAGCTCATCCCCATCATCCACGGTGTCATACGCTGAGTCCAGAAGGCTTAAGTAGTCATGCGGAGATGCGTTGGGACCAAGATTCTTCACGATATGGGCAGCAGGTGAAAGGAGGCTCTCTACTATTTTTCGCACAGTGTGTTTGTCGGACACAGTAGCATCAGTTAAGAAAAATTCAACATTGCTGCGCCATGTATCATAGTCAGATTCGGAAGCTGGGCAGGGGATTTTCCTGGAGAACGGTCTCAGCTTGAGACGATCAGAAGAGAAGTCACTGTTCTTAATCACATGCTCAACTACTACTTTCTGAACAGCAGGAGTAGTGAGGTGTTCAGGAGCTAAGGGGAGGGCTCGTGCTCTGGGTGCAGCTAGGGCATCAGTCGTGTCAGGAAGTGTGTGTGCTCGTGGTGAAGCCGGGGAGCTCGCCACACTAATGATTGTATCTGAGTGGTGGGGGTGAGTTAAGTTAGTGGGTGTTTGTGTGGGGTTCACAGTTTTATGACCTAGTGGTTCATAATGGGTGCTGTCATTAAGGGTTTGTGATGGTAGGCTAACTGTTGCTGCGTCAGCGCCAACGGTGGGGTCACTTTTAACAGACTTTTGAATTTTAGCTAGTTCATCACGCAAGAGTTTTTCAAAGTCGGTACCACTCAATTTAGCTACACCTTGTAGTTGAGCTAGGTAAGAGTCAGTTAAGCTAGAACTTTTGTCAGCGACATACAACTCAGAGAGGAGCTGAATGTGGTGGATGATATCAGGGTTACTGCTAGGTCGGTCGCATGGCAAAGCATCGTGAAGGAAAGCAATAGGTTCACCTGATGTGAATTCTACGATGGCAGTGTTTTTAAACTGAGGGTCGTCACTAGTTACTTTAATTGCTCTCTCAATGGAACCAAGTGTGGCTAGGTATTCCACAACCTCCTCATCTTCCTTTCCCCCTGTCAGCCCCCCAACAAGGAGAGAGTTTGGCACTTTCACGCTCTGTTCTTGAATTACATCCATATTTCACACTATTTTCCCAAGTTTCAAAATGACGGGTAGCAATATTCACAGAAAGAGTACAATAAATATGCCAACTGTTCAACCCCCAACTAAAAAAATACCTAAATACCTCTCCTGGCTGGCTCGCCACTATTTATGTAGTGCTTGTGTAAAGGACCTGTAGGAAAAAAGCACTAAATATCTACCTAGGCTCGGTAGAGAGGTAAGGCTTAAAATGAT
>JAODXR010192370.1:0-10239 GCA_028877395.1 Cathorops festae | reverse complement strand
CCACCTAGCAACCGCTTGGGATTCCATAGCAACCACCTGCTAACACCCTAGCAACCACCTAGCAACCACTTGGGACTCCATAGCAACCACCTGGTAACACAATAGCAACCACCTTGCAAGACCACAGCAACCACTTAGCAACCATACACATAAAACACACACCCACTCATACTTGCAGCTCTTTTCAAGCACTATGTATTTCCTTCAGGAAATGCAAAGCTAGTTATAGTGCTCAAAAAGCACTATATTGTTATTCCTCATACTTCTTCTTATCATTCTTCTTTATCACTCTTCTTTAATAAAATTAAGTTAAAAAATTTAAATCCTCCCATAAGAATGAATGGTGGAATGTTCAGAACTTCAAATTTTTACTGAAATCGATGATGTCACAGTAGGACCCTCACTCTCACAAACACAGTTGTCATGCAGGGCCCCTCTTCTCTCTCCCACTTACTCTTCACACTTGTGCCAATACTCATACACACTAACATGCACAAACACACACATACCACCTGTTAACACCCTAGCAACCACCTAGGACTCCATAGCAACCACCTATCAACCACTTGGTACTCCATAGCAACCACCTGCTAACACCCTAGTAACCACCTGGGACTCCATAGCAGCCACCTAGCAACCAGTTGGGACTCCATAGCAACCACCTGCTAACACCCTAGCAACCACCTGGGACTCCATAGCAACCACCTAGCAACCACCTAGCAACCACTTGTGACTCCATAGCAACCACTTGCTAACACCCTAGCAACCACCTGGCACTCCATAGCAGCCACCTAGCAACCACTTGGGACTCCATAGCAACCACTTGCTAACACCCTAGCAACCACCTGGGACTCCATAGCAACCACCTAGCAACCGCTTGGGATTCCATAGCAACCACCTGCTAACACCCTAGCAACCACCTAGCAACCACTTGGGACTTCATAGCAACCACCTGGTAACACCATAACAACCACCTTGCAAGACTACCTGCTCTAAAATCCTTATACTTTTACCTAGAAACTCCATTTAAATTTTAAATGGTAGAGATACTTGTCCTATGTGAAACCTCAAGAAATCTCATCATTTTATCAATTACTTTTAGAATTATGAGCATTTGATTAGCAGTAGACACAGAAAACTGCCCCATCCACTCCCATGAAAATTTTTCAAAATCAGAATCCGCTTTTAAATTTTTTTTCAAATGGTTCAGTTACGTTTTCTAACTACAGGGACTTAAGACGTTCTCTTGAGGGTACCACCCAGGGATGGACTGGCCATAGGGAGTACCGGGACAATTCCCGGTGGGCCGCTCTGTGTGTGGGCCGGTCTGTGTGTGGGGAGCTAAAAGTAGAACCCGATTTAAGTATTCTAATATTGAACTCTGCATGGCTATTAGCCAATCACAGACAGGCCGCCAACTGCCGCCTAAAACGTAATCACAACAACCGCGAATGGTTAAAAGAAAAAGAAAAAAGATGTTAGTAATTGAGGCAAAATGGAGACAACGTCGAAAAAGCGCAAAGGAGGGGCCGAAAAGGCACGCGATAAAAAAGAAAAAACTAAAAAAAGACGCAGAGAAATGCATGAAACTGGATGAATTGTTCAGCTATCAGACTGAGGACGAGCAAAATACAGAGGTAGTGTCCAGAGAGCCTTTGCTTCATCGGCTAGCTTGCTATGTTTGCCCGTTCATGCAGTCACGCATGAGAAGGTCCTGTCTCAAATGATGCCTATATCCTACCTAGAGCACGACTTAAACCCACCTCAATGAAAAACGTTTCAATAAACCCTCATTAAATGAACATAAGTGGCTTTTGTATTTTGCACTGTTTGGGTGGAGATTCTGCCATTTAATGTCCAACATTGCTCACTTCATAGGGCGAAGGAAGTCATTTGAGACGGTACCATTAATCTCTGATCCTCAAGGAGAGTTTCATTTAGAGATTAAGCAGTGCTTACTGTCCTTCAGAAGTATTTGTCCATAGTGTTAGGAATAATTCCGGTCAGTACAACTAACGCAGAATAACCCTCAGGTTCGTCTGGAAATTAATTCAGCCCTCAGTGTCCCTCGTTGCTGAGCTCAGGAGAACAGGAGTTCTCCAGGAACTCTTTTCATCAATGTGTACTCACAACAGCGAAGTCAAATGGGACATCCAGTACAACATAAAGAGCATTCTAAAAAGAGTGGGAAAGACAGATACACAATAATTTAATACAGAAAAGCAACAAATAAACACATAAAACAAGATTAAACAATTGTGACGCTGGGGGCAGGAGGCAAAGGTGGCAGCGGAACATCTTTAATATCCATTGGCACAAGCTCAGGGCAGAAAGTGCTGCAGACCGTGAGGCTCAACACGCGCTAGGCGCTAAGAAAAAACACAAGTAAAAAGGCTAATGAGCGCATCAATACAGTCAACGACTGCGGAGCGCTCTGACTCAGTCTCTAGTAAACACTGGCGGGCGCCGCGTGGAGCAAGTCCAGGGCAGAAGTAGACTCGGAGCGCTGGAAAGCGAAGAGGACAGCAGTAGTCGGCAGGGACGGTGTGTGTGTAGGAGTGCTCGAGGGTGTGTCCCTCGATGGAGGGTGGGGTGCAGTGCGTGCCTGTGAGGGAGTGGGCATGTTCCCTGAGCTGGGACGCAGCCCACCGTGACACGCTGCATCTTCCTCTCTGCCAACTCCAGCTCCCTCTCCCTCTCTGCATGACCTTCTTCATGATAGCCATTATCAGAAAGAGTATGAAATTACACACTCAAGTTAATGTTTGGCAGAATCACTGTTCTAGTCACATAAACATATTCACACAGTTCTGATGTGGTGGAATAATAAGATCCTGTCAAGCAATTAATTATCTGATAACATTCAGAATGTTGTGTAATCTGATTAGTCATGCTACCTGTCTGGGAAACAGATTCATTGTGTTTACATTAACTTGTTTGTTTTAGTCACAATGAGTAACGTATAGAGATGAAATGTGATAATTATTATTATGATCAATTATTATTAATAATTAGTACTATTAATGCTGTCAAGTTTATTACACCCCTGCTGGGCACATGGATAGTGTTTCTTCAGAATAAGCTGTCTACTGTTTGGGTCTTTGGGGTTCTTAATGTCTAGTTCATAATTCTGCTGATTATATCTACCATCTTGTTGCTGAGTGTCCTCTTCTTTTACCTTCACACAAGTTGAAGTTGTGCATATATTTAAGACTTTAGAGATCAAATATTATAACAGTAAACATATTATAACAGCATTTTAGAGTTATAAATAATGAATATATCATGGGGCTTAAATAAACTGTAGGTTGTATAAAGTAGGGTATATTTATGCTGGCTGGTGAGGGTACTGCTAAATTAAAGAATTCAGGGGGCGTAACCCCCGAAGGAAAAAAGTCCCAACTGGAATTGTGGGGCACTCGGTTGGGCAAAGACACTTCCTCTCCGTGCCACGGGCTCCAGTGTGACTGCCCCCAGCAAGGTTTTGGTTAAACATTACTTGTAACAGGTATTTGGTTATGATAGCCTACTTACGGAAACAGCTGTCTGAATTTGTGCACTTCCAACTGAGCATCCTGAAACCAGTTCTTCCCTTACGGTGAGTTGGCTTGATCGACTAGTTAATTGCTTAACTTGAATCCGTTAAGCAAAATCATTGAATCCGTTAAGCAAAACAAAATCATACCTCCTCTACATACAGTAATAAAAAAAATCTAAAACTTTTATCATTTTAAAATTAGTTCATTTTAATGTCCTGGAAATATAAGGCTACGTGGAAATGTGCACAGAGGTATTAGCTATTAAGCTAGCTATCTTAGTTAACTAGTTAGCTGGCCTAGTAGGTAGTTAGCAGTTCAGGGTTTAACACCATATATAGAGAACTGCAAATGTAAAACAAAACTATGGCTTCTACACACACATACTGCAGTAAATAATAGCTGTACAGTTGAATATATGTGTCTTTCTATTCAACATGTAACCCTTATTTCTTGACTTTGGTAATGTACTTGGAAAGAGCTATTTGATATTAAGCCTTTTCTACCTACCTAGCGTTAGCTGGGTAATATGCACAATATTTGTGCTTAATGATACATTAGTGCTCCTAATAGCGGTCTGGCCATTGTCAGACAATCTCGTGGTTTCCTCTTTCAGATCTTTGAGAAGGAGAACGTCCCTACAACTCCTTTAGCCTGACGTCAAGGTCATGGTAATGCAGAATTAGTTTATTTGTTAATTTTTCTAAACTCATGTTCCTTTTTGTAACTCCACAGATTGTAATCCATCTCTTTGCATTTTTTAGCCCACTTTTACGCTGTTCTTTGATGGTCAGGACATCCACATTACCACCTCAGAGCAGGTATTCTCAGCACTGCCGTGACACCGATGTGGTTGCATGTTAGTGTGTGCTGTACTGGTATGAGTGGATTAGTGTCTAGTGCTCCTTTAGTTTTTAAACATTTTGATGTCACTGCTGGAATGTGAATAGTCTAACAACCAAAAATATCCAGCCAATAGCATCCTGTGGGCGTTGTCCTGTGACCACTGATGAGGAACCAGAGGATGACTAACAGCAACAGATGAACTATTATCTCTGACATTACATGTACATGGTGGACCAACAAGGTGTGAGTGTCTTAATAGAGTGGATGGTAATTGGACACAGTGTTTAAAAACTCCAGCAACAATGCTGTGTTTCATCCCCTAGTACAAGCTCAACACACCCTAACACACCACCATCGTGTCAGCGTCACTGCAGTGCTGAAAATGAACCACAATGTAAATATTCCCTGCTCTGTGGTGATCCTGTGGGGGTCCTGTGGGGGTCCTGTGGAGGTTTAGTGATCTCCCTGGGAGGTTATACCGTATTGTTAGAGAGGAATTTGAGTTAAATATGTTGTAATCTCAGTACATGTCCATTATTATAGAACTATCAGGTACCATGAGGTTTAGTGATCTCCCTGGGAGGTTATACCATATTGTTAGGGAGGAATTTGAGTTACATATGTTGTAATCTCAGTACATATCCATTATTATAGAACTATCAGGTACCATGTTGCTCTTTCAGCATGTATTTTAGTTGCTTTTTTCCCTTTGCAGATCTTGAAACTTTTTCTCAGTTCTTATTCTAGACAAAAGCCCATCTGCACTTTTAAGAGCCACGCTTCTAATCTGTCTATCTATCTCTATCTGTCTATCTCTATATATCTGTCTGTCTGTCTCCACATATCTGTCTGCCTCCCAGGATCAACCAAAAATACCTGCCATCATGCCAAGTGCAAATATATCTTGTCTGTAAAAAGTGCAAATATATGTTGTCTGTAAAAAGTGCAAATATATGTTGTCTGTAAAAAGTACAAATTGTGGGACTGTTCAGCCCCTGAAAGTGAAATTGTGGTGTGCAAAAGAGAAACTTTCAGTGGAGTGTTGCTAAAAAATGTTGACTGGTAGAAATACTTCAACGCTGATTAATTCAGTCGGTCTTCTGGTAAGTTAACTAATAATAAATAATCGCATGAGATATTTAAAAACATGATTTTTGTAATGGAAGTTATATGTACTTATTACAAGTTTCACACATTGGGATATTTCCCCCTTCTTCTACTTGGGAGGAGGAAGGAAGGGCAGACATCAGATTTTGGGGCAGATGTTTTATGTCCTTGCCAGTTTTCCACTGAAATGGAGAGGACCAGAAGTTCTACAGTTCAGTTGCTCTATGAATGTGTTTTAAACAGCAAGTTCAAATGAAGTTTTGTGCTCTCTTCTCACATTTTTTACTGTCTTAAAATACGAGCTTGCATGATTGATTTGAAATTAAGACTTTTTTCAACTAAATTACCTGTGGGCTTTAACACAAAGAGCACCTGATTTTAATTCACTTTCTCCAGAAATAATATTTATTTTCAGAATTTATCTGTCACACCTGCTTATTGAATCAGAATGAATGAATGTTAACATGTCAGTTAACTATGACTCTAGTTACTGTAATATTTAACTTCACTTAGTGGCTAACCCCAGCTCTTCAGGTGGTCCTGAGAACAACCTCAAATCTTCAGATGGTCCTCATCCTCCTGAACCTATGTACACCTTTTTTCTTACCCCATTACATTTGAAAATGAACATTCTGCGGGTAAGCCGGCTTGCAAGAAAAAAACAGAAAAGATCCTTTCAAATGGTAAAATATTCACTATTTTCACTCTTTTCATTTATTGAATTAAACTCTAATGTAATCACTACTCTTACAAATGTGTTTTAAAAGGTTCATTTTCAACTCACGGCACAGTGATCACATGGCTTCGAAACCTTTGACTCTAAATTTGACACTGACTAAAGTAAGGTTTCCATTACGTTTTAACTTTTTTCAAAGAAAAACATGAAGTTGCTCTTACTGGTTCAGTTACTGAAAATACACACTACTATGACACTGTGTACAAGGTTAACTTATGTATTTGCTTCTTGTTATAATTTTATTTGATTACATCACATATGGTGCAGCCCCATAACATCTTCATATAGGATTAATAGACAGAACAGGCTTTGTCTGAACCACTTGATAATATCAGTTTGTATATTTAAGAATTTTATACTGTGAAGATGTTATTAGTAGGCCTGAAAAGATTTAACAGTTCACAGTCTTAGCTATCATTGAGAAAAAAAATCATAACTCTGAAAACATTTCTCCATTCCAGTTCTAGACCTAATTTATGCTAAACAGACGCTGATGTTAGACTTTATAATGGGTGACAGAGACCCCCTGCTGGTGTAGACGAAGAGGGTAGTGCTGAGAAACAGTGTTTACACACAGAACGCATCATGGCACATGTCTGAAGTCCAGTCCACAGCACTTCAAACCGGTGCCAGGGGAGACTGGGAGAAACTGAAACGTTTGGCTACAAGCCCTTCACTGGTTTTGTTCCTTTTTCTCATCAGCCAGAATCAACATGTCTCTTTCGTTCTCATACCTCTCCTTTCTCACACCCTCGCTGCTGTTACCTCACCTCCTGTGTGTTGTGGTTATCGTCTTGACTTCAGTGTTGTCTCAACAGCGCCACTGCATGGATCACTAGTGAACAGCAACAAGCGTTCTCACAGTCACCAGTGGTTACCTAGGATCCGTTCTTGCCTTTATTACCTTAGAAATATATATAATAATATACAAGACTATATTATTTATGTAATGGCATTAAATAACATACATACGTTCTCCAAGGTACTATACAATCATCATAATGAGCCAACGTTGTATTGAACGTGTTCATGTGTAGTGTTGAACAAGACCTTCGTGTTACAAAGCATTTGATAAACTAGGCGAGGTAAATAGCTAATCATTTCTTGGATGGCGTTCTCTTTTACACAGAACAGAATATTTACTGCTACTGCCATGCTCAAATGAATCAATGGCCTATTAAGAACACCTTAACAAGACATTTTTAATATTTTGGCATGGAGTATGTTTATATACAAGTTTGCAACTCATGTATTCTATATTTTAGAAGATGACTTTCCTTGTCATTTAGATTAAATATGCACTTGAGCAAGTTGTATACAAATTGGAATACAGTTGCCATGGCGATTACACGCACTGAGACGTTCTGTTCCGGTGGCCAGATTGTGTTGGATGGTCGACCATGTGGTGAGTGCCTGTTAGGTTTGCTTCAAAGTTATGCGTCTATGACACTATGTAAGTCCTTGGATTATTTCATAGTAGTGTTAAGCCATGAGGAATGTGCATAGGTAGTATTTATTTGTTGTTGGTTAGGATGCTATCGAGTGTGCATCTAATTTCTTTGTGTACGTTGACTATGCTACTTACCACACGTTAGCCGCGTTAGCATGCACGTCCTTGGTTACGTTATGTCTGCATTATCTGCACGATGTATTTCCTTTTGCATGTCGATTTGTTTAGCCAGTAGATGGCAACCAAGTACTGTGTGTGACATTTTTGTAGCCGTATGTTAATCTGTATGTTGTGTATTTCTGTTTCAAACCACACACCTTATCATGTCCCACATGTCACACACACCTCCATACACACATCCTCAGTAAACCTCTTGAACACATCTTGGCCTAAATGGTGTCCATGCCGACACACCGGAGTTGAATACGGTGCAACAAAAAGCTAATAAGCTAGATAGAAGCCTCCCCCACAAACGTCTAGTTAAATATTTCGGAATTCATACAAAAATACCTATTCATA
The DNA here is from genome assembly GCA_028877395.1 of Cathorops festae. Taxonomy (NCBI): domain Eukaryota; kingdom Metazoa; phylum Chordata; class Actinopteri; order Siluriformes; family Ariidae; genus Cathorops; species Cathorops festae. The sequence continues at coordinate 2,045 of JAODXR010192370.1, read as the reverse complement.
ATTCACAAAATACAGTAAACCGAGGAGTGGATGTCGCGACATCACTCTCGCGGTTGCTTCTTGAAGGGGCACTTGTGCCACATAATAATAATTAAGCATCCGTTTTGCGCAGTTTTGTTAAGCTCTTGTAGACTTCTATACAGTTTGCGTTCAGCCCACTTGCTGATAGTGGTTAGATCTTTTTATCCAGCAAAATGTAAACGTTTGGATGTGGAATCTGCAGTTTAGATATAAACTGTTTGTGTGTCAGTGTGTTCTAGGATTAGGATGAGGTAAGATAAATTGAATACGCTACAGTTTCCCTTAAAAGGTTTAATTTTAATATGAGCCCGTGTGCTCGGTGTGCGCCTCCATTGCCTGTGACGTCATACATACATTGTGACGTCATAGGCCAGTAGCCTACTTGTACTGTCCGTCGTCCCAAAAAAATCACTCGTATAGGCGAGTTGTCTACAGCGGCGAACTAACGGCAAGTGATACAATCTGTTTTACATTATAATCTGCGTAAATTATTACACATTCTTACAACCGAGTGAACAGAAGAGAATCTATTCAGTAACGTAAGCGTACCTGGTTTATAGAAGGAATCTCGTGATCGTCTTCTGTCCATTAACAGACTTCCTGAGGTGAGTTCAGGTTCGGCGAAACCGTGGCATGCTGAATGAATAGTGGGAATTTGTTAATGCTTTATAAGTTTACTTGAAATGTTTGTAATAAATGTAATATTTGTAATAAATAATGATTTTAAATGGTAAAGAATTCGTCCACCAGACCGTAGCGAACCAGATCGTGTGGCTAAATTGTTCAGATTGCTAAATTGTTTTCAGCGTTATTATCCCGTTTTAGTTTAAAACAGATGTAGAGTCTACTGTAGAACTTGATCATGATTAGAAGGCAGTAACGGCACTTCCATCTGCCGCTATCATTTAAACGACTAACGTCGAACCGTGCGTGACTCACGGATTATATTTTTCGCCAATTTACTTTTTTGTGCCTAGTGCGGAAAATCGCAGATGACCCGCGTAGACTATGGCCTAAAATGTAGCTAGCCAAAATAATTTTAATCAAGTTTAGTAATTCCTAGGTCTTTTCCCTTGTGTTAAACACAGTCAACAGTAAGGTTAAGGTTGCATGACGAAGTCGCGATTTGTAGCAGTAGTAGATTTAAGGTGTTTTGTAGGGTTGGTGGTGTTCTTTGCCTATTTCGCCAGTAGCCATCGAATGCTGGCAGGATTGTCATATTGCATTTTTTCCTAAGAAAATAGAGGCTGAAATGTATACATATTATAGAGCAAAATAGCATATAGTAGTCGATTAATAGACATGTTTGTGCAATATGTTATGCTCGTGGTTGCCGACCGTGTCCAGTGTTGTTTTGAGAAGTTATTGTTGCGCCATCTATAACTGTAAAACAAAAAATAAACACATTTTCAACTACCATCGATGCTGTAAAAATCGTAGACTATGTTTTTGGACATTGTTGCGGCATGTGTAGTAGTCCTCGGTATGAACGTCACTTCTACACTTCAGGTTCTTGTCTGTTGTAAGCGCGTGGTAGGGTGATTTGTTTTCTTAATTTGCTCTTTTGGTCATACGGTGTTTTCTGCAGTTGGCCGTGGGGCGTGTCTATCATGTCTATCATGCCTATTTAATGGAAATTATGCCATGGTTCATAAAAGTCGAATGCAGAGCACAATCGGGTAAACATGTTGTTGTGGAAATAAAACCTTTACCCTATAATATGATAAATCGGCAGAGCTGAAGTTGAATCACATGAAGCTCTTTATTGCATCTTTGCAAAGGGTCCATACAACACACACAGTACACACAGTACAGCTGTGGCTGTAAAGGAACAAAGAGGTTGCACAGTGTAGAGTCTTATATGCTACAACCACCAGATTAAACACGAAGGTCAAGGTTCTCTAACATCTTGCACGTAAGGCCCTTGCAAGGACATCTACTTCCCTAGAACATATTCAGATTTCTCAGACGGTAATGGAAGAGTACACAAGGTCTTGGTGACATCAACATGATGATCAGACATA
>JAODXR010192252.1:0-10659 GCA_028877395.1 Cathorops festae | reverse complement strand
TTTATTGTTACACATGAAAGAGAAATTGCCTTTTGGTGTACATTGCTCCAGTCAACACCAAATAAAGCAACATGTAAACATCTTCGAGACTCATCCTTTGTTTAAAAATTCATATGAGAAGGTGGTAGGGCCTATTTGTCAGTGCTTAATTGTTTTCATATCCACTTACTGACTGGGGAAAGTGAGCATTGTGCAAGATGGCATGCATTCTCGCTGTGCAGTTCTAGGTAATCCTCATATAAGAACACAAGTACCTCGTCACACGAGTCCCTTTTTGCATGTATTGCAAACATAATATGACAGGTATTACACGTGCATCGTTTCGCATTGAAAAAAAACCAACCGGTGACATGTTTCTAAATGTTCCTTTTAAAAATCATAGGTGATTGTCAACTCAAGAACCAAGCATGATAGATGGGCTCGGCCCACAGTATGTTAAAGCAAATCATATTTGTGATATTAAAGCCTATACGAATCATGGATATCCCCAACTTCTGTAACTTCTCCCACTTCAATGACGAATGGGACTTGCGTAATAATGGGCTTGTCGATTTCATGTAGGTGGTGCTGTGGGGGCAAGTGATCGTGACCTTACCTAATAACTCAAATTAGCCAATTACTCATTTTTAGAATCAGAGACACATGATGTATTAATGATTTTAATTAATTTTGTTTTTATTTCTACATTAATTCTGGGTCAATTTCTTAATGCAGTCTGAATGATGTTTTATCTAACGGGCTCTCTTTCAGTTCAGGTCAACAAAGGTGCCAGAAGAAATGATATGGGTGTTAAGCTGAATGCAAAATGCTGATTAATTTCATATTGACTGTTCTGATGCATTCCAACAGATGCGGGGGTGTGAGAGTGTGGCTTAGAGGGTCTGTTGTTGAACGCTCTATTGTTTGGGGTTTGGAGGGCACGGTGGCCTGAAGACAGGACATGGGTTGGCACCTGGCCGTCCTTGAAGATGCACTATTGTGAAGTCCTTTTTAGGTGGAAAATTCTGAGTTGGGAGTATTGGAATTATAACCTAATATTTTTGCTTATAGGTGGTCGGTGGCAGGAAGTGCCCAGTTGGAGAGGAGCTGATTATGCATGATTAGTGTCACTAACTTAATAAGTTTGATGCTAGAAGCAGTGTTGTTGGATCCTCTTGATGGGAGAGCACTGGAGGAGGCCAGGAATGGTCATAACATATTAGATAAACAATCTCTGCTAGTTAAAAACGTATAGCTTCAGGGAAATACAGGGTTGGATCTTCATGCTTTAGGGCAAAACCCAGAGCGCTGTATGCTATGCTTATCTCTTACTCATTATTCCATAAGATGTTTTATTGTTTTATTTGTGTTAGTTTTTGCAACCCTCCACAACTCCTCCGAATAAAAGGAGCATTTCATTATATATAGGCATTCATTATATTGTCTTTTTTGGATTTAGTTTATTATTATTATTATTACTTTTTGTAATTTATTTGACATATTTTTTCCCTATTGTAGACCTTGTTTCTCACCCAATCTTACATTGAATTTCACATTGGAATTTCATTTAAAATGTGTAAAACTAGCAAGAGAAAACATCTCTATCTAAATTGCCATCAACCCATCTATTAATGTTTTACTTCCCCTATCTTCGTTACCCTCATTGTCACCGTCACTGCAACAATCATTATGTGTGTGTGTGTGTGTGTGTGTGTTTTGTGGTAGAAGCGCCTGTAGAGAACCTATTAATCCTGGTTGATATTCAGGTGTTGAGCACATGATTGTCATTGTCCAATATACAGTAGAGAGAACTAAAATGAACTAGTGCTCCCAGTGACACAGCATACGTAGAAGAGCACACTGGCCTTATTAGACTTAAAGGACATCAGCAGGAATTACACACATCCATAGGACCGAAGTCTCTTAAGGAAGTAGAGCCTGCTCTGCACTTTCATGTACTGTATAGTTCAGGAGTGGGGAACCTATATCTCCAGGGACGGCCCTTCAGGCTGTTTTATCCGGCTCCCGATATAATTTTAATGTTATGCAACTTCACATGAAATATGACATTTTGTAAAGGAGTTTTAGAAATTACATTTGCAATACAATTAAGTTATATTCAGGGGACCTAGAGAAGGTGGGGTCTGTTTTAAAGGTGGCTGCCTTCAATACAGGCCTAAAGTACAGGGGAAATCCTGGGTTGTGTTCATAGTACGGCCCTTGGAGGACTCTTACGGCCCTTGGAGGAATTTGAAGTGGCCCCTCGAATGAAAAAGGTTCCCCACGCCTGGTATAGTCAGTACATCTAAATTGGCAGACCAGTGCAGCTTATTGTGTATCCCCAAATTCATGCATGGGCAAATTGTCTCCACATTCTCTCCATCAATGTTGACCAGCAGCAAAGGGTTCATTCTCCTTTAATCTACCTACATTTTACTATTCTCTGTGGTATTTAGCTGCAGCTGGGTAGCCTTGCACCGCCTATAAAAATCCTATCCATTATTGATGCACCTCATAATTTCAGTGGACCTATGCATGTTGGGCAGGTCTGGCGTAGATTCAAGATTCTTCATCAGTCGAGAGGAGAGGACGACTGGCAGGGGCAGAAGAACTGCACAAAGGGCCCAAAGAGAAAATCCTGATCCATGTTCACAAAGTGCCCCTACCACCAAGAGGGCCCTGGGCTCTTGTTCTAGGGGCAAATGCCCTGTCACTTCTATTATAATTCTGCCCCTGACAACTGGTCTGTAGTGATTGACTGCTTGAAAATATGGCATGCCGTTTTCCATAGTACCGGTACCTCACCCATTTGCATGCAGCTGAGCACAATGCATCTCATCTCTGTGTGGTGGCAGGGCGTACATGGATCTAGGTAGGCTACATTTTGTCTGGGCACTGTCAGGAAAAGTTTTGCGTGAAAGCAGGTTAGTCTTTCCAGGCCAAAGAGTTGTGTGAAAGTTACACCATGGGATCAAGTCCCCGTATTCCATTGAAACGAGTGACACCTATTAACTTAAAGCACACTACTGCCAGGTAAGAAAGGCAGAGCTTAAAAACAAACAAAAAAGCACTGCTTAAACCCCCCAAAATATGTTCATTGTGTTCACAACCCGATCATAAGATAAAAAAGATGGCACGCACGACATGCCAAGACTTTCACAACGGTAGGTGAAGGTTTACCCCTCCCACTTTTTGTTCCTTCAGTGATATTTCGGACGGTCATTGGTAAAAATCACATCACCCCCGTGCCTAAATAAAAGTAGTCCCGTCCTAATAAGAAAGTTGTCAGTCATCCAGTTGCTGATATCATGAAGGCAGTTAGGCAGATCAGTGAGGGGGAGTGGAGGTGAAAATTTGTCATCAGGAGAACAATGAAAACATAAACTGAAGACATTAAAATCAATCACAATGGTGAACCACCGAGTCCTGTTAATCGGGGGTGCATTTCTCGACAATGTCGTTGCTAATTAAGTTAGCAACTTGGTTCCTATGGCAGGGGTTCCCAGACTTTACCATGACAAGGCCCCCCATATACCGTTAGATTCCAGCCAAGGCCCCCCTTACATGGGTCGTGCCACATAATATTTTCTGTGCACCCACTTTTAAACCAGTCTTTTGGGTGTCAGTGCCCCATTGGGATATATGAAATAATGATAATAGTATAACGTTCAGAGATGCAACTGATTATAATGCAGTTCCAATCTAGTGTTAACAATGTTTATCTTATTTTTGTTTATTTGGTGTAAACTCCTTTTTGGATTATTTATTTTATTTTGTTATACTTTCTTCCAACTTGCCGCGGCCCCCCGAGCAACACCTCGCGGCCCCCACTTTGAAAACCACTGCCCTATGGGAATTTGCATTGTAACCAAGTATAAGTTGCTAAATGATTAGCAATGATGCTTTCGAGAAACGGGGTCCATATTCAGATCCCTGCTTTGTCCTCGTCAAAGATCAAAGTAGGCCTACACAGCGGAAATTACTGATTTGTCTTCACCTAGGTCTACATCTTAAAGAGTGTGAACTAGCTATCAAGGACTACAATGTTGATTCTGAAATTTTGAATACTCCTGTTTAAAACTTTGAGTGTCACTAAGACAAACAAGACACACGCTCAGTTAATTCTTCTCCCATTATTGATATAAAAAAAAAATCAATGGCTTCTTCGTGAGCTCTTAAAACTTTAAATAGCAGAATTTCACTTTCCAAAGCAGATGGTATCTCCAGGCTAACGTAGGCCCTGCTGCTCTGTCCGGTGTTGCGTCGTGTACGCAGAGCCGCCTCTGGGTGTAGGCTATGGTGTAGTGACAACTCTTTACTACTGCTAATTAGAAGTTATGCTTAACCATCAATATCAGCACATCATTCGGTTGAATAAAATATCAGCATAAAGATTAAAGTGTACAAGAGATTTTTAATGGCCCAAATGCTTGTTACAGTATTAATACACTTGTCTGGAATTTCCAAAGATGTTTATGACATTTAAAAAAAAAAACACCACCACCCTCTTGGTAATGATTCCCCACACATATCACACATTAAACATCCAACAGCAAACGTGCTGATGAAATTATAAAATAATATAAAATTATATGTGGCAACATAAAGGGAAGAGGGTGAATAAAAAAACAGGGTATCCAGGAGGCCAGAATGACAACAGTGGAGAGAGGAGTGTGACTTGACGTGGGCCAGGACTATGTACTCGTTCCTCTCAAGATTCCGCACCAATACTCATTGAGTCCACCAGACCGATTCTGGATGGGATAGAAAGAATAGAATGATTATTGATTACATTGCACAATATATGACACTTAGCAAGCAAGCACTTACCGGTACACTATACTATCAAAAGTGTTTGCTCACCTGCCTTGACCCACATATGAGCTTAAGTACCATCCCATTCCTAATCCATAGGGTTCAAATAGATCCAGCTCCACTTTTTGCAACTATTATAGCTTATTGGACAATTCTATGCTCCCAACATTGTGGGACCAGTTTGGAGCGGGCCTCTTCCTCTTCCAACATGACCACCAGTGCACAAAGCAAGGTCCATAAGAAAATGGATGACAGAGTCTGGTGTGAATTAACTTGACTGGCCTGCAAAGAGACCTTACCTGAACCTGACAAAACACCTTTGGGATGGATTAGAGCGGAGACTATTTTTAGTACATTTCTAAAAATAAGGGCCCACGAGGATGTGGGGCCCACCCTGAAATGCCCTCTATGCCAGATGACACACTTATCCATACTGACTTAGGTACAGTGTATCGGTTACAGTCTCCAGACCATTGTGGGATTAGGTGCCTTCCGTATGGGCAAGTTAGCTGTCGATAGAGGTTTGTGGAGTTAAGTGTGTGATGCCCATAGCGATCAATGGAGGGCAATTTATAGGATAGAACATTTAGTGGTTGATATTGATAATCTTGAGTAGTAGTAGCAGTAGTCCCGAAGGTTTGAAGGAAACTTAAGCAGGTAAGGATCTGTAATGTTTCCCTGAAGTTGAGATCCAATTTAAAGTTTTGAAATGTGGGGGTGGGGGTTCAGAAGGCCAATCAAGCAGAACAGAAGAAGTGCTATTACTATAAGCCTGTTCAGGCTGGACAGACTCAGTTATACTCACCAATCGAGATGAATATCTTCTGCTGACGCACTGGCTGTGAGCACAATGTAATGCCTGTTGACCAGAAGAAAACAAAATATTCAAGTCAAGAACTATACACACAAGATGGTATGAACCACAAGAGCTAGATCAACAAGAATACTAAAACACATCAAGAATCGTGGAGTGAAAAGACATACTTGGAACAACTTGACTGTTGGCAAGGCATGCACACATGTTGAACGGTCTCACCGCCATTCTGGAAAAAGTGGGGAGGCTCGAACAGCTTCGACCAGTTGGCTTTACCCTGCAGGATTTCATCGGTCAATCAGACCTGGCAGAGCACACAAAAAAGACAGAACAAACACTTAGGCATGGGCAGCAGCACAACTCCAAACACATTGAAGTAGGGTAGAGTAGAGTAACATACCTACAGATCCCGGGGCACATTATTAGAATATCATGAAAAAGTTGATTTATTTCCATAATTCCATCAATAATGTTTAACTTTCATGGATTGTAGATGCATTGCCCACATTTTGAACTATTCCAATCATTCATTTGTTTATTTTTACATATTTTGGCCTTCCAGCTCCAAAAAAACATGAATTGAGGAATTCACATTATTAGAATATTGTAATAAAATCACCATTTTCTTCAGAAAAAAAGAAAGAAATTCAGGTCACATCAAATCAGTTGAAATTTGGCGCCTTCTACATAACATGTCAATGTTCAATACTTGGTTAGGATTCTCTCTTAATCACTGCCATGATGCGTTAAACATTGAAGTCAATGGCAGAGGCATTGCATGGGAGTTATGGAAGCCCGGATATCCTTGATGCTTTGCTGTCAGCTGTTTTTGTTTGTTTGATCTGGTGACCCACACTTCACTCTTCAATATACCTCATAGATTTCCATGCCACGTTTTGGTGATATGGACATTTCTAACTCACCAGAAATAAGACCCCATTCATTTTCAATGGGGTTTCATTTCTGGTGAGTAAGAATGTCCATACCACCAAATCACCAAAATGTGCACCCTAGACCCCAACGGCACTTACGTGAGGAAGTGAAGAACCGATGGAAGTGAAGAAATTGATGGCAAACCACATGTTCCTGGGGTTGTCTCTCACACATTGACAAGTTTATCAAAAACAAACTGTTGGGCTCTCTGAAACAAGATTTTTCCACTGTCGTTGTGATTTTCAAGAGGGTTAATAGCAGCACTCAGTTCTTGCAAATCCCTGTCATTCAGTGGGGAAAATCCTCTTTGAGAGTTTGGTGGTGGGGAATAAAAACCTACCCCTGCTGTTGGAAGTTCTGTGTTTTGTAAATACTGCAAATCACTTTCCAGAGTAAAAAGCTGTACTGGTGTTCGGTTTCCTTCAGATGAAACGGAATGATTGTTATGGCCAGCTCTGAATTCATCCAAAGTGCAGTTGATCCTGGGTACAAAGACATAATGTAGACAAAATAGATCTGTTGCATTGTCCATGTCTAGGACACCCAGGGATTCCAGTTCATAAAAAATGGGTGCATAAATCTGGCTGCAATTTCTGTTCAAGTCTCTGTTAAACCGCTCTATCCGCTGGTTATGTACAGAGCTTCCTGTTAAGACAGAGCCTTCACCTCTGCTCGCATGCATGTCCTCCCAGATCTTAACATTCTCTACTCCGTGATCAGTCCTGATGTGTAGTGGCCTGCCAAACTGTCCAACAGCTGCATGAAAGAGCTCTCTGACAGTTTCAGAACGATTATTGTTGGAGCAGCGAAGAAACATCAACATCCTACTGTAGCCGTCTATGGCACCATGAACAACCAATTTCCACCTAATCAACTTATGATTTCCATCCACATGCCAAATGAAATTTGGATGTGGGACAGAGTATACTCGGCGAGCTATTGCTGTTGTTCTCCTGGCCAGGACACCAATTGGGTCTGTTCTTCGCAAGGAATCTCTTAGACGGCATCTTTGTACCACAATGTTTTTGGAGTGAAGATGTCCCATTAGCATTACTTCCCCAACATTTGGATGTGCAGTTTTTATTTGTGACACTTCAAGATCCAGTTGTTGATCAGTGATATTAGTAAATTTTGAAGTAGGGAGATTGTATTCTTTCAGTAAATTATAGAAAGTTGGTCTCGAGACGGACAGTATAGATGCTGCTTCTGTGAAGGTCGTTCTTAAGTTAAGAACATTTTGAAGCTCCTCTTGGGAAACACAAGATCTTCCTTGGTAGTCATTCTAGAACAAAGCAAACAATATGGTATTTGGCATGGTTCGATAACACAGAAGGACAAGGATGGTTTATTGTCACATGCAGACATACTGGGTGGAATAGGACATGCAGTGAAAATGGCTACAAGGGAAAAAATATATAGACAGTAGCAGCCCCACACCCCGCCATCCCCAATTATAGAATGACTCATTGACCAAAAGCTTACTTAAGTAATGTAGCACAAAATTGAACCGACTATCAAGAGATGACAGATATCCACCAAGTCGGTGTGTAGTCACTATCATGTTGCAAAAGTACCACCAGAGAGACTGGTAACACCATGTTGATATGGGGGAAAATATTAGCGCATATGGGAGGAAGATTATTAATTAGCTGAATATCATTAAACAGCTATCAAACTGCACCAAACTTCATGTGGTCATCTGTAGTATTGCCCTCATAGAGCCCTGCCCATTTGTCAGCTTTGATATTCTAAGTTAACATCAGCCAACTGGCCAAATGCTGGTGAAATGTCAATTTGGCTGATAAAAATGACCAACTTACTAGTCACTTTGACCCATTAGTGAGTGTCTGTTTGGCTAGTAAGATTAACATCTACGAGCCATTTAGGCTGGTGATGAAAAAGTTAATTTAGATTAATAAATGAGTGTTGTGGTTGTCGCTTGCGTTAGAAGTTTTTGCTTACATTAAGTCTGATTGGGACATAAACGGCACACACTGTGATTTTGAAGGGGTATTTTCAATGCTAATAAAGTCGCAATTTTCCTAAATATCACTTCTTTCCACGTTCCGACAACTTATTGTCATGTTCATTCATTGCCACTTCAGATAATTTAACAACACTATTCAACCTGTATTCAAATAAGATACCCAACCTACATGATTCAATGATTCTCCTGCGCTTTCCCCCAAATCAATATGACGGGGCTTGGTTTTGGTGTAAAAGTGAGAAATGCCCGGATGTCAGACTTGTTGGATAGGAGACATGAGAAATAAATTTAAAAACAGGTATATATTTGTAGGCCTACCGATAAGGAGGTCACTGGAGCAAGGCGTGTTGCTGATGATGAAGGTATAGGTGCACTGATGCTGGGGCCCTGGGAAATGTTATAAACAAATGAAAGACGTTAGCTTGTCACGTGTTAGTTTTTTGTAAAGTATCCCACCATGAAGAGAATGACACCACATCCATTAAATAAATAGGTTAGGCCTACTTGCGTGGGTTTTAGCTACCACACAGATGCTCGAAAGCTCAAGCTCACCCCTGGGCACGGAACCTTTTTTACTCTAGCACAGGGGTGGGGAACCTATGTCTCGAGGGCCGTTTGCGGCCCTTGAGGCCGTTTTATCCGGCCCCCGACATGATTTTAAATTTAATGTTATGCAGCTTCACATGAAATATGACAAATTTTGGAATGGAATCTTAGAAATTACATTTGCAATATAATTAAGTTATATTCAGGGGACCTAGAGAAGGTGGGGTCTGTTTTAAAGGTGTCTGTCTTCAATAAAGACCTAAAGTGCAGGGGTAAATCCTGGTTTGTGTTCATAGTACGGCACTCGGAGGAATTTGAAGTGGCCCCTCGAATGAAAAAGGTTCCCCATCCCTGCTTTAGCACTAGGAACATACAGAAAGCGTTGGAAGAAGCACTAGACTAGCTGAACACAAGATGCACAGACGGAAGGATTGGCTGCCTCTGCCCCATAGGCTAGTCCAGTGTTTCTCAACCCTGGGGTGCCGCACGCCCCCTTCAGGGGTGCCGCGGAAACGTGGCTGACGGTATTTGAAATTGACCTAAATGAATAAATAAATTATGTTATATAATACATATTTGTCTAAATGAATAAATTAATGCTTAGTCAGTGGAATCTTTCATCTACCATTTACGCACAATAAAGTAAATTTCAGTTGCCCCAGTATGGCCTACACATAGCCTGTCTGAGATAAAGCTGCAACTTCGAACGTAGGTTGTGTGACATCTCCTAATGTGTTACTTTTCTAAGCTTGTGTGGTATCGGATGCGATGCCATGCTACAGCTTGTTGGTTTGGGGTGCCTTGAGATTTTTCATGAATTGAAAGGGTGCCTTGCCTAAAAAAAGGTTGAGAAACACTGTGCTAGTCAATTTCCCCGTCCCGCTATCACCAGACATCACAGAAGTTCCTGTACTGTCTCTGGTATCATGTTTGTACTAGTAGTTCAAAGTGACCTTGGGTTCCTTGAAAGGAGTACGGGTAATAATTACACGGTGTATTCAATATGACGGACTCTTGGTCGCTGATTACACCAACAGTTGCGAAGTCCCCCTGTCCCCAGACAAAGTTCTGTTCACGTGTAGTTCTAATGTTTTAGTCACTTCTACAACAAGTGCAGTGAAATTAAGCTGTAGAGTGTGCCACCAGATAAGCAATTAACAACAGATGCTAAACACGTGCACAACCTGCAATGCCTATACAAACCCACCATCCTTATGAAACAGCGTTTCCCCCAGAATTTTTGTTAGTCAAGGTGGTGGGGCGTTAAAAGTATATTTTTTTGGCCAAACAACTTTAGAAATTACATTCGCAACATGAAATCTTTATCTTTTCAGGGGACCTAGTCAAGGTGGTAGGTGTTTCTTGTCAAGGTGGCCGCCTTGGCAATAAAGTGCTGGGGGAAACCCTGTGAATAATAATAATAATAATAATAATCGTATTATCTCTAGCCATGTTATCCTGTTCTGCAGGGTCGCAGGCAAGCTGGAGCCCATCCCAGCTGACTACGAGCAAAAGGCGGGGTACACCCTGGACAAGTCGCTAGGTCATCACAGGGCTGACACATAGACACAGACAACCATTCACA
>JAODXR010191992.1:0-10312 GCA_028877395.1 Cathorops festae | reverse complement strand
ACCGGAGCACCCGGAGGAAACCCACGCGGACACGGGGAGAACATGCAAACTCCACACAGAAAGGCCCTCGTCAGCCACAGGGCTCGAACCCGGACCTTCTTGCTGTGAGGCGACAGCGCTAACCACTACACCACCGTGCCGCCGAGCACCTTGCTGCAGTTCTAAAATAATTTTTTTTGGAATTCTTACCTTCATGGAAATGAAGTGAGCATACCGGACGGTTTTTGACCTCTCCATTCGACACCAAGTCCCACCAAATGTTTTTCCCCCCATTTTCTAATTCATAATTCTAAGTTCTAAATGTAGAAGGCTACATTTAGAAATCTCTCTAGTTTTTCTCTCCTGATGATGAATTACTTTTGGTAAATTAAAACATCTGATGTCTTTGTTTCATTCAAAATGATTTGCACATCCAAAAATGCAGCAAAACCTTCCCATACCTATCAGTAACAACTAACTCAGCTGAACGAAGCACTACAAGTGTGCCCCTTGTCATGGCAGCGTAATTACCATTGCTATGGGGTCATGTGACGGTGCAAAGCCAGAACAGCCAGTTCTTGAAGTAAATGTGTTGGAAGCAGGAAAAATAGGCAATCATAAGGATCTGAGCACTTTTGACAAGGGCCAAATTGTGATGGCTATATGACTGCATCTGAGCATCTCCAAAACTGCTTTCCCTTATTCTCACATTTATTATTTTTGCAACCCGAGGTTTTGCGTGCCACTATTTTTCTACAATATTTTGTACATCTGGCTACATCGTGATGTCAGGAGCAGCGAGCCAAGCAAGATACAGGGAACCTATCAACAATACTACAGCAATCACTGCCCACAAAATTGTCTCACCATCTTCAGGCACTCGTCGACTCAGGGGCAGACAGGAACCTGATCTGCTCCGCCACCGCCAAGGATCTCGGAATCCTGTAACTTGCCCTTGAGGTCCCTCTCACTATCCTAACACTCAATGGCACTGGCCTGACCACCATCACTCACCTCACCACCCCGCTCACCCTAAGGATTTCAGGTAATCACTCCAAAACGATACAACTTCACATCATGAACAACCCTCACGTTGCCATTATTCTTGGATTACCCTGGTTGATGCAGCACAACCCCCACCTAAACTGGACTGACCACACCATCTTAGGCTAGAGTCCTTCCTGCCTGGCCTCCTACCTGAACTCCGCTCTGCCTCCTGCCAAACCACCTCCGCCCTCAGCCAGCGAGTTTCCTAACCTTTCTTATGTGCCTCTGGAGTATCTGGACCTCAAGCCTGTCTTCAGTAAGACCTGAGCAGTGTCCCTTCCCCCTCATAGGCCCTATGACTGAGGTATCGACCTCCTGCCAGGGACAGCACTACCCAAGGGATGTCTCTACTCTCTTTCTCCCACCGAGAGACAGGTCATGGAGAAATACATCACTGTCTCTGGCAGCTGGGATTACTGTATATGCCCTTCCTCCTCCCCGGCAGGGACAGGATTCTTCTTTGTGGAGAAGAAAGACAAGTCGCTCCACCCCTGCATTGACTATCAAGGTCTCAACGCCAGCACAGTCAAGAACTGCTACCCACTACCGCTCATGACTACAGCCTTCGAACTACTCCAGAGAGCCAAGGTATTCACTAAACTGGACTTATGCAATGCCTATCACCTAGTTAGGATCAGGGAAGGGGATAAGTGGAAGATGGCCTTCAACACCACCACAGGCCACTATGAGTACTTCATAGTCTTTTGGCCTTTTGGCCTGACTAACTCGCCCGCAGTATTCCAGGCATTGGTTAATGATGTCTTGAGGGACTTTCTTAACACCTTTTGTCTTTGTTTACCTGGATGATATCTTGATTTTGTTTCACTCCCCGGAGGAACATCGGGGTCACATCTGCCAGGTTCTTCAATGCCTGCTGGAGAATAAGCTGTTTGTTAAGGCAGAGAAGAGGGAGTTCCACCAAGGCTCTGTCTCATTCCTGGGGTTCATCATTTCACCAGCCAAGATCCAGATGGACTCCCTCAAGCTGGAGGCAATCACTGACTGGCCCACCCCATCTTCGAGACGAGAGCTCTAGCACTTCCTGTGGTTCGCCAACTTTTACAGGCATTTCATCTGCAACTTCAGCATGGTGGCCAGACCACTCTCAGCCCTGACCTTGACCAAGATCAAGTTCAAGTGGGGGGAGGAAGCAGAGAAAGCCTTTTCCAGTCTCAAGCACAGGTTTACCACAGCACCCATTCTCACCATACCCGATTCTACCAAGCAGTTTATCGTCAAGGTTGACGCCTCTGAGTCAGGGGTTGGAGCCATCCTATCCCAGAAGGCCAATGACAACAAGGTCCACCCATGCTCCTTCTTCTCCCACCTGCTATCCCCAGCTGAACAAAACTACAACATTGGCAACTGAGAACTACTGGCCGTGAAACTAGCCTTGGAGGAGTGGAGGCACTGACTCGAGGGGTCTGACCTCCCATTCCTAGTCTGAACTGACCACAAAAACCTGGACCACAAAAACCTGCCAAACATCTCAACTCTCGTCAAGCCCATTGGTCTCTCTTCTTCTCCCAATTCAAATTCATGCTCTCCTACCACCCAGGCTCCAAGAATAGCAAACCCGACACCCTGTCCAGGATGCTCTCTTCCCACCATGAGGAGTCCAAGCCACCTGAGACTATCCTTCCTCCATGCTGCCTGGTGAGATCCACTATTCTAGAAGTTGAGATGCTCGTGCAGAAGGCCCTGGGGCAGGACCCTGGTGAAGGTAACTCCAACAATATTTCTCATAATCATCTGTTTGTTCCCTGTCATGAGTAAACTCAGGTGCTGCAGTGGGGTCATGGTTCCAAGCTGGCCTGTCATCCAGGAGCCACCCAAACCCTGGCTCTCATCCAGCTGTGCTTTTGGTGGCCATCCATCAAAGAGGATGTCCAGGAGTTCATGGAAGCCTGTGATGCATGCTCCCAGAACAAGGCAGCCAATTGACCCCCCTGCCAGCTTACTAAAACCCCTTCCTATGCCGCATCGACCTTGGTCTCACATCATCCTGGACTTCATCACAGGACTCCCCAAGTCAGGTGGCAATACATGCATCCTCTACTGTCATTGACTGTTTTTCTAAGACCATCCATTTCATTCCTCTGCCCAAGCTCCTCTCAGCCAAATAGACCACAGAACTACTCATTCACCATGTTTTCTGCCTACATGGTTTGCCTACTGACATCCTCAGTTCAATGCACAGTTCTGGAGAGCTTCTGCAAACTCATCGGGGCCACCTGTAGTCTCTCCTCAGGCTTCCACCCACAGACCAATGGCCAGGCAGAACGGACTAACCAGGCTTTGGAGGTTGCACTCAAGTGCGTGGCATCCAGGGATGCCAGTTCTTGGAGCAAGCACCTACCTTGGATTGAATATGCACAAAACAGTCTCCCTTCCTCTGCCACAGGTCTCTCTCCATTCCAGTGCTCACTAGGGTAGCAACCACCACTGTTCCCCAGCCAGGAGGAGGAGGTCACCATACCATCAACCCAGGCCTTTATACACTGCTGCAGGAGAATTTGGGCATTGGCCCAGAGAAGACTCATTTGCTCCACACTCGCATCCAAGAAGCAGGCCGACAAACGTCACTCCAAGGCACCTACCTACCGAGTGGGTCAACGAGTTATACTATCCACACACCACCTACCACTTAGGGCTATCTCTTGCAAGCTTGCACCCAGGTTCCTTGGAACCTTCCTCATCAAGAAGGTAATCAACCCATGTTCTGTTAGACTGGCATTACCACTCACCATGTGATATGTTCACCCCACCTTTCATGTATCACAGCTTAAACCTCTGGTTTCCAGTCCTTTTTTGGACTTAAATTAAAGCATTTTTTATTCATTGGATTTTCTGGTTTGTGTTCTGCTATTGGATCCTAACTCACCAGATCTCGCAACCCTTAACGCATGAGGTGAATTTCATTTATCTTTTGATCTGTTGATTATCTTCCGATATTATGAAGTTATAACAAGGTTTCTCTTATTTCATTTTTACTTCTGATTAGTTCCAAAGTTTAACAAGAAATAGAACAGGTAATCAAACTTGATCAGGATAAGTGCTGATTGGTTACAAATGTTGTGTCCTAAATCACTCTCTCATTCACTATGCCCTACTCACTATATAGGGAATTATTATAGAGGTCTATATAGTGAGCTCATTGATTAAATGATAAAACAAGTTATTTGCTGCAGCCTTTTTTTTTTTGCTGCAGCACTACTTTTTGTGATGCATTGTGAGATACGTTGAGTGCACTATATAGGGTGTAACAATGCTTACTTTACATTTGGACAGCACTACAAAATGGCAACCTGACAATATAGTCCACAATGTACTGTAGTGAGTAGGGAGTGATTTGAGACACATTCGGGACATTGGGACACCATTTGCACCAAAAATGACTTTGATCTTTTTGGTGACCTTGACCAGATAACCCTCAAAATATTGGAGGTTTTATTTGAGACCAATGGCCATCTACACTGAAAGTTTCATGAAGATTGGTCCAGCCATTTACCCATAATGTTAACAAAAACAAACAAACCCCACCAAAAACAATACCTCACCCTCTGGTGGACTCCATCCCAGATGAGGTAAAAATTGAGTGAGCATCAGTTCTGTTGGTAGAAACATCTTGTTGATAAGAGAGTTCGGAGGAGAATGATCAGACTAGTCTGAGCCTACTGGAAGTCTACAGTAACTCAACTAAGCACTGTTTATAACTGTGGTAAGCAGGAAAGCATGTCAGAATGCACATCAAACTTTGAGGTGGATGGGCTACAACAGCAGAAGACCACTTCAGGTTACACTCCTATCAGCCAAGAACAAGAATCTTATGTTATCATGGGCACAGATTCACCGAAACTGAACAGTTGAAAATTGCAAATAGACCACATGATTTTTTTTCTTCTAATCTTCAACTGTCTAGTTAGGGTGAGCCAATCTATAGGATTTCATAGTAAAGTGGAGAGTGAGGGTTTATATGTCAGGCAAAGACTGGAGGCAGATGCAAATGATGTTTACTAAACAACAATAGCAGACAAATCCAAATCACTGGATTTCCCAGATGGCCCAGGATGGCCCACAGACCCAGATGGTGTTGCCCCTCTGCTACCATAGCCTTCCTTGCTGCTTACCATGGTTGTAAAGACTATGAGTTGCTATATCCTTCCTGGCAGCTTGAACCAACCTGGCCATTTTCCTTTGATCTCTCTTATCAACAAGAGGTTTCCACCCACAGAAATGTCACTCACTCAATGTTTTTTTGCACTTTTCTGTGTAAACTCTACAAACTGTTTTTTGTGAAAACCTCAAGAGATCAGCAGTTTCTGAAATACTCAAACCAACACACCAATACCTCATCTGGCACCAACACCCATGCCACAGTTCATTCTGATGTTTGAAATGAACCTTAACTGAAGCTTTTGATTTCTATCTGCATGATTGTGCTGCTGTCAAGGGCTTGGCTGATTAGATAACTGCATAAAACTGCAGGTGTTTGGGTGTACCTAATAAAGTGGCCAGTGTGTGTAAGGTAAAAGTAATCTTCGTGACATTATAAATGTGATTTAAATGCCAATTCACAGTCAACAATAACAACAGGCTTAGCAGTAGACAAACAGCTTAATATATTTTGCTTCTCTGCTACAAAGAACAAATTCAGTAGTTGTTTCTTTTCATTTGTATAAAATGACTCGTAGCTAACCTTACATGCCAGAAAGTCAGTTTGCCAGCTGATTTAATGCTTGAAGCATCAGAGTCCATGGACACCTGATTTTTTTTTTTTTTGTGAAAGTGGGAGAACAATGTTGATATGAGTGATATCTGAAGGGATCTATCTATCTATCTATCTATCTATCTATCTATCTACTGTAACAAACTACTATTTTCCATCCATTTTATCCAAAAGGTCTTCATTTCCACTGATACACACTTCAGGTAGAGGAAATTATTATTAATATAATTCATTTATTGAAGTAGTTATTGATTAAAAATGTTGTCCATGTTGGTTCAACTTTATTTTGAAGAAATACATGCATGTGCATGAGGCTAAAGTTAGCAGTTTTACTTGTGGTGGCTCAAGTGGTTAAGGCTCTGGGTTGCTGATCTGAAGGTTAGAGTTTCTAACCCCAGCACTGCCAAGCTACCCCTGTTAGGCCATTGAGCAAGGTCCTTACTTGCTAACAAGTTGGGATATGAAAAGAAATTCATGTATATGTGACAAAGTCTTCATCAGGTTTCTTGGATTTTCTGCTTCAACTTCAAAGGTCCACTAGTTATGTTCTTTGCCTTGAAGGCTGTATGCACTCTGGATTAAAGGGAAATCCATTTATTTATTTTATCCTTATCTCCTAATTTGCAAAGTGTCTCACAAATTTGACATCGTACATGAGATACACTGTAAGACACTGTCAAAATACTCAATAAGATGAAATTTTACTCGATTTTTAATAAACATTTGCATGGTTCTCTAAATAAAGGTGAACTACAATGGCTCCTGTGTCTCTCACATAATAAACAAAAAACCTCAACACCAAAATGATTTTGCCATGCAGGACCCTATGATTTTATGTACATGGCAAATGAATAGTGACTTCTGGTTGCAAAATGCTGCTCACTGGGTCAAACATATATTGTGGCTTGCATCACACAGATTAAATTGTTCAAAACTGGTCCACAGATTGCTGCACAAAATCAAATCCCACAACAAAGAGTGAGCTCCACTGTTTAAGTGAATGTTTTTTTTTTTAGGGGAGATTGATAAAATGTAATAATGTTGTTCAGTTAAACTCATGCTCAAATACAACCCCAAATCAGCAAAAGTTGGGATGGTATTTATTTTTAATAATAATAATAATAATAATAATAATAATAATAATACATCAGATAATATGCTGTTATATTATTTTGAGTGCAATACAAATAAAAGATTATTTACAAACCATTGTTTTAATTTTGAATTTCAGTTTCAACACACCATCCCAACTTCTGCTGATTGGGGGTTGTACTTATTTACACTGTAGTTCATTTTTTAATTCCAATCCAAAATGGGGGGGGGGAAGCAAAACCATGTTTGACTTACCTCTACTAAAAGTGGGGATGAACGTGCAACACTTGCTGCATTGTTCTGGTGTCTATATCAGAGGCTACAAATGCATTGCAGTGTGTTATTTAATTCTGTGTTATTTAGTTTTCTGAAATTAACAAAAGGACATGTGTGTTGGGGTGACACGGTGGTGTAGTGGTTAGCGCTGTCGCCTCACAGCAAGAATGTCCGGGTTCAAGCCCCATGGCTGGCAAGGGCCTTTCTGTGTGGAGTTTGCGTGTTGTCTGTGTGGGTTTCTTCTGGGTGCTCTGGTTTCCCCCACAGTCCAAAGGCATGCAGGTTAGGTTAACTGGTGACTCTAAATTGACCATGAGTGTGAATGGGATAGGCTCCAGCTTGCCTGCAACTCTGTAGAACAGGATAAAGCGGCTACAGATAATGAGATGAGATGTTGGGATTATCTACTAACTGTCAAAGTATCAGGTGAAATTTCGCTATTTTTTAAAAGATCGAAATTGCACCTAACCTGTCAGAAACGGACTACAACCAAACTGTCTAGTCAGAGTCATTCATATTACGTCAACAGTAGGCTTAGCTATCCCACGACCGGGAAGATCTGTGTATTTTGATCATGCTATGTTTTGCGCCAGACTGCACCCGCCGGCAGTTGACTACATGCCCTGATCCGTAATGGTTATCCCCATGAGGGATACATTTCTTATTGGTACAGAAATACTCCGCCAACCACGCTATACAAATCGGCATGTTGATGTAGGCTACTCGCCGGCCGCTACCTGCTACAGATTTGGAAAGGCGCTAGACTTGCGGTGACGTCACATACGCGACGTCGGGTCCGTGTAGTCTTTGATCAGCTTATTAAAAAACATTCAAAACAATTCAAATCGGTGGAAAAAATAAAGTATGATCACCAGGATCGATAGAGCTGTCCGACATGCACAACATATGGAAGCCATTGTCTTAACTTTGAAGTGTAACCCAAAATGTAATTTTTTGAAAAGAGATTCCCATTCATTTTGCCATAGAGGTTGAAACGCATCCAGTAGGGGGCGATGAGATTACTTTCCCTCCCTGTATCGAAATTAATTGCCATTGTGATGCACTGTAACAATGGGGTGTGGAGAATCATGTCCCCGTTTTATTCCTCTTATACGACAGCAACCTTTTAACATTTAAAATTTTAGTGATGCATCATGCCCCCCCCATGTAATCTTGTTCATTCTATAACGAGTGTATTTGATATAAATTGAAGCTTACTGCAAACTCAACCCCTTTTGATGAGTCAGAATTCAGTAGTGCTACGGTTTAACATTGTTAGCGGAGATGAACGAGTAAATGAAATGTAGGCTGATGGACATTGTGTATATTTAACGAGTGCAGTCGAGTGTGTTGATGGCTTTTCTCTGTCTCTGCAGGTACAGTTTGGGCTGTGGGGTGAAGCGTAAACTGAGCGAGTGTGAGGACTCTGTGCTGGATCTCCCGTATACCGAGCAGAGGCAGCTGGTGCTGGATCTGTGCCTGGACAAACTGCAGAGCTGCCAGCAACGGGCCGAGCCCAGCCTTTACTGTTCTGTGCTGCTGGCCAACACTCTGTGCCAAATCCAGCAGGAGATGAAGCTAGAGGGCGGAGACATTCTGCCTCCTGCTTCACCTTCTCCGTTTCCTCCACATACACTGTCACATCCCCGATCTCCCACCTGTTTCTGAAGACTCGTCACCAATTCTCTCTGGACCCATGTCATCCTCATCCCTGACACTTGGTGAGCACACGGAGAATAAACCACTGTCTCCGGCGCTCGTGGAGGAGGTGGATTCAAAGATGCCAGCGTCTCTATTCAGCATGTTCGAGATCCCGAATTCCACCAGCTACCTGACGGACCTGACGCTCGCTGACATCTTTGAGGATATAGACACACCCATGTACGACTTGTCCGATGTCTCAGTTCTGGTGTGTTCTGGCCCAAGAGAAGATGGACCGAAGAAAATGTCCAACCTACTGAGTGACCTCGACCACCTCCTGGACATCCTGGTGCAGTCGTGATCTTCACACGCTGTCTCGAGTCATCCTGATCTATACATTCATCAAAATTTAAAAATTTTTAAAGCTTTTTATTAATGTAATTTAAATCCATTTTTATACAGAGCTTTTTATATTAAAATTTGAAACACTATAGGATGCACTGTGCTTTTTCTATTTAAGCAAAGATATGAATATGCAGGGAATGAACATGACAAAGTATTACCACTGATGCTTATTTATAAGGAAGTTTGTAAACAAAATGAAATGGATTTTGAGGAACTTTTTTTTTAAGCTGATCCTGTGAGTATTTATATATAACATGTATTTTTTCAGTGATTTTTATGATGGCTTGTGGCATGCACACACTCACACTACCCCTCAAAAACCAAGAGCCATCTGCCCCGTCCTCAAAAAAAAAAATCAGTAACTCTCATGCAACTCTTGGTCTTTTCTGAAGGATTTTTCTGAAGTCTTTCTAGAAACGTTGAACACCAAGATGATGCTCCGAGAACAAGTTGCGAACAGAAAGATGGGGTTTTTCAGCCATGCGATCCGACATGAAGGACTAGAGAAAATCATCCAAGGAAAAGCACCTGGAAAGAGATGAAGAGGCAGACCCCCACGAACATGGCAACATCACGAGATGGACACACAAAAGCCTGGCGGCAGCATCAAAATTAGCCGAAGATCGCAGAGTGTGGTGTGCTATGTAATGACTATGTTGTGTGTGTAAATGGTTGAATAGAGTGTGAGATGTATAATGTATTTCTATGAAATTCTTTAGTGTGTATTTTATTCAGGTCCTCGGACCAGGCGGTTAATCTGGCAACTCATTTCCACTGTTTTCACACTGAACTCATGAAACTGAAGTGAATAATGATGTAATGCTAAAAGCCTTACTGTTATGTCAATGTGTTTGCGAATTACCGTTCTGTTCAAGATTTTTGTTTGTTTTGAGTTTAAGCTCGTATGGTTTTATTTATTTTTTACCGTGACGCAGGCCCGTTGTTAGACCTATTTTAGGGTGGCTCAAGCCATCCTTTCATTGGTATTAGCCACCCTATAATTATTTTGCAATTTTTATTTTTTTTAATTTATTGATTATATTTTTTCCTTCATATTTTCCAATATAAATGCAGTAAAGCACTGAATACGAGCCACCAAGAAGGCAAGTTAATCTGAACACAAGTTCCTGTTTGCTTATTTAT
>JAODXR010191877.1:0-10328 GCA_028877395.1 Cathorops festae | reverse complement strand
CCTCCTCTTTGGTGGGTCTTGTTGTTGGTCTAGCATGACCAACCACCCCTTGGATAGCAAAGTACTTCCTCCCAGTAGCTGCACCACTCCACTCACTCTGCCATATCTCCCTGGACTTTGTCTTGACAAGTGATTTTACCTCTGACTTACTATGGGCTACTTCTAAGGTGACCTCAGGGGTCACACATGCTTTTTTTTGCGTACTTATCCGCCAACTCGTTCCCTCGTATCCCAAAGTGTGCTGGTACCCATAGGAAGCTGATATCGATGCCTGAGCTTATAATTCCATTTACCATCTGTGCAATTTCTATAACAATATCCTGTCTGGATTCCGACATGGTACTCTGGATACTTATCAGAGCAGAAGCAGAATCTGAGGCAATTAGCACTCCACCCCTTGGTCTATTCCCCTCTATCCAGGTCAGAGCAGTGAGGATGGCTACTAGTTCTGCAGTGTATACTGCAAGATCATTGCTTAGCCTTTCTTTTTTGCACATCTTAAGCTCTGGTGCTACAAATGCCACACCAACTTTGCCGTCGGGTGACTTTGAAGCGTCAGTAAAAAACACAAGTTTATCCTTGTACTGTGCTCTGATATGGCGCTCAACCGTTTCTTTGCTGAACTCCTCCTGCTTCTTCAGCTCTAGAAGTGCTAAATCTATTACAGGTTTCTTTAACAACCATGGTGGAACAACTGGATATGTAACAGCTGGACACAGAGTAAGTGCCTGTAGGCCCAGGATCTCTGCCTTTTGAGGAACCACCCACCCAAAGCTTCTACCTGGTTTATCTTTCTCCTGGCAATGAGTTAACACAGGATGACTGATGTGGCCTTCCCTTTGCCCTCTGAGGTTAGCCCAATAGACTAAGGCCAGCTGATCTCTCCTTATATGCAGTGGCATTTCCCCCATCTCTACCTGTATAGCATTAACAGGAGTCGATTTCATTGCTCCACAACACAGTCTTAATGCTTTATGCTGAATAACATCCAGTTTTGTCAGAAGCGTCTTAGATGCAGATCTGTAAGCCACACATCCATAGTCAAATACAGACCTGATAAGGCTGATGTATATCGTTCTCAAGGCTGACCTGTTGGCTCCCCAGTCTACCCCTTTCAGACAGCGCATGACATTCAGTACCTTTTTACACTTCTCAATCATTTTTTGCATGTGTACAGACCAGGTTAATCTCTTATCAAACCACATGCCTAAATATTTAAAACAGTTTACTCTCTCTAGCTCAGCGCCTGATATCTTCAGCTTCAAACCCATGGGAATGCTCCTTCTGGTAAAAAACAAGGTTTTAGTTTTGTCAATAGAAATCCTAAATCCCCATTCAACGGCCCACGCTTGGACATGGTCTACTGCCTGCTGCATTTTTTGCACAATGAAGTCAACATTTCTCCCCCTCTTCCACATTGCACCATCATCTGCGAACAAAGCAACATGGACAGATTCCTGCACCTCCTTGAAGACATCGTTAATCATGATCAGGAACAATATCGGGCTGATAATGCTTCCTTGCGGAGTGCCGTTTTCCACTGTATACTCACTGCTGAGCTCTTCATTAATTTTGACCATGATTCTCCTGCCTGATAGGAAATCCTTGACCCACTGAAACATTCTACCCTTGATACCCATCTGTCTGAGTTTGATTAGGAGTCCCTCTCTCCAGACCATATCATACGCCTTCTCTATATCAAAGAATACTGCCAGTACTGTCTCCTTGTTAACTTGGGCTTTCCTTATTGAGTCTTCTAAGGCCACCACTGGGTCCATGGTGCCCCTTCTCTGCCTAAATCCACTCTGGTAGCTGTGCAAAATATTTCTCGTCTCCAACCAGTAGACCAACCTGTCATTCACCATTCTTTCCATTACTTTACCCAACTGTGAGGTCAGTGCTATAGGTCTATAGTTTGATGGCATCTTTGTATCTTTCCCAGGCTTCCTAATAGGGATTATTACAGACAGCTTCCATTCAGTTGGAATAACTCCCTCCACCCACACCTTATTGATTAAACCCAAAACCACCTCTTTCCCCTTATCTGTCAACTTCTCCAACATAATGTAGCAAATCCCATCCCTTCCTGGGGTGGACCTACCCACTTTCTTTAACGCCCTATTCAATTCACTCAGGTCAAAGGGCGTATTTAGAGCATCCTCATCCCCCGTCTCCTCCTCTAACACATGCCTGTAGCGATCTATTGTGATTTCTCTTCCTCTTGCCTCAATGGGAGTAAGATTTCCTGAACTGTGCACCTGTACAAGTGTTTTAGCAATAGCCTCTGCCTTATCCTTACTGCCTACAATAACTCTGTCCTCTACCATCATTATTGGATATTCCAGCTCTCTCCTAATGCCTCTCATTTTCTTAATCATTCCCCATACACTCCCTATTGGGGTAGTTCTGTCTAAAGTTTCACAAAATGCTTTCCAGTACTCTCTCTTAGCTTTTTTAACTGTAGACCTCACTACCGCTTGACACTGCTTGTACTTTATCAAAGTCTCAAAGTTCAAAGTCTTCTTTAAAATTCTAAACGCTTTATTGCGCTCCTTGATAGCCTTCCTACACTCTTTGGACCACCAAGGCACTATCTTTCTTGCACTACCTGGCCCATTTTTAGGGATAGCACTCTCAGCTGCCCTGATTACACCATTGGTGACAGCCCAACACATGCTCTCAACACAGCCGTCGGCTGTAATATTCATTAAGTTGTGCTCACTAGACTCTGAGAAGGTTTCCCAGTCTGCTTCCCTTAAAATCCATTTCCCTTTCCTCACCCCCTGCTCTCGTATTACTTCTACCTCAAGCACAACTACTACTGGAAAATGATCGCTACCCACTGTGCTGTCCAGTACCTCCCAGTTGCACCTGGCTGCTAAAGTTTGAGAGACTATTGTGAGGTCAATAGCAGAGCCAGTTCCATTTGCTACGTCTATTCGTGTGTGCGAGCCATCATTTAAACATACAAGCCCCACCTCGTCCAGAAACTCTTCCACAATGCCACCATTTGCATCATTTTTATCCCCCCACAGTGTGCTGTGAGCATTGAAATCCCCACACCATATTACCTTGTCACCCAGCCCCTCCCAGATCGCCACTAAGTGTTCCAGCTGAATTTGTTTACATGGGTTGTAGTAGTTTACTATGCTCACACTGCCCTCTTTAGTCCATACTTCAATACATAAAACCTCCAACTCCACACTTTTCTTCAGTTCCCTGAACTGAAGTCCATTTTTAACAAAGGTGACACACCCACCACCGCCACAACTCCCCACCCTGTCTCTCCTAATGCTTGTGAACCCTTTAATTACAAAGTCTAAGTGACTCCTTAGCCAGGACTCCTGGACACAAATAACATCAGGTACCTTGCTTAGCTCTTGGATGAAGCCTTTAAACTCTTGCCCATTCGCAATAAGGCTTCTGGCGTTCCATTGCATAACCACTAAGTCCGATTTATTAATCCTGACGGAGAAGGAGTTAACTCTGGGGACTCGCTCAGATACAGGGCGTGGTTTATCTTATCCTGGGTCACATCAAAATTCAGGAACTTCCTTGCAGCTTTGACTATTACCCTTATTTTCTCATTCTTAGATTTTAGCCCCTCGGTACAATTGATCACGTACGCTATGAAAAGCACAAGCCGCTCAGAACTAAGGCTCGCATCACCCTGCTTTCGCACCGCTTCAAGCTTTTCGCGCTGCCCTTTTTCTCTGTCTACCTCCTTCACAGCATCGGCGTAGGAAAGGTTTTTTGTGGCTCTGACCTGCTGCACACTCGCAGCCCTTTTCCTCACTGGACAGCCACCATAGGCGGCTGAGTGGTCCCCCCCACAGTTACAGCATTTCCTCACTACCCCCTCACCACACTGACCGTACTGGTGGTTACCTCCGCACTTTCCACATCTCTGCCTCCCGCTGCAATTGGCAGCAACGTGACCATAGCGTTGGCACTTAAAACACCTCATCGGAGGAGGAATGAATTCACGCACTTTGAAGCTCATATAACCAATCATCACTTTCTCCGGAATGCGTAGCTCTTTAAACCCCAGCAACAGGGAAGTACTCTCAACCTTTTCTCCATTTCGCTTAGCCAGCAGTCTTTTAATAGTCAACACTGTTCCTCCTTTAATATTCTTTTTGATTTCCTCCAAGTTTTCACTAAGCGCCACTCCTGTAATCACCCCTCTGGCTCCACGCTCTCCAAACTTCTTTACCTCTGCTATTTCCTTTTGACACACCACCTGGGCTTTCATAACTTTATCCCTCTGAGCTGCATCTTTACATGTAACTAGTAGGGACCCATCAAACCTCACTCTCGCCTGTACAATTTCTCCCCAAGCCTTCTTCAAACCCGCTGTTAAGCGAATCAAGCCAACCTCCCTAATGTCATGTCCCTCCTTAAACTTCACAATCAACTTCAAGTCAGCTGCAGGATCCTGTACGATTCTCCTTCTAACGTCCCTACTTTCCCCACCTTCTTTTTCCTCATCACGGTCTTTCCTCTTATTTTCCTCCTTACTTCCCGCTACGCCACCCCACTGAGCGCTAGGTCTATCTCCATTACCTCTACCCCTACCTCCACTACCTACTCCACTTCGTAGGTCCTCGCTAATCATGAATACTTCCGAGGACAGAAAGTCCTCTTCCATATCATCATCCATGCCCTATCGCTAGACTAGCCCAGACTCAGTCACAAATCGGTTTATGCCAACACGCCTGCCAAAAACCTCCCAACCGACTCGAGCTTCCACTCCAACCAAACAAGCTCATGCGCCAACTTCTGTTGTTTTTCCAACTCGGTACATCCTGTATACCCTAACTCTAGGATGCCACCTGGTGGCGTGACATTCCATTACATCCCCCCCTTTTAGCTATTTACCCTATCCCTTTTAGTTCTTCACATTTAATTCAGTAAGGAATATGGTCAACAACAACAAGCTACACTGTCTACTGTGAGCTTACATTTTTTCCTTTCTTCTTTTTTTCCTAACTAGAAGGGCAGGGTAGGCTGCCTGACCCTTCGGGCACTGCTATAGGGATTTATTCTGCCCTGTTCACAGCAGGCCACTATACTAAGTGTTACCAGTTCAGTCTTTCTGGTGGACGGGAGACTCGCCCCGATCTGGTCACAGTCACATTAGAGCTGGGCTGCTCTGGCTCCGGATCAGGCTGGTCTGGTTCTGGAAGAGCAGTGAGCTGAGCTCGGTTTCTTCTCAGTGTCCCCAACTCTGTCTCCACGTTGTACGACCTTGGAGTCATTGATGGTGACTGGACTGTCCCGGTGGTCTTCGCTGAGTGGATCCACACTCTCTGACCTGGTTCAAGTGTCGGCAGCTCTCTTGCTCTGTGTCTCGCTCCATATGCTTTCTTTTGATTCTCTTTCAATCTTGCATCTTTCTTTTTAAAAGCTTGGAGGTCTGGCCACTTTGGTCCGAGAGTCTGCGGAGGGACTGGAACTGTCGATCGCAATCTTCTCCCCATCAGGAGTTCTGCTGGTGAGGCTCCATGAGCTAATGGGGTTGTTCTGTAAGCCAGGAGAGCTCTTTGATGATCTTGGTTCTTGCTCAGTATCTGCTTCACTGTTCTCACAGCTCTCTCCGCTTCCCCGTTACTTTGCGGACACCTGGGGCTACTAGTCATGTGTTCAAAGTCGAATTCCTGAGCAAATGCTGAAAACTCTGAAGAGGCAAATTGAGGCCCCTTGTCCATCACTAGTACCTCAGGGATGCCGAATCTTACGATGACGACTTTGAGTCTCTCGACTGTGGTCGCTGTTGTAAGCGTTGGCAGGTTGGCTACTTCAATGTATCTGGAGAAGTAGTCAACTACTACTAGGTAGTGGCTCTTCCCCCACTGAAAGAGGTCAGCTGCCACTCTTTGCCATGGCCTTGCAGGTAAAGGGGTTGTGAGCAGTGGCTCTGTGCGATAGCTGGAGTACTGGCTACATACCTCGCATCTCTCCACGACCTCTTTGATGTCCCTTGTTAGGCCTGGCCACCATATGGACTGTTGTGCTCTTGCGAAGCACTTTGTCATGCCCTGGTGTCCATGGTGGATTCTCTCTAGCATTGAGCACTTTGTCATGCCCTGGTGTCCATGGTGGATTCTCTCTTTGCATTGGCGCTGGGATGACGATTCTTTCCCCCTTTAGGAGAAGGCCATTAGCCACATGGATGTCCGTCCTGTACGGCCAATACTGGAGCAGGTTCTCTGGAACTGCTTGTCTGTGCAGAGGCCACCCTTTGTCTGTGTATGCTCTGAGTTGTTTCATTGTTGCATCTGTGTTCTGTATGTTTTTGATTCCCTCCAGTTTTGTTTTTGTTGCAGGTAAGTGTTCCACGATGTGGTCAATGTACACCTGACACTCTCTTTCCAGGCTGTCACTCTCCGTGCTGCTCTCTGGTGCAAGTGGTGCTCATGGCAGCGCGTCTGCAGCTACTAACTGTTTCCCTGGTACATGAATGATTTTGTACTTGAATCTCATCATTCTCAGTCTGAATCTGAGTATGCGTGGAGGTAAGTCATCCAGTGGTCGGCTACCTAACAGTGATATATGAGAGGTTTGTGATCTGTACGCACCATGAAGTCTAATCCCAGGAGATAGGTGCTCAGGCATTCGCATGCCCAGGTCACGGCGAGAGCCTCTTTCTCGATTTGAGCGTATCAAGTCTCTGTGGATGTCAGGCTTCTGGATATGTACACCACTGGTCTGAATTCTCCATCTGGCTGTCGCTGCATCAGTACTCCTCCCAGGCCATACGATGATGCGTCAGCTGACACCAGTGTTTCTCTTTTTGAGCTGTATTGGGCCAGGACAGCTGGAGAGCTAAGCTCTTTCTTCACAGCCTCAAAAGCTGTCTTTTGCTGCGCGTCCCAGGTCCACACACTGTCGTTACGCAGCAGGTCTCTCAGGGGCTTTGTGAGATTGGGAAGGTGAGGGGAAAACTTGCAGACGTAGTTCACCATCCCCATGAAGCGTCTCACCCCTTCGATGTTCTCTGGTTCGGGCATGTTAAGAATGGCTTTAATTTTGTTTGGGTCAGCCTCGATCCCGTTGGCACTTACTTTATGCCCTAGGAATTTCACTTCCCTCACGCTGAACTCACATTTTTCATTTAAGGTCAGACCTGCATCCTCTAGCTTCCTGAGAACTTTGCACAGCCTGTTGTCATGCTCAGCTTGATCTGTGCCAAACACCAATATGTCGTCAGCATGGCAGAGTGTTCCTGGTGTGCCGGCAACAATCTGGGACATTCTGAGCTGAAAATGTTCCGGCGCAGAAGATATCCCAAATGGAAGTCTTCTGAAACAATACCTCCTGAATGGCGTAATGAAGGTTGTCATGGGCTCAGACTCCTCATGTAGGGGAATTTGCCAAAACCCTGATGTGGCATCCAGTTTTGAGAAGACGATGGCTCCATCTAGCTTTGCCAGAGTGTCATCCACAGCAGGGAGTATGTGTCTCTCTCACCGCATGCTCTCTTTGAGCCTCATCAGGTCAACGCAGATCCGGATGTTTCCACTGGGCTTGGGTACAACCACCATTCCCGCACACCACTCTGTCAGTTCTTGGATCTGTCTGATCACGCCCATGTCTTCCATTCTCTGGAGCTCTGTTTTCACTTTGTCCATTAGGGGCAGGGCTAAGTCAGTTGCAACAGTCGGCTGTTCAAACTAGATCCAATTCTTCAAGATGACACTTTGAGAGTCGGAGGAAGACTTAACAAGTCGGCTATGCCAGAAAATGTCAAACATCTAGCGATACTCTCTAAGCATAGTAGAGTCACTACACTGATCTTAAGAGACATACACCAAAGAACAGGACACTGTGGAAGGAATTATGTTTTGTCACAACTAAGACGCAAGTATTGGATCCCACAAGCCAATTCTGCCATTCGAAAGATAATCAATAAGTGCACAGTGTGCCGCAGGACTAATGCAAAGGTTGGAGAGCAAAAGATGGTGAACCTACCTGAGGACTGCCTTATGCCTGACAAACCACCTTTTACGAACACAGGTGTTGATTACTTTGGGCTGTTTGATGTCAAGCGGGGCCGGAGTACAGTCAAGCGATACGGCATGATGTTCACCTGCCTCACCCTCAGAGCTGTGCATACAGTATTGAAGTTGCAGACAGCCTCGATACAGACTCTTGTATTAATGCCACTTGATGTTTTGTAAGCAGAAGGGGTCAAGTCACCACCATGCGCTCTGACAAAGGCACAAACTTTGTGGGCGCGGAAGGGAGATGAAAGAAGCCATACAGCATCTGAATAATGATAAAATTGAAAGAGTTTGCAACCAAAAGGAATAAAGTGGATATTTAACAGTCCAGCAGCTTCCCACCAAGGCAGGATCTGGGAAAGGCAGATTCGCACAGTGTGAAGAATTCTCAATTCCCTGTTGAAAGAACAAGCTGTGAACGATGATTGCCTTCAGACAATAATGTGTGAGGTCAAGATTATCATCAATGGCAGGCCGCTCACAAGTATCTTGGATGATGTGAATGACCTTGAGCCTCTAACACCTAATGACTTATTGCTGCTGAAGTCTCAACCCAGTGTGCCACCAGGCATCTTCAACAAAGATGACACATATATAAGAAAGCGATGGAAGCAAGTCCAATATCTTGCAGATTTATTTTGGACTAGATGGACATGTGAGTATCTTCCTCTCCTCCAAGAATGCCAGAAATGGTCAAGACCAAGAAGAAATTTTATTACTGGAGATGTCGTGTTACTAGTGGACAGCTCTTCTCCTCACAATTCCTGGCTCATAGGAAGAGTAGTTGAAACATTACTGGATTCCAGCGGAATGGTGCGAAGAGTGAAGATAAAAACCAAGACCAACATCTTGGAAAGACCTGTCAACATACTGTGCTTGCTGGAAGAAGCAGCGTCAAGAGAGACGATTGAGAAGATGTGAAAAAAAGAAGAATCATAAGAAGCCAGTTTAAGTTGGACTGTTCAGAAATATTAGAAGTAATTTGAATGTTTAAGGTTGTAATTGCTTAGCCTTCCTGCCTAACCAATTAGGGGCCGGGTAATGTAAGGGCCAGTTAAGCAATAATAAATTAAGTTAAAAACAGTCAATGAATGATGATAATTTCATTATATTCATACAGGCTTAGAGTATGTTAGTTTAAAATACATAATTACTAACATAGAAAAATAATATAGAAAAGAGTTTAGAACATAGAAAAAAAAGAGTTCCATGTTCTAAATCTTATGTTGTGATATCCGTGCGCCAGACCTTGTGATTTACCTTGTTGTTCCCAAGCAAACATTTTAAAAAGACAAGGGAAGTTGTCATGTCTCGTCGCTTGCGTGGAAAAAGAGTGTTTTTTCAACTGACTCTAGAAGTGGTACAGTAAACAAGGAAAAGCTAACGGAGTGCCACTACAGTTATGTTACTGTTCATTTCAGGAAGAACACAATTATGAGTCCCGACTGATGAAAAGAATCCAAAAAAGGTGAAACGGTGCTTTGATTCTTGTTCAATAGTCAACTATTCCATCCAGAGGAATCCTGGGAAATTTTTTGTTTTTATTCTGATATGATTCTGATGGAGTCTGGCAGTGGTGTGTGTTATATGCTGCATGTTTGTTGTATCTTTAACTCGCCATGGTAAACGCCTCTACCTCCATTATTGCAGTGCAGTGGGGTTACGCACAGGAGCATTGTGGGAAAGAAACTGATGGATTGAAATTAAATCCATAGATGTTCTTAAAAGGGGAGGTAACGATGTTCGCAGTTTTTCCATTGACAAAAACGTAATGGATAAATAGATTTAGTTGGGTCCCGTTAAGCTAAAAATGTGTGAAGACGTGGTAGAGAGGCAAGGATCACTGGAGGAGTAACACCTTTCTGGTTGGCCATTTTACATCTAGGCATCCCAGACTGGTCTCCCCATATCCAGCATTGTGTGAAGCACAAAATAAGCCAACCCAACATCATGGCCCACCATCTAGCCTCTCACATAATGAAGACTGTCTGCTGTGCCTCCACGTTGGCGCCCCTGGTTTTTGCAGAATGCAGCGGCTCTAGGGGAGTAACCCCCCTGCCAAAAAAAAAAATCTGGGTCAGTCCCTACTTGGGTCAGCTCACTGGCCCTTCAACAATCAGCTTCTTTGAACAAGATGCAGTGATGTGTGGGTGGCTAGAAACCCCTTGTTGTGGAAACCTTTATCTGCTATGGAGCTGAAAACAACAATATTTGGTAGGCAACACGACAGAGCGTAGAGCCGCTGTAAATGGGTTCCTTCTGTCTCGACACCTCCAACTGTTACTTGTGTCACAAAATGATCATTCTTTCATTTTATATTGT
>JAODXR010191839.1:0-10336 GCA_028877395.1 Cathorops festae | reverse complement strand
GATGTGAGGTCAGAGGTGAGCTGCTCAAACATTGCAGATTAAAACATGGAGGCTTTACCAGAGTAGTTCCTTTGCCATGTCTTTACAAAGATTGCCTCTGCACCTTTCCATCTTTTAATGCTCTGAAAATACATCTGTGAAGATTGCATTCAGTGTGTAGTGTAGGGACTAGCAATGGCAAGACTATTGACACATTCCATTGCCAACTGTGCCCATTTGAAGAGCCTTGCACAGAAGAAGGTTTTTTTTCACACTTGCGTGCCCATGTCCGCATACACCAAAAAGTGCAGTGCCCCTACCGGGACTGTGACTTTGAAAGCAGTGTATATTCCACATTCAATGCCCACAGAAGCAGGAATCATACGAGCAAGGATGGGCATAACCAATTACGCTTTAAACCTGGAATTGTGACGTGCAGCGAATGTATGGAGGTTGAGTATGGCAGTACAGGAGAAGCAGAGGAAACAGATTTTCATATTGAGGATTGTGATGATGACCAAACAGAAGACCTGCAGCTACAACTTGAACGTAATTTGGCATCCCTGTTTCTGAGAATGCGTACAATACTCCATGTGTCTGAAAGTGCCTTGCAAGACATAGTGCAACAACTCAACCAGATCATAGACCTCTCAAAACCACTGATTTTTGCTTCTGTTCACAAGATCATTTCAAACCACTGTCCTGGTGCAGACATGTCCATGGTTTCAGAAATAGTGCATGCCATTTCAGAGAATAATGTCATTGCAAAACACACACAGGAAGGAGGTTGCCTCTCAACGGCACACAGAAGAAATACATACATCACACAAGAATTTGGTATAGTTCAACCTGTGGAGTTTTTCACAAGCACCAAGAAAATGTTTGTGTATGTCCCCATTCTGAAAATGCTTCAGGCTTTGTTCAGCAATAAAGATATCATTGAAAAGGCTTGTTGTGTTCATGAAAGTGACTCAGAAGGATGTACCACATTCAGGGATGGTTCTCTGTACAGAGAAAATGCTTTACTGATGGAAGACGACTTCAAAATTGCTTTAACTCTTTACGTAGATGAGTATGAGGTGGCAAACCCAATTGGCACTTCCAAAAAATTACACAAGCTGTGTGGTGTGTATTGGGTGCTGGGGAATATACCTCCCAAATTTCGATCATCCCTCCATACCATACAGTTGGCCCTTCTTTGCAAAGTGACAACAGTAAAGGAATGTGGATATCCTGAGATTCTCCGCCCCCTACTTCAGGATTTAATGACACTTGAGAAGCATGGCGTGTATCTGGAAAAGATGGGAATCAGTGTGAAGGGAACGGTGCTCTACATTGCTGCAGACAACTTAGGAGCGCATTCACTGGCTGGATTCCAAGAGCACTTTTCATCTGGCAAGATATGTCGCTTTTGCATGGCCAGTCGAAATGACATTCAAGATCATGATGTTAGTTCTGGCTACTACACGTTGAGAACAAAAGATGCCCACGAGCAGCATGTCCTGGCTGTCCAGCAAGATGCACAGTTGTCGAAAGAGTATGGTGTAAAAAGAAGTTGCCCCCTCACTGACAATTTGCAATTTTTCAATGTCATCAATGGATACCCACCAGACATTTTACACGACCTTTTAGAGGGTATCATTCCCTCTGAGCTGAGTCTTTGTCTGAAAGACTTGATTAAAAGGAAAGTCGTCACACTGCAGATGCTGAATGCGTCCATAAAAGATTTCCCCTACACAAATTCTGACAAATTAAATCGACCTCAAACAATCTCCAATTCAGCGCTTTCCAAAGATAGCGTCGGAGGTAATGGCCATGAAAATTGGTGTCTACTCAGGCTTCTTCCCCTACTCATAGGTCATTATGTCCCAGAAGGTGATGCATCATGGGAAGTTTTACTCTGCCTCAAGGATGTCTTAGAGCTGAGTATGTGTCCACGCTTCACAGAAGACACCATTCAATACCTACAATTCCTATTGTCAGAACATCGAGATGTACTAATGGAGGTCTTCCCAGAGTACAGACTTCGCCCCAAACACCATTATTTGGAGCATTATCCAGACCTCATTCGCGTCTTTGGGCCACTTATTCATGTGTGGACGATGCGCTTTGAGGCAAAGCATAAGCTGTTCAAAAGAAGCATTCGGGAGGCACACAATTTCAAGAATGTGGCCTGGACAGTGTCTGAGAGGCATCAAAAAACCATGGCCTATTACCTGGACTCAGCTGCATTTTTCAAGCCCTCCCTGGAACTGGGCAAAGTTTCAGCTGTTTCAACATCCACTTTCCCAGACAGTGTACAGCAGCAATTGCATGCAAAATATCCAAACAAACACACGATTCTCTCTGCAAAAGCTGCCACTATAGATGGCATCGATTACGCTGCTGACATGGTCCTGTCTGTTGGCTTCTGTGGTGGCCTGCCGGAATTCAAGCAGATTGAAAAGGTTTTGGTTATAGACACCAGTGTGTTGTTTATGTGTAAACCAATGACAGCCTGGTATGTGGAACATCTCCGTTCTTTTGAGGTGTGCAAAAGTGGCTCCATGGTGTTGATCTCACTGAGTGAGTGTAATGACCTCTATCCCCTTTCAGTGTACAAGGTTGATGGCAAGCTCTATGTGACTCTAAAGCATTACATTTCCAGCTGCTGATTCTTTTGTTTTGTATTTTTCAGAATCATGGACAATATGTGGCCAGTCGTTGTTATTGTGGGCTCCAATGACATCCGAAAAATGAAAATGACCCATAAACCAAAAGATGTGGATGACCTCATTCAAAATCTAAAAAAACTCCTTCACCTCGAATTTGACTTCATGTTACATTATGAAGATGCCGATTTTAAAACCTTCTGCAATCTTGAAGATTTGGATGAGTTGCCCCCAAGACCAATTGTTAAAATAATTCCCCAAGAAGAGGTGACTTTAACTCTGACTCCAGTTACAATGACTTCCACTGTCACGCCAGAAGAGCCAAGCCACTCCACCCCACACCGCACAGCATGGTCCCCTGTCCTGCCAGAAGAGGCAAGCCACTCCACACCACACCGCCAAGCATGGCCCCCTGTCCTGCCAGAAGAGCCAAGCCACTCCACACCACACCGCCAAGCATGGGCCACTGTCCTGCCAGAAGACCCAAGCCACTCCACACCGCACCGTCAAGCATGCCCCCCTGTCACGCCGGCAGAGCCAAGTCACTCAACACCACTCCGTCAAGCTTGGCCATCCATTTTTGAAATTCCTCTTTTCGCTGTGGACACAGAGTACAAATTGAGGGAGGGGAATCTTGTTTATCTGAAGGATGGTAGCCACCTTAGAGCCCCAAAGGAAATGAGACATGATATACTGCAAAGACTGTCTGACCAGATCTACAAATACACACCATACCCTGACTGTGATCAACTATTCAGTGTTGCACAGGCCCTGACGAAGAAACACCCATGCCTGTCAGAGCGAGGGTCCACCAGTGGATGTATCGGGTGGAAAAACAAATTGTATTGGAAAATGGGAAATCTTCGTTTCAAGCTACGTCAATTAGGAAGTGCAGAAGTATCAGTCAATAGCAGGGGTATAAGAAACCAAGGGGAAGATGGTGAGCCACCACCAAGAAGACACATAAGGAAAGCCAGGAGAAATGAGTCAAATTTCCTCCCAAATTTCCCCCAAGATCAAGACATGGAAGACCACAGGCAGTGCCTTCAAATGGAAGTTTTGAAAAGGACACCAGATGGAGTAGTCATCAACCAGTTGATGAACTTGACCTTTGCACTGAGGAGGAAGGAAATTGTTGAAGGGCAGCCCCCTGTAAAGAGAATCCTGGAGCGCTGGCCAGCACTTTTCAAGAAACACCAGGTAACATAATAATAATAATGATAATGACGATGATGATGATGCTAAACAATTAATTTGTGTTTTTCACTCTGACATTTCTTTCTTTCAATCTCTGTGTCAAAGGGTTTTGCCGAGTTCACAAGGGTAGCAAGTACAAACCTCGAACAAGCCTTCTTTGGGTCTTTGGACCAACACATCCCTCGGTTGATGGAAATCTTCAAGGCCAAGGGTGGAAATGTTGGGAAAAAACTTGCAGAGGTCCTGAGCCAAATGAAGGTAAGTAGCTTTATTTCAACTCAGCTTTTAAGAAGCTCTGAATGTGTACATTTAAAATCCAAATGTAAAGTACTGCAAAAAGGCCCAGGATGTAGAGACTGCCCTAGTAGAGTGTGCCCTGATATGAGCCAAGGAGATGGCTTGTACTAGCCATTGGGACAGCCTCTGTTTAGACAGTGCTCATCCCTTAGAAGGATTAGCAAAGCAGACGAACAGTTGCAGTTGGAAAAGCATGCATGTCATTGGAAATTCATGATGGCCACCCATTTTTCAAGATGGCTGCCACAAAGCCCTGTAGGAATACTGCAGGGGATACTAGAACAATACTCTGAACAACAGCTGGAGCCTGTTGTGGCAATTCTACAAGGGTCAAGGCTGGCACCAACTCGGCAACCAAATTACTTTTTGCGACCAGATGGGTTCGTCTAGTTTACTGGGGTAATTCAAAATACCATGGAAAGTGAACGCAAGGCTTAGTTTTTTTTTTCTCCCAATGCAAATAGAATGATTATTCAGTTTCATCAAAGTGCTGTGTAGATGTGTAAAAATGTCCCCGTACATAAACACGATGACAATACTAAATTCCATGCACTTTTCGAAAATATAATGTCTAAGGAGTATTTGTACCATGTTGGATGCTATGGCACGACGAACCATTGTTCCATTGTTGTCGGATTCATTACTGGTCTTTAAAGTAACCATGTTTGGAAATGGGTGGCCATATTAAATTTCAAGTGGACTGTATATTTTTCAAAGAAGTTATTTCAACAATTATTTTTACAAATGTTAGTCACCATTTACACATGCATGCAGTATCTATATGACCACTTCGGTGCTTGTATCACTATTTGAACAGTCGTTTCAGTTGCCAATTCATGTCTGTATGGCGGCCATCTCGGAAAATGGGCTGCCATCTTGAATTTCAAGTGGCCCGCATATTTTTTGAAAACAGTAAGGCCTAAGGATCATCTGTGCTGATGTGGATGCTTGTATCACAAACTGAAGTATCGGGTAATAAAAAGCTGCCCAGCTAATTGCAGCGAAACTATGAAGGTGATACGCCAAGGCCAGTATCATGGTTTTAGTATCCTTGTAGAACCTCTGATCTAATTTAGATGTATGCGTTGTGTTATAATGTTGTTGGAAGACCCAGCAATCCAGACCCAGACTCCCTCTTTCTGAGGCTGAAAAACAGACAAAAAGCTTGATGCCCCCACCACCATGTGTAACTGGAAACTGTGCTTAGTCTCATTAGACCAAAGAAGCCCTGGACACCTGCCTAGATGATTGTTATTGAGCTGGCCTCACCTGGAGTTTTATTTTAAGAAAGGGCTGTTAGGGCTTGTTTTCATATTGGGCTTCGGGGCCATCGTCACAGAAGAACCCCTTTACTAAAGGCAGCACATCATTCTGTGGCAGCCTCAGGCATGGGAAGCTTTGAAAAGAGAAGATTATGGTAGATTGTCGAAGGTGACCATGCAAAAATATGCTCATAGATTAAGCTAAGATCTTCACTGGATCTTTCAATAAGATAATAACCCAAAACTTACATCCAAAATAGTTGAAATGTTCTTCAAGGATACTAAAACCATGGTCATGGAGTAGTTCAGACCTCAATTGTAAAGATGGTCTTTGAGGAGTGCTGAAAATGAATGTCCATCCTCAACGTCCATGCAATTTGGACTAGCTAAACTATTTGCAATGGAGAAATGGGCCAAAATACCTGAGAGGACATGTGTCAACCTAATCAAAAACTAATCAACTACCTCAACTGTATATCTCACATATCTACAGGCCCATGATGTGGTGTCGGTGCGAGCTGCTATCCTGCAGGGCCTTCCTGTCTTTATGGGAGAGGAACCCAGCACATTTTTCAAAGTTGGTTTGGTAAGTATACATGTACAATTTTGTCTACAACATTAAAAGTCAAAGTTGCAGTTTATGCTGGCATTTTCAAGACATTCAATGTGTTAATAAAAGTAGAGCATTATGTACAGACAACATATCAGTTGTTAAAGTCAAGCAGAATTATTGTTTTGAGGTAATTATGTGATCATTTAAAATTTCACCCTTGCAACAAATCCCAAAAAAGTTGGGACAGGGCCAATAAAATGCTTTTTATGTTGGATAACACTAAACACAACACAAGGGAGGAGACTTAACAGTTAAATACTTTGACTGATGGCATGATTTTGTTTAAAAAAAAATATTTTGATGTGCGAGACATGATTTCAGCAGCTCAACTGATAGGTGTGTTCTTCAACTTTTTTACCTTCTTGTTATGCTTAATATGTGGCATATCCTGACTGCAAGAGAACAATTTTGTAACCTGTTTACTCTTGTGATGGAACCACACTGTTGGAACATAGTAGAGATTGAAATTTGCCATCATTATGGGGCAATATCTAAAGGCTGTGCTCCAAAATATAATGCCTTGGTAGCAATGTATGCTGTTTAAAGTCTGTATATATAATTCAGCATTCATTTTAATGCTCTACATGAGTAAGAACACCATAACCAAGGCACCTCTGTACCCCCTTACCATCATATATGCTGTCTTTCAGACTGACCACTAAATCAAGCTGAAGTATTCATTTTCTATATAACCTGGAGGGTGCATGACTCCTTGATTTTAAAAAAGGATGAAATATTTTCCATTCTGTAATCAGAGGACAGTTTCACACGTCTCCTAGGTCTATCCAGAATGAGCTTTGCCGCATGCAGCACTGTTTAATGTCTGCATCATGTGCATTAATCAAGTGTTGTGTTTATGGTCATTTTTTCAACAGCTGTCATTTTTGGAGTGTCATGGCTTGCTTATTGACAATGGGTATATCATAATCTCATAACTCGTGCAATGATTTCACAGAGCTCTACATTACGGAGGCCTTATTTGCCTGCAATTCTGATAATTCAATCTTTCTGTGTAATAGATCAGTAATTAGTCCCTCAAAATCTTTGCTACTGAGTGCCACAGCCTCTCTGTGATGGTATGTTATTTGTGCATTAATGTTGGCAGTCAGTATAGTTCCTTTTAAAATATTTTTAGAATTATCCAACTATTACAACATGTTTTGGCCCTGTCCCAACTTTTTTGAGATATGTTGCATGGGTCGAATTTTAAATGAACACATATTTCCCTCAAAACAATACTTTTGCCCCACTTTAACTGTTGCTATGTTGACCTTGTGCCATTGTGTATCTTATGCATCGATTGAATGTTTTGAAAATGGCAACATTTTGCTTTTATTCACAAAATACCAAGTGTCCCAACTTTTTTGGAATCCACTTTGTAGGTAGTGGAGACAAGTGTGTAACAAATGACATTCAGCCCAGCTCTATGGTAACTGTGTACTAGTTATCAGATAAATACTGTTGTGCGTTTAAGTGCAGACAAGTGTAAATAGGCATCTTCAGCACCAGCACAGACAGTGATCTGCACATTCCACTACAGTTTAGTGCAGTATTATGTACGATCAAGCAGTTCAAGCAGCAGGGGTGCTCAAACTTTTTTAAATTGAGATCTACTGTTTAAAATGATGATTTGCCGTGATCTACCAAGTCTACCAAGGATGCTCTCGATGGTCCCTCTGTAGAACATGGTCATGATGGGTGGTGGGATACTTTCCCTCTTGAGTTTGTGCAGGAAGTGGAGTCGCTGTTGGGCTTTCGTTGACAGGGATACCATGTTGGTGGTCCAGCAGGACAGGTCCTCATTTATGTGCATTTCAAGGAATTTTGTAATAGTAACAAAATTGCAGAGCTGAAG
The DNA here is from genome assembly GCA_028877395.1 of Cathorops festae. Classification (NCBI taxonomy): domain Eukaryota; kingdom Metazoa; phylum Chordata; class Actinopteri; order Siluriformes; family Ariidae; genus Cathorops; species Cathorops festae. The sequence continues at coordinate 2,482 of JAODXR010191839.1, read as the reverse complement.
AAAACAAACAACTGCTCTGTTGGCCTAAACAACTGCAGAGGGGCCTAAACGACTGCTGCCTAAACACCAATGGCCTAATCGACCTGCTCCCTTTGGGCACAGAGTTGCCAACACATTATACTGTATGTTATATGTCTTGTTTTCCTCTGCTACTTGTGGTTTTAAGCCGTTAAGACACAGCATTATAAATTTGCTGTTACCAGAATGGCAACAACCAAGTCGTGGTGCAATACTAAAGGCCCTATGTTGTCATTGTAGTGTAGTACTATGGTAGTTAGCTTTTCAATGACTATAACAGCGTTCCACTGGTGGAACAGCATGCATTATGGGGCTACATCCTGCACAATGATCTCTAAATCTTACACAATACACATGTAAGTACTTATAATTACTACTTGTCTTACCAGTCATGTCTGTGTATGTGTGTGTGTTTTTTCCCAGACCAACTCTGATCAAGACATCGAGACCCTGGCTGTGGGGATACAGACGGTTCAGGATGCTGAGGAGCCATCTGTCAGCAACATCATCCTCGAAGGTGATGTTGTAATGATGGATGTTGGCACACTGCCAGATGCTATGTGTTTGACATTTGGCCTGATTTATGACCTCCATCTCAATTACCCTAAGTCAATGAGGAAAACCTTCGAATTCATTCAGAAGGTGCTGCTCAAAATAGGAACAGGGAACCTTAGCCCTAAAGTCCAAAGCTTGAAAAATGATCTGTTTGCATGAGCAATTTGTGGTATGAGGCAGACAGGCAGGCGCACGCGCACACACACACACACACACACACACCATACGAGCAGACACATACTGTTCTCACACAAAGACACATACACACACACGCGCGCATGCAGGTGCGCAAACACACATACACACACGCGCGCGCATGCACACAGCCACTTTGCAAAAGTAGACTTATTTTACTTCTTCTGTAGTTTGGGCATGAAATGATAGTATGCTTCACACACACACACAGACAATACATGCAGACATATAGCTACACACTTGCACACGTGCACACGCACACAAAAACGTTCAGACACATACTGCACACACACAGACAAGAACCTTAGCCCTAAACTCTTAAGTTTGAAAAATATGTTTGCATGAGCAGTTTGTGGTATGACGCAGACAGGCAGGCGCGCTCACACACACACACACACAGAGACCATACAAGCAGACATATACTGTTCTCACACAAAGACACATAGCTATGCAGGCGCAGACACACAAACACACACGCGCATGCACACACACACACACACACAGACCATACGAGCAGACACATATTGTTCTCACACAAAGACACATAGCTATGCACACATGCAGGCGCGCACACACAAACACACAACACACACACACAGCCACTTTGGAGAAGTAGACTTACTTTACTTCTGTAGTTTGGGCATGAAATGATAATATGATTCACACACACACACACAGAGATCATACAAGCAGACACATACTGTACTCACAGAAAGACACACAGCTATGCACGCATGCAGGCACGCACACACACGCGCGCGCGCACATGCACACACACGCACACACATCCACTTTGGAGAGGAAGACTTACTTTACTTCTGTGGTTTGGGCATGAAATGATAGTATGATTCATACACACACACACACACAGCCACACACACACACACACACACACACAGAGACCGTACGAGCAGACACGTACTGTACTCAGGCAAAGACACATAGCTATGCACGCATGCAGGCGCACACACACACACACACACACACACACGTGCGCGCACACATGCACACACACGCACACAGCCACTTTGGAGAAGTAGACTTACTTTACTTCTGTAGGTTGGGCATGAAATGATGATTTACACACACACACACACACACACACACACACGATTCACACACAGAGTAGGATTCACACACACACACACACACACAGGTGGGAGGTGGGAGAAAATGATTAACAAGTGGAAGCTGGTGGAGGTGAAAATAAATTGAGTAATTATAATTATCCCCTAATTGCCTATACACATGTGATGGACACTCCAAACACTGACCCGGATGCCAACTTTATGTTCTGATGTTCTTGCTCTGATGTTCTTGTTACATTGATATTTGTCTTTGTTGGATGTGTTAAGGCCGTCTTATCCGGGCCCCAATATTATTTCAATGTTTTGCAGCTTCACATTAGATATAACGTGTTTTGTAAAGAATCTTAGAAATTACATTTGCAATACAGTTAAGTTACATAGGGGGCCTAGAGAAGGTGGGGTCTGTTGTAAAGCTGGCCACCTTTATTATAGGCCTAAAGTGCCGGGGGAAATCCTGGTTTGTGTTGTACGGCCCTTGGAGGATTTTTATGGCCCTTGGGAAAATTTGAAGTGGCCCTTCCATTGAAAAACGTTCCCCACCCCTATGTTAAATGAACTAAATGAAATGAAATTCTTATAAATATTCTTATAATCTTATTAAAAAAAAGACATGAATGAACCGAATG
>JAODXR010191500.1:0-10425 GCA_028877395.1 Cathorops festae | reverse complement strand
CCTGTTTCTAACTATAACATCATACGTCAAAATAAAAGTCTGCCTTACTACATGCATTAAACATTGAATAAAAGTACGACAATTATTTAAATCTGCCTGAAGGCAGCACACTCCCCGTCTGACCTTAAAGGTCACTATTAACCAATAAATGTCACTGGCCTAAGTTTCAGTCTTTCGGCAGCAGAAGAACTACTTCCGACACCGGCCTCTGGAACAGCTTGGTTTCTTTGCCTGCTGTCTTCAGCTCTACCTTCCTTACTCTGCCGTCCCTGCCAGGGACGACCGCTGTAATCCTTGCCATGGGCCACGCATTGCGTGCGACTTGACTGTCCTTCAGGAGCACAATGTCCCCTTCCTTCACATCCCGTCGTGTCTCTCTCCACTTTCGTCGGGGTTGCAGAGTGGGAAGGTACTCCTGCCGCCAGCGACGCCAGAAACAGTCTGCAAGGGCTTGCACCTGTCTCCATTGTCGGCTGAGAAGATCCTTTCCAGTGAATTCCCCGTGTGGTGGAGGAACTCCCACCTTCTGGGTGAGAATCATCGCAGGGGACAGCACGAAGGGTGACTCTGGGTCAGTAGAGACTGGAACGAGGGGTCTGGCGTTGAGTATTGCAACCACCTCTGCCATGAGAGTGTTCAAGACGTCATGGGTGAGCTGGACATTCTCCTGCAACAGGATGGCATCCAGAATCCTTCTTGAGAGGCCTATTAGATGTTCCCATGACCCCCCCATGCGTGATGAGTGAGGTGGGTTGAACACCCAAGAACACCCTCGCTGACTCAAGAACTGCTGGACTGAAGTGTTCTGACTGAGTCCCAGTTCCTTTGCAGCAGCGACGAAGTTCGTTCCACAGTCTGATCTTATTTGCTTAGCAGGTCCTCTGATCGCGAAGAATCGTCGAAGTGCATTGACACAACTGGAGGTGTCCAAGGAGTCGATGAGCTCAATATGCACGGCTCCGGAGCTCATGCAGCAGAAGAGCATCGCCCATCTCTTGCTTTGAGCCTGTCCGCCTCGGGTGCGCCTTGAGACGACTGGCCAAGGTCCGAACACATCCACTCCTACATAAGTGAAGGGTGGACATGTGTGTAGTCGTTCCGGGGGTAAGTCGGCCATAAGTTGTTCCTCTGTTCTGCGGCGTAACTTCCGGCACACAACGCACTTGTATAGCTCAGAAGTAAATAGCCGTTTTCCGCCTATGACCCAAAAGCCTGCAGCTCTCAGGGCCCCCTCTGTGAAGTGTCGTCCTTGATGCTTAACATCTTCGTGACACTGTCGCACTAGCAGCAGGGAAACATGACTGTTCTTGGGCAAGATGATGGGATTCTTTTCCGGACTGCTCAAGTCAGCATGCTTTAGTCTGCCACCAACGCGAATCAGATCTCCTTCAAGAACAGGTCTGAGCTTCTGAAGAGAACTGTCTTTGGTTACAGCTCTTCCACTCTCAAGTGTTGTGAATTCTTTAGAGTAAGCATCTTCCTGCGCTGCTCTGATGATGATGTGTCTGGCTTGAGACAACTCATCCAGAGTACGCGGGAGGTTGCAGTAGTGCCATCCGTTGCACTGACTGGACTTGTTCTTGTAAGATCTGACGATGTGGACGAGTAGAGCAACTGCCCTTGTGAGAGAGCGCATCAATGAGAACCGCTGGAATCGTGCGGCATTGAGTCCTATGATCTGACTCTGGGTCAAGAGTCTACTCACTTCAGGGCGTATCTCTACGTCCGAATCCGGGTTGAGAAGTTCAAAGACTTCCCTGGAGTCTGCTTCAAGTGGACTTGGTTTGTACAGAAAGCCCGGTCCTGTGAACCATGTGGTCTGTGCCAGTTGCGACGCAGGAACTGCCCGCGATGCGTGGTCTGCGGGGTTGTCTTCCGTACTGACATAGTGCCACTGGTCAGGTGTTGAGAACTGACGTATTCTGCAAACTCGATTATGAACGTAGACATAGAAGCGTTTGGTCTGATTGTGAATATATCCCAGCACTACCTTGCTGTCACAGTAGAACTTGACCGCATCCGTCTTCATGTCCAGCTCGTCTTGTATGAGTTCAGCAACTTCTACGGCTAATACTGCGGCACACAGCTCTAGCCGAGGGATAGTTGGTTCTGACTGTGGAGCCAGCTTAGCTTTCCCTAAGATGAATCCTACTTGGATTTCTCCATCAGCTTGTGTGATCTTCAGATACGCCACCACTCCAATGGCCTTTGTGCTTGCATTAGAGAACACACATAGCTCTGTGTGCTCAGCCTTGGAGAGTGATGTTGCAGTGTAAGCACGTGGGATATGCAGCTTGCTTAAGTCATGCAATGACACTCGCCATGATTCCCATTGTTTCAGCTTCTGTTCTGGGAGCGGTGCATCCCAGTCACACATGTCGACACTGAGTTCTCTCAGGAGACTTTTGCCTTCAATGGTCACGGGTGCAACCATGCCCAATGGATCAAAAATGCTGTTCACCGTAGACAACACTCCTCTGCGAGTGAAGGCCTTCTTCTCTTGTGAGACAGCAAATGTGAATGTGTCTGCTGTGGTCTCCCACAATAGTCCCAAGCTGCGTTGCACAGGCGTAGCCTCACCGCTGAAGTCAAGGTCCTTCAGGACTGCCCTGTCTTCTGGTGCAAAGGCTTGCAGAACGATGTCGCTATTTGAAGCGAACTTGTGCAACCTCAGGTTTGATTCACTGAGGGAGGCCTGTGTTCTACGCAGGAGGCTGATGGCTTCAGCATTGGTGGGTAGGCTAATGAGCCCATCAACGTAGAAATGACGTTCCACGAACTGGACTGTGTCTGCTCTGTGTCTGTTGGCACCTCCCTGGATGGCCCTCCTGAGACCATAGATGGCCACAGATGGGGACGGACTATTGCCAAAAATGTGGACCCTCATCCTATAGTCGATGATGTCCTTGGACATATCGTTGTCCCTGTACCACAAGAAGCGCAGATAGTTCCTGTGGTCGCTGCGAACAAGGAAGCAGTGAAACATCTGCTGTATGTCGGCGATCACTGCAACCTGTTCCTTCCGGAAGCGGATCAGCACCCCAATAAGTGAGTTATTGAGGTCCGGTCCTGTGAGAAGAACGTCGTTCAGAGATGTTCCTAAATACTTGGCGCTTGAATCGAAGACCACGCGAATGTTCCCAGGCTTTTGTGGGTGGTAGACTCCGAAGGTTGGCAGATACCAACACTCTTCATTGTCTTCTAGCGGTGGAGCCACTTCTGCGTGTTTCTTTTCAAATATTTTCTCCATGAATTCCAGAAACTGGTCTTTCATCTGCAGTTTCCTCCATAGTGTCTTCTCTAGCGCAGCGAAGTGAGTGTACACTTGTTCACGGTTGTTGGATAAACGCTGTCGAGGGACTCTAAAGGGTAATGGAGCGACCCAGTTGTTTGACTTGTCTCTGTAAACTTCTCGGTCCATGATCTCCAGGAAGATTGTGTCCTCGATGGACGGGGCAGGTCTGTTGTCGTACTCTGTCTCGTTGAACACTTTCTGTCCAATGGCGTCCAGTGATGGTTTTGTGGACTTACTCCTCTGCTCCCCGCCATGAGACACGGTCTGAGACAGCTTTATGGAGCTTTTGCAGGGTGTGAGGAAAGAGGGGTGGCCATTCTCCAGCACATTGGTCTTGAATGTCCCCACGACTGGTCTATGTGCACTCCCCAGACACACATCCCCGACAAGCACCCATCCTAGTTCCAATTTTTGTGCGAAAGGAGCGTCTGGAGGTCCGCTCACTTGCTGCCAGACTTTATGGACTCTGACAAGATCTCTGCCGAGCAGGATAAGTATCTCTGCATTGTGGTCAAGCTCAGGTATGTATGGTGCTACACTCCTGAGGTGTGGATGGTGGCGAGCTGCATCAGGTGTCGATATTTCAGAGCGATCATTGAGTATTTCATTACACTCAATTAGAGGCGGAAGTGGTAGACTGGTTTGCCCATCCAGAGATTCAACTTGAAACCCTTCTGCCTTCCGGCCTGATGTCTCCACCATCCCCGCACAGGTCTTCAGTGAGTAAGGGAAAGACTGGCCTTTGATGTTAAAAAGCTCAAAGAAGTCGGGTCTGACCAATGAACGATTACTTTGGTCGTCCAGGATTACGTACATGTTAGTTGCCTTCTCACGTTGACCTTGGGGATATACTCGAACCAGGCAGATCTTTGAGCAGGATCTTGCTGTTCGGCCTGGACCACAAACTTGTGTGCAGCTGGAACTGATGACTGATGTCACCAGCTGGTACGTCTTCCTCCCCGCCATTGTCTGGTGGTGGTGGAGGCCCTTTTGCAGCTTGAGGTGGAGGACCTGGGTGCATGGCAGCATGGTGACTGTCACTACCACACTCTGTGCATTTCAGAGTCGCCTTACAATCTTTAGCGAGATGACTAGCGGACATGCAGCATTTGAAACATCCCGTTGTCTTCAAGAATGCTCTTCCTCTCCTCAAGCATCTTTCCTCTGAATGCTCTGCATTTCCGAGCGCATGTGGTTTGTTGTGAATGGGGCAATTTTTCTCAGGTATATCTGCCGGCAGATCTTTACCTGAAGAAACCTCTGTCTTCTGAACAGATATCTTGCTTGCAAAGTTGCATGAAGCTGCTTTGTCCGATTTCAAACTGGTGCTGTTGCCAGATGGTAGGACAAAGCTGGGATCATTCCTTCTCCGTGCTTCGTGACAGATGAAATCAGCAAAGACATCAAATGGAGGGAAATAGCTGTGGTTCTTTTCTTTAAACCTCGAGCCAATTGCGAGCCATTTCTCCTGAAGCCCATAGGGGAGTTTTTCAATGATGGGCCCAATTCCCTTGGCTGTATCCAGGTATGCCAGTCCTGTGAGGTGACCTTCTCCCCTTGAGCCTTGCAGTTCCATAAGGAGATCGCCTAGGTCCCTCAGTTTCGCGTAATCTTTTGTAGATATTTTTGGGAATTCGTCCAGTCATTTAAACAGAGACTTCTCCATGACTTCGGGTGCAGCATAAGACTGCTGGAGGCGCTCCCAGGCCTTTTGTAGTGCTACATCTGGGTGCCCTACATGCACAGAGCGTATGCGTTTAATGTGCTTGACAGACTCTGGCCCGAGCCACTTAATGAGCAGATCCAGCAATTCAGTGCATGTGAGTCCCAGGCCTGCAGTGTCATTATCGAATGATGACTGCCACGCCATGTAATTTTCCGGTTTGTCATCGAATTGGTAAAGGCTGGTACTCACCAGATCTCGGTGAGCCAGGTAACATGCCAGGTGTTCTGTTTCAGGTGCCACGCATGAGGTTGATGGGACATTCCAAGGAAAGTATGGCAGCATCATTGTGCTTAGTGCTGGTTTCTGAGGAAAATGCGCTTTCTTAGGCACTTCGGGGTGTCCACTATCTCGATTTGGAATTGTTTGGTTTCCAGTTTGAGGTGTGCTCTGATTCAATGGATGGCTGTGGCCTAGAGGTCTGCTGAGGGCCTCGCTCTGTTCGTGTACATCATCCTCATCCGGGCCTCTTGCTAACAAAGGATGCCATGTAATGTAACTTTCTTCAGACATTGCTGCATCATGTGTTGGGTCGGGGAGAGAAACTGGAATACTTTGTTGGCGCAGTTCAGTTTGTGCTGCAACATACTTTTGAATGCGTGTTGCGATTTCCTCTTTTAGAGGACCTCGTGAAGATGAACCAGACTTAACTGAATTCTCTTGGTATTCAGCCGATTCTAATGCTTCAGCTTGTGCTTCTGCTGCGGCTGCCTATTTTTGTGACTCTAGTGCGCTTAAATCAGCTTCCAGCTTCGCCTTTCCCAACTCAAGGCTGCACACTGCAAAATAAAGAGGAGAGAAAAGTCAAGGGAGTGTAAAAGTGGCCCCCCACACAGTGCACCAGTTACCTCAGAGAAGGCCTGTTGGCACTGCTTCATCCACTGGACCAGATCTGGAGCCCCATTTTTAGGCTGCAATCACTGCAGTCTTGTTAATTTGTGGACGCACCTGCCTATGACCCAAGTGGAACCCCAGATATTGTACTTCCACCCGCCCAATCGCACACTTTTCCAGGTCAGCTGTGAGGCCCACCCACCTCAGTGACTTTAGAACGGCCCTCAGGTGTTCGAAGTGCCGCGGCCAATCATGACTGTAGATTATGTCCTCTAGATAGATGGCCGTGTAAGTGGCATGAGAGCGGAGGACGTGTCCATAAGCTGCTGGAACGTAGCGGGCACCCCAAACAACCCAAAAGGGAGCATGACAAATTGGTGTAAAACATACGGTGTGGAAAAGGCCATTTTCTTTCGGGATAGAGAAGTCAAGGGGATCTGCCAATATCCCTTTGTTAGATCCAGTGTCGAATAAAAGTGAGCAGTGCCTAACCGATCAAGCAACTCATCATTGCGAAGCATTGGGTATGCATCAAATTTAGACAAAGCGTTGACTTTCCTATAGTCCACACAGAACTGGCCCGACCCATCAGTCTTGGGAACCAGGACCACTGGGCTGCTCCAGTCACTGTGGGACTCCTCGACTATGCCCATGTTGAGCATGGCCTTGCGTTTGTCCCAAACCACCTTTTTCTTGTGTTTGGGCAATTGGTAAGGGCTGCTATGCACTCCCACCCCCGGGGTTATTTGGATGTGGTGTTCTATGAGGTGGGTATGACCAGGAAGGGGCAAGAACACTAAGGAAAATTCCTTCTGCAACTTGGCTACCTCCGTGAGTTGGGCTGGTGAGAGGTGTTCTCCACAAGGGACAGGAGTGGTCCGAGATGTTATCTTTTTTACCTCCAGCCCCAGCTCCGCCTTCTCCAGGACTACCAATGCCATGGGGACCCCCTCATTCTAGTGCTTTAAAAGGTTGAGGTGGTAGATTTGCAGTGCCCCATCCCAATCCATTCGCTTCACCTCATAGTCGATGCCCCAACTCGCCGTGTGACCTCAAAGGGCACTTGCCATTGGCAACTAATTTAGAACTTGATGTGGGCAATAATATGAGCACTTTGTCTCCCAGCATGAACTTTCTAAGATGCGTGCCCCGTCATACAGCCGGCTTTGACATTCTTGTGCCTGCCGTAAATTCTCCTGGGTTAGGTGCATGAGGGTGTGGAGTTTTGCGTGCAGGTCAAGAATGCACTGGATTTCATTTTTACTCAGTGAAGGTCCCTCCTCCCAGTTTTCCCATAGCACATCCAGAATGCCACGCGGCTTATGCCCATATAATAATTAGAAGGGAGAAAACCCCATGGAGGCTTGCGGGACCTCTTGTAACAGGGGCTTGAGCCACTTATCCCAATTATGCGCATCTTCACTTACGAATTTATGGATTATGTTTTTGAGTGTCTGGTTAAATCGCTCTACTAAGTCATCCGTTTGTGGGTGATAGACACTGGTGTGAATAGACTTAATCCCCAGCAACCCATACAGCACATGCAGTGACATAAATGAAGTGCCTTGGTCTGTCAGGATTTCTTTCAGAATCCCGACCTGGGAGATAAAGCAGAAGAGCGCTTCCACAATACTGCGTGCTGAGATATTGCAGAGAGGCACAGCTCCCGGATATTGCATTGCATAGTCCACTAGAACTAAAATAAAGTGATATCCCCATGCTGACCAATCTAATGGCCCGACGAGATCCATCCTAATTCGCTCAAACGGGGTCTCGATTAGAGGAAGAGGGTGCAAAAGCGCTTTTGGAGTGGCTGCAGGATTTACTAATTGGCATTCACGGCATGTCGCACACCACCGATGGACATCCCCATGAATCCCTGGCCAATAGTACAGGTCAGGCTAGTGTTTTATCTTGTCTCAAGTGTCCACCCATGGGATTAAAGTGAGCTGCATGGAACATGAGTTCCCTATGGCTCTTTGGAATTAACAACTGGGTTATTTGTTCCTTGGTTTGAGTGTCCTGCATCACTCGATACAATCTATCTTTAATAATGGCAAACTAGGGGAAGGTTGGTGTTGCACCTGGCTGAAGAGTTTGACCATCGATTACTCTCACTTGGTCAAACACATACCACAGAGTCTCATCTCGCAACTGCTCTAATGGGAAATCCCCAAGGGAATCCCTGAGAGAGGGAGGAGGAGCGGACTGCTCCTCACTCTGACGTGGTGTTGACATAGATGGCTCTGTGACAGCTTCTCCAGTCAATGCCACACCGGGACCTTCCCGTGACCTACTAGTGCAGGACCCACTGCGTGTTAAATATTCCATTAGGTTTTTAAATCCCGGCCAATCAGTACCCAAAATCGACGAGTAGGTGAGACGGGGACTAACCGCTGCCTTTATTCTATGGATTTGGCCCTGGAATAGAATTTGGACAGACACTGGAGGGTAAGGGTGAACATCCCCGTGCACACACAACACTTTCACCGCTTGTGCCTCACCTTGCACCAGGCATTGGTGAATGGAGGTCTGATTACAACCCAGAATCCACCAAAGTGTGTATGTAGCCCCTTGAATACTCAACAGTATGCGATACGTTCCGGCCTAATCGGGGGCAGTTTCTGGCGTGTCAGGATCCAGATTACAGCACCCACCTCCCTTGCGGCACTCTGACGTTAGAGATGCTCCGATTCCCCGCCGCACCAGCACACCGGCCCAGGCTTTCCCTCTGCACTGGTGTTATGGGTGTCACTCAGCTGAGGGGGAGACAACACAGACACGGGAGAGGGGAGGACACCACAGGTGCGACAGGCCGGCTGGGGAGGGGCCAGCCACCGCCTCCATGACAGGGGAATGGGGTGGGGAGAGGGGCGAGAGACAGAGGGAGAAAAGAGAGAGAAGAGAAGTGAAGGGAGACGCCTCATCTGCCTGCCGTCAGAGCCGGCTCCAGATGGTCCTCCGCCAGCTTGATGGCTCGTTCCAGCAACGCCGGGTGATGACACTGGACCTATTCTGCCGTTCCTTCCGGAAGTCGAAAGACAAACTGCTCCAGTGACACCAGATCGATGATCTCGTTGGCATTACAGTTTTCCGCCCTCAGCCACCGCTGGCAGGTGTCCTGGAGTTGCTGGCCGAATGCAAATGACCGGCCGACTTTCTCCAATGCCAGCGTCCGGAAGCGCTGGCGACGTTGCTCCAGGGAGCGGCCGAGCTGCTTCAGAATGGCTTTCGTTAGGTCAGCGTAGACCAGTCGGCTGTCAGCAGGGAGCTGCTGTGCTGCGAGCTGCGCCTCGCCAATCAGGTGCAGAAGGCGCACCGCACGCTGCTCCTGTGGCCACCCCTGTGGCCACCCCCACGTCTCAGCTGTTTGCTCGAAAAGAGTGAGGAACGCTTCCGGATCGTCCTGTGGTCCCATCTTCGTGAGGGTGGCGGCAGCTGTGGTCGACGCCCCTGCTGATGCTAGCCAGTGCCGGAACGCCTGGCGATCTTCCTGCTGGGCCAGCATCAAGGCTTCGAAGCATTGCTCCTGCTCCTTTCGGAGGGCAATCAGCGCATGATGCTAGTTCTGCTGGGCAGTAGCAAGGGCAAGGATGAGCTCTTCGAATGGGGAGGACTCCATGGGGTGGTTCTCTTCTGTACTCCCGGATTCGGCACCACTGTACAACTTCCTGATGTGGGTGGAGCACAGAAGCACGGCAGGCGAGAGTTGATATTTGCACGAATATCTTTTTATCCGGCTTTTCAGCTTGCTTGCTTGCTTCCCTTCATCCAGCCATCACTCACTCACACACATGCATTTTGGTTGGGTAGAGAGCTCTCTTTCTCTACTCTATCCTTTTATGCTTCGTCTCTGTAACAAAAACAATTCCTGTCACTAGGCAGCCCGGCTGGCTAATTGAAAATAAAAAATATATATGAAGCGAAGATTCAGACTAAGGCTGTGCAATATATAAAATATACTCAATACTCAATATATCTCTGAAAATTCTGTGTGAGATGCACATAATTATTATATCGTAACTATCGAGTATTTTATGGTCATCTGCCGACTTGCGTTTGTTTCTTTTGTTAAAAACATTTTCCGGTGTTTTTCTCCCTGTCCCTCAGGCAGTAACGTGAAGAGGCTGCCTACGGGTAAAAAAAAACGTCACGCCCTCGCCAACCAATCCCGGGCGACATCTCTGTGCTGAAAGAACTTCCAGGAAGATTTTTTAGATTTGGTTGTGTTGCCAGATTAGGCGGTTTCCTGCCAAATTGGGCGGTTTTAAGTGCATTTTGGTGGGTCTTGAACATATTTTGGGCTGAAAAACGTCAGCAGTATCTGGCAACACTGTTTGTGGGAAGATTTCCTAGTTTCGGTTTACAGCGCTGACTCTGCTCATGCAGTCGCTAGTGTTGCATAGGCTACGGTGTAAGCTCTGTCAATTTCAGCGACAAATTAAAAATGGAAGCGGACGAGGTCAGTCATCCGGCATATTGCTTTTGGATATCGTGAGGAGGACGTGGAACAGCAAATGCCAGTTTGTAAAGTGTGCAAAAAAAAACAGTATCAAAATACTCGGGTCTTGAA
>JAODXR010191426.1:0-10445 GCA_028877395.1 Cathorops festae | reverse complement strand
AGTTAACCTAACCTGCATGTCTTTGGACTGTGGGGGAAACCGGAGCACCCGGAGGAAACCCACACGGACATGGGGAGTACATGCAAACTCCACACAGAAAGGCCCTCGCCGGCCACGGGGCTCAACCCCAGACCTTCTTGCTGTGAGGCAGCAGCTCTAACCACTACACCACCGTGCCACCTTGAACGAGTATTTGTATGTTTATTTCTAATTGTGTTCATACAATTTTATACTGAAAATAGTGTACTTACTATTATACATACTTCTTATAAACAAAAATGTCTTAAATGGATTATCAACACTTTATTGTAGTAGTAGTATAGGAACAAGAAGAGTCTCTGTTAATGCAGACCCAAAAAACTGAACCTAAAGACAATCAATTTGGGAATTACTCCACAAGTTCAAGCACATCAACTGTATTTCTAGAAGAAATTTTAGTCAGATTGTTTCATTTGACCTCATTCCGTTTCTCATTCATTTTTTATGCCATTTTGCTCTGTGTCTTTAATTCCTCATGTCTTTTTTTCTCTCCCTCCTTTGGCCTTTTCACGCTGCTTGTGGCCCGAGTATTGATTGCCCATGTCTTTGCTTTTGCAGCTTCGGGCTATTGATCTTTGGCTGAGACATTTACACACATTCTCTCTCTCTCTCTCTCCTTTCCCCTGAAAAACTCACATACACACACAATCGTGACTACAGCCAGTATTGTCTTTGTTTGAGATGGCTTGCTTTGCATTGGGCAGTGGTGCGAGAGGTGTCAGTTGTTGAGTCCTTCTTGGCTGAGCATCTGGCTCTCTCTCACTATCACATGCTCCCTCTCTCTTTTGCTTTCTCCCTCTCTCTCCCCTGCTCTGGGTCCAGCTCTGCAGGCGCTTTCTGAAGCCTGTTCAATACAGCCATTCGGTCCTGCAATTAACATCCATCACCCCACGTCAATACGGGTCCAGCCAAAGACCTAAGAGTTGCCTCTGTGACTGCTGCAGCTGTGTATGTGTGTGAGTGTGTGTGATTGTATGTGTGGTATATATGTTCCAAGGCCCCAAAGCTGTCTTTCTCGCACATTGGGCTGACCCACACCCTTACACGCATGCACATAACCTAGCCCTGCTGTGTTTTAATGCTGGCATTTATGTCAGGTCTGGTGTAAGGCTTAGATGAAGGTCACAGTGTTAACAGGACCTGAATCTGGCTGTGGCCCACCAGCTGCAGATGTTGTGCACTGCTCCTAGGCACATGTGTGTGGCATGTGCATGTGGTGTGTGCTATTCTGCACTGCTACAATACCATACTGTCACCACACAGTGAAAAATGATGGGCTTGTTTCCATGCTTCCACTTTCTATTGTCATGTAACTGTTCACAGATGTCCTGCACAAGACTTTGGCATGTCAAATGTTCCCATGCTGCTTCTGCCAGTTTAAGAATTCCAAACAGACCCTTCTTTACACAGTTCAGGTATGAGATATGCTTTATTTTAAAATGCATTCATATCAAGTGACTATCCTGGTCAGGGCCATGGTGGATCCAGAGCCTATCCCAGGAATCATAATTAAATAGTCATGAACTGTGTTGGCCCTGCAATGATTTGGTGACTTGTGCAGGGTGTACCCTGCCTCTCATCCATATTCAGCTGGGATAGGCTCCAGCTTGCCCGCAACCCTGCACAAGGTAAGAGGTTATGGATAATGGATGGATGGATGGATGGATGGATGGATGGACTATGTTGCAGTGTTGGTGCCTCAAACCAACAGTATGGGGCTCTGTGGTACGACCCTGATCCTTCTTGAGTTTGACTTGTTCTTCCTGTGTGAGAACCCAGGTACTCCAGCTTTCTCTGACCTCTCAAAAGCATGTGGGTTAGTGGATTGATTATTTAAATTTCTTCACTGTGTGAGTACGTGTGTTTTATGATGTATTGGTGAGCATTTGCGCTGAATGTTTCTTGGATAATCTGGATCAGTCTAGACCACAATAAACCAGTTGCTGAAAATGAAATTAATTATGATTACTTCATAGCAAATGATAATGAATAATAAACTAATCACATATGTAACTTATTCATTGTTAGTACCTTGATTAACAACTTTGTCTTGGTGATATCAGGGATAATAAAAATTAATCCAATCCTTGTTTTTTTGTGGTTTTAATGGTGTGTGTGTGTGTGTGTGTGTGTGTGTGTGTGTGTGTGTGTGTGTGTGTGTGTGCGCGCGCATAGGCTTGGTTGGCTAGTGTAGTGGTGATTACATTTCTGAGCTCCAGTCTTATGGTTTTTATTAGAGAGGTACTTGATAGAACGTCTGCTGTAGCGTGGCACGTCTTTTCATAAAGTCATTATCTGCAATGGAACCCCTTTTATCAACAAGCCTCTAAATTTAAACCAACGTGTAAATGTATGAGACACTTTATTAAGTGTCTTTGATGATGGGCTCTGGCAGAATATGTTCAACATGGCTCTTTGAAATGAGAACCTGTTAGACACTTGTAGCATGAGTATGGACAGATGTATGATAAACAGGACAGGAACTAATTAGCGTGCAATGCTCACACCCGTGTGTGTGTATTACTGCCATGGAGAGATGAAGGAGGTCTGAGCAAGAGAAAAAGAAGGAAAGAGAGAATAAGAAATTAAATATTGTTTTTATTAGCAACGATGTTGGTGGTGGGGTGTCGGCCCTCAAGCTCTGAGATTAATCCTGGGAAAGTGAGTGAGTGTTGCTTCATGTTTGGAATCCGTCACAGCTGTCTCATGGACTCAAGGGACACACAATATGAGGAATAACTTTGCTTTACTCATTTTGTGATGTGCAGTTCTTGTTAAAAGAAATACAGAATTGTTTAAAATGATAACTTCACCAAGCGCATTTGGAGCACCACCAAACATATTCATCAGCTTGTATTCTTTCCCATGTAATGTGAATATATTCCAACTAAGCAGTACCGTTTGGTATAAGTCTTTCAGTTAGCTCTCACTGAAGCAAGCACTTCACCTTGCTGCTATATTCACTAAGAATATCCAACCACACTTTGATGGAAAACCATCTGTTCCTATAAGAAAAAGCCAGAAGAAAGGTAATGGTTGGACTAAATATACCAAGGTCTTAAGTGTATTGTAGCTAAAGTGAATGTCATCGGTACTGGCTCCATCATCCAGGCCTCAGATATTCCAGTAAGATCTCCTTTTTGGTAGCGTATGAAACTCAGTTTGCCAGGCCCTCAGCCAATCAGTTCTTAAGCAACACCGCCATGCTTGATGTGTTGGTTTGGTATTCGTTAAGCAAACTGTGTGTCATGACAAGTGGGATTGCACTCAAAATATGAGTTTCTTTTCAGGATTTTAATCACATCCATGCCTCTGCATTCTGGGACCAATTTCTTTCACCAATCATCTGCCAAAATGATCTGCTGCAACAGGGACAGATTGGCTGGTTTATCTGTGATATGTCATAGTGTTCATATGAACTTCTTCCTAAGAAGTTCAACGTATGCAAGTGGTAGTAAATTTATCCTTAACATTCCTTGGCACTCTGGCTTGATGTTCCTTGTTCTTTTGAGAACACAAGAAGTCTAATGTTTGCAGCTGGCTTCAGAATATTCAGAGAAAACACTGACAAGCCAAATGAACTTGTCTAAATGAAGGAGAACATTTTTTAACTTTGCCAACAATTACTAACAGGTATGGCACTCCAGCCAAAATTTTTGGCTTTGCTGTGGAGGTTTGGGTCACTTTGAAAGAGCCTAGAATGAGAAAGGGCCAGTTTATGTCCGGTGTCTAAAGAGCTATACAGGCCTGAGAGAATGAATGTGTAATTGAGTAATTAACAGCAGGCATTGTTTTTGAACAGTTATCTGGCTCTGAATAAAAGCATATTGGCAGAAACACCAAACTGAGATCATTGTATTGCACTGCAGCAGCAAGCTATGGAATTTGTCCTTTGCAGCACCTGGGTAACGAAAAATAAAGCAAGTGTGTTTTGCTCAGTAACGCACGCTATGGTTGGAACAAGACAGAAGGCAGAGGGTCTATCGTTCACTTTAATTTCTACAACCTTTCCCTACCTATCCTCTTCCTACAGTCATATAAAAAGTTCCATCTAGCACCCTAAAGGGAGGAACCCTTAAAGGTTTTATGTAGGATTCTACAAC
Organism: Cathorops festae; assembly: GCA_028877395.1. Classification (NCBI taxonomy): domain Eukaryota; kingdom Metazoa; phylum Chordata; class Actinopteri; order Siluriformes; family Ariidae; genus Cathorops; species Cathorops festae. Next base: position 6,303 of record JAODXR010191426.1, on the reverse strand, counting down.
AGAGGGTTTCCCTTTCAGAAAAGATTCCAAGTAGAAACTATTTAGAAAGCTAGACCCATTCAAATAAAACTTGAGCAACCCATTTTTTCAATGCATCATGCCATTTTCTTTCACATTAATATCTCATCCACTGAATTATGAGTTGGACTAAGAGTGTTTTCTTGTGGTTTCTATTCATGCTCTGTGTGTATTGCATGCCTGTATGAAGGCAATAGGTGGTAGATTGGCGTGGACTGGAAGGCTTAGGGCATGTGCCGCTGTAAGATGTATGGTATGACTATGTATATTTAGAATATGAGGTCAGGGCCATGCGTCCTGCATTCCATGGGCTGGATCCTTCTTGATGAGGAAACCAGATGTGGTTTTTGTTGGATTCTGAGTCCTGGATGTCATTTCTTTCATACTTTTTTCTTCTTCCCCTCCCCTTTTTCATCATCTTAACGATTTTTTTCTTCATGATCAAATGTGAGTTGGAGTCAACCACCTCTGTGTTCCTGCCCTCTGTCCGTCCACTTTGCCTCATCGTACTCCTCTCTTTCTATCCATCCATCCATCTTGCAGTGACTTTTTTTGGTCGTTTGCAAGCTAGCCATCCCACTTGGTAGAGAAGGAACACTAATGTTTATAAAAGTCTTTAATGTGCTATGTAATTACTCTGGCAACACTTCCTTTTATTACTCACTCCCAGTAAACCACCTTACAATCACCCTGTCTGAGAAGGATAGAGCAATGATGACTCTGTCTCTACCTATAACTTTCTCTCATTCTCAGTCAAACCCTCTACTGCATCAAATATTATTTTTCTAATTTTTGTTTGTTCTTTTTTTTGTTTGCTTTTCTATCCATTCTTCTTCATGGTCCTCCCAAGCATACATCAACTTGCCCCTTCCACCCTACCTCTTCCTCATTGTCTCTCTCTCTCTCTCTCTCTTAGCATTGCCAACTTTGCAGGTGGTACTTAATGCTACAGTACATTTGGCTTTGGAAAAACAAAGGCATTCCTTGGGCTGGTTCAGAAAGGAGAGTCTGAGGAGAGACGAGGATGAATGGAACTTTTGCTGAAGAAAAATGAGAGAGGGAGTGTGTTTAGGGGTGAGTAGGCAGGGCCATTGAGGAACTAAACATTGTGACTGAGCATGGATGTGTGTGGATACATGCAAGAGTGGTCAAGCCTGACAGCTGCCTTTGTAGTTCTCACCCTCTTTGTTACACTGGACTTCTAGTGAACAGCCCAGTTCCGACACAGTTGCATGGCATTGTCTTTTCCTTCTCACCCTTTTCCCCCATTCTCCCAAACCCCTTTTCACACTTCACGATCTATGACTCCCTGGCTTTACAACAGTATTCTTTAAACAGGATTTGGATTTAGGTTAAGCTCTCGATTATTTGAGCTTCTCTGTGTGGCGTATACTGTAGGCTGCACTTACATTAAGCTCACAGAGGTAGAAGTACAGCAATCCTTTTTTCAGCCTCTGGCTTTAGGAATAATGCTAGATGCACACTCTTCAATTTGTAGGGTAAACTGGCATTAAACCTTTACACCAGGACCTGCCCCTCCTCAGGCCTCTCTACTCTCCTTCCTCTCATTTGTAAGGCAAATATTATAATAAATTAAGCAGCATAACAATAGGAGGGTGTTGAGCCTGACATCAGTCTGCGTTTCATTAGCATGGCTTGCTAACGTGTACCATATGGAGGGGCCATAAGTGAGCTTTGCCGCTGCCCAGCATGCTGTACCCTCGTCTGGATTGCCCATCCTGCATGGCCCCCTACTTCCCTAGATCCCCAACAGTGGCCCCTTCATTATGTCATCTTTAATTTAAGCCCGTCACACATCACCTGACACCCACACTGCCAGGCCCCAATCTTTTGTCCTACAGCAGAGAGAGAAAGAGCAAAATGGAGAAAAAGAGTCAGAATGAAAGAAAGGGAGGTGATTTTGACCTACAAGTACTTATTCTATCTGTATTTTCCATCTTTTTCATATAGGATCCTTCTGTCATGGTCTGCTTCTCATGCCCTTTCCTCGCACCTGACACATACTGTACCCAGGAGGAAATAGCATGGAGACAGATAAAAGAAAGCAAGAATCTGATGACAATCCTTCCATCACCCTCTCCTCTTCATTGTCACTCTGTGCTTCTTTTTTTTATGCAGATGCACCAAGCAGACATCACAGCTGGTTTTGAGTGGCCACAGACACAGAGAATGTGACAGAAATGTGGAAGCTGACAACCGACTGGAACAGGATGCAATTTTAGACAGAGACCAACAAAATGGAACATGATACAGTGCTGGAACACAGAAAATATCAGAATTCCACATAATCACAGGACTGTACCAAGAAATATAGCATGTGATTTTAATCATTTAAGATACACTACCACTTAAGATTTTTTGAGCACCTGACATTTTATTACACTTCCTGGAGGTTTGTTACAGCTCTGTTAGTGCCAAAGACTCATCAAAAAGTTAAAATGGCTATTAAATATGGACAAAAATCAATCTTCCACCAAAGACCTAAATCTTTTGTATCTAAGGGCTTATTTAATGGCCAGATTGAGATCATGAAATGGCTTTAAATGAGTTGTTTTTAAATGCAGACACATTTGGAAGAAAACCAGTTGTAACCCCAGGGTGTGAGGGTGTGAAGGAAGACTCAGGAGGCAGGTGGAATTTTAGTTAACATCTGGCCACTTTCAAAAATTCACCAAAACAGGACAAAAACAGAAAATGGGTCCATCTCAGGCTCCTTGCTTTTGCTCTGTCAGGTTCAAGTTCATGCTCCATTTGGTGTATGTGTATGTATACACTCTGCCAGCTGTATCACACATGTTTTCTCACACTGGTTATGCAAGTCACCGAAAGCACAAAGAGACACAAATAAATTGTCTGGCAGTAATAAGACACAGCTGAGAATCATCATGTTACCTGCTGGTTTGACCTGCCTCCCCTCCATCTACAGCTGATGCTCAACCACACCTCTGCTGCCACATACCCCTATTGCCTGACTCAGGCAGTGGAGCCATCCAGCCTGCCACTGACTCCCACTTCAGCTTCCACAATCTGTGCCCATAGCCTGTGGATCACCTCAAACTTAAATGGCTGAAGTGCCAGATACCATTGAATAATCCACACATTGGGATCTTTCATCTGGTAGAGCCACTGGAGTGGAGCATGATCAGAACAGAGGGTAAAGGGGCACCCCAGTAGGGATTACTGGAGGATGAAGACTGCCCAATTGATGGCTACACATGCCTTCTCGATCGTGTTGTACTTGGTCTCCTTTACTGACAGCTTCCAGCTGATGTACAGCACAGGGAACGCCTCCCCCTCTGGGACAAAACAGCCCTCAACCCTCTGTCCCTCTGCATAAAAAAGAGAGAGAAAAGTCAGGAGAATACAACAGCAGGGCTTGCATGTAAACCGCTTTTATCTGCCAGAAGGCCCACTCGCACTGTTCTGTGTACTGGACCAGATCTAGCACTCCCTTTATAAGTGAGGTCAGTAAGCGGGCTGGTGACAAAAACAATTGTATACTGGGGATACAAACTCCTGATAATATCCAGCCAGCCCCAAGAATTTCATCACCCTCTTTTTGGTCTTGGGTGTCAGGCAGGCCACAATGAAAGTGTGTTGTACCTAAACATTTGAGCAATTAATCAACGTGAGGTATCTGGCATGCATCAAATGTAGACATGACACTGACTTTTTCTAAAGTCCACACAAAAACTGACAGACCCACTGGTCTTGGGCATCAAGACCATGGGGCTTCTGGGCTCACAGCTGCTTGATGATTCCCATGTTAGCATAGTCTTGAGTTAAAGGAAAACTCTGGAGTGAAATGCTTTTTAGGTCTATTTCCGCATCATTGGGAGTGCATACCTTGAGTTGCTATCACATTCACGTCAATCGGATGTGTTTTGAGAAAATTAGTTTTTTGTGATTTCAACTGGAAAGCGCTAACACGGCAGTGCGTGGGGCACGTCTTTTTGCCGATGCAAAACGCTAGTTTTAAAACCATTGCAAAGCTCAAAACAACATGACAGTTCTGTGGAAATGAGTAGAGGGTTCCTAGAAACGAAACGAGGTGTGTCTGGCTCTAAAAGTGCACGGACAGAGTGTGTAGAATAGTAAATATAAAGCCAGCGACCTTACCTGCAGCCGGGCTCCCTCAGACGCCATCTTGAGTGGACAGTCCGTAAAAGTCGAGTGCCGAGTGCAGAGCCCATTGTGCATTTCCAGCAGGATGGGCTCTGCACTTTTACTCGACTTTTGGCAAGATTATGCTAAAACATAGTTCTGAAAGGACTTCAGGTCAGTTAACGTTATTCATGTTAGCGTAACTCTGTTTTTACATGCTAACTAACAATGTCCAAGTTAACTAGCTATGTGTAAATGTTAGCCGTGGACAAGGCTGTGGCAACTTGGTGGGCAAATCCATAGAAAGTCATTTGACTAATTAGACTGTACAGCTATTTCAATGTTATCGCTAGCTCTGAAAGCATAGACAACTTCATTGCAAATTTATCTTGGAATAAAATGTTTATATACCTCAATATGCTTCCGCAGGATGGACGGCAAGTTTTTGAAGGCCGTGATGTGGTTCACTTTCGGCAAACATTTAAAAAGAAACGAATCTTTAATCCTTTCAGAAAACTGAAACATGGGTTCTAGGTAAAGCCATGGGTGTGTGTGCATTCTCCAGAAGATCCACCTCCTTCCATCTGCCATCAACTGATCGTGTTAAATAAAGCTGCGGAGAAATTTAACTTGATTTTATACAGTCTATGGACGTGACGTGACCCTAGTGATTACTGATCGGCAGTCTCAGCATCACCTGCGAAAAAACCAACCGTTTTATAAAAGAAAAGAAAAAAATCTTTTACTTTTAAAGCTGCTTCAGAGTAATGAGGACCTTGACAGAAATGTAATGAAGTTAAAATCATAAGTCCCCCCCCCAAAAAAAAAAAACTACGCAAATAAAGTACAGATACTCAAGAAGTGTACAGTACAGCACTCAAGTAAATATACTTTGTTACTGCCCACGTCTGGCCAAAACCATTTCTACTTCTGTTTTTCCGTCTTTACCCTGATCGCTCATTTGATGTTCCCAGCTGTTTGTGCACTTGACCTTTTATGGAGTTTTGTGGGTGGCACTACATGCAAAAGAGTTGCTTCAGAAATGAGCTTCATATGATACAGGTGAGCAGCACACACACACGTATGAAGAAAGAGAGTGTGAGGTGAAGACAGAGCTCAGGATGTGAGGTGTGTGGAGTGAAATGCGCGTGTCTTACCGTGCGCGCAGAAAGGAAACAGGTGGAATAGAAGCAGAAGGCTGGACAGCAGCATGGTGAAGCTCCTGCAGGTCATCTTCTCACCAGCTCCAAGTGCACAAGAGTTACAACACAAGATCACAACAAATACAATCCCACTCTTGTGCCACAGAGACAGGATCCCTGTCTGCCAGCTTTCCTTCTGTCTGTCAGTCCTGTTCTCCTTCCTCCATCACACCTCCCTCTCTCCCTCAGTGAGGCTGGTTTCTCTCCGCTTGTCCCTCCTGAAGAGAAATTCTTCTCATCTGGTTCCCTCCTTATAGTCTCATCCTTTCCCTCTCCCCTCCCTCCTTCTTCTAAATGATAGCTAACCGGGGTGGAAGGCAGGAATGTCCCGGTCTCGAGCCGAGCGCAGGGATGTGAAGTGAGCAGCGTGGATGAGGATGAGGCTGCTGCTGAAGAGGGAGGGCGGGGCGGAATAAAGTCCGCGGCTGGGAGCAGAGTTGAGTGAGGAGGCTCCTGCACTGGAACCGACCAATGGGATTAAAGCAGTTTGGGATTGGGTTCATTCCCCTTGCCGCGCGCGCACGTGAAACGCGCGCAGGCGAGAACAAAAAAGTGCGCGCGTGACTCCGGTTTCATTGAAGTAATTAATACAGTTTCAACAAACCGCCAGAAAGAGAGGAACCGCAACACAGCATGGGTCATCCTACAGCCTCTTTACTCATTACAAGTGCAGAGAGTTGAGGAAGAGAAAGAAAGTTGGGGGAGATAGAAAGCTGGGGGAGAGAAAGAAAGCTGAGGGAGAGAAAAAGCTGAGAGAGATAGAGAGAGAGAAAGCTGAGGGAGAGAAAAAGCTGAGAGAGATAGAGAGAGAGAAAGCTGAGGGAGAGAGAGAGAAAGCTGAGGGAGAGAAAAAGCTGAGAGAGACAGAGAAAGCTGAGGGAGAGAAAAAGCTGAGAGAGAGATAGAGAGAAAGAAAGCTGAGGGGGAGAGAGAAAGCTGAGGGAGAGAGAAAGCTGAG
>JAODXR010191036.1:0-10570 GCA_028877395.1 Cathorops festae | reverse complement strand
CTTAATCGGATTAGGCGAAGGTAGGTCGCACCTTAATCCTCATCCAATCGTGCCCATGGGAAGAATAGGGAGTGTACAGGTCTAGGGAAGGTCTGGGACAGGTTGTGCGGAGTGAGGCTTGATCGCAAAAGAGTGAAGCTAGATCGCACGGATCGAGTGAGTGTCAAGGACGGGCTGAGCAGCACAACCATGCGCGCAATCAGTTCTCGCTTGAGAAGACTGAGGATCGCTCATCCCCATTCTAGCCTTGATTGTCTCACAGCCAATGCATCCTTTCCTCGACCTTGTTCGCTCTTTCGACGCTCTTTGTGTGACTTTTAGGTCGAGGCTCAGTTTTTTGATGCCAAAATACCAAGCTACGATCTTTTTGGTGGGGAGACCATCCCTCAATCACGTGCAACCATGGAAGACCAAGGCGTGACCAACCCTCGGTCAACCGTCGATTGCATACGACCTGCGGCGACCAAGCCAAGCTCTGAGATTGCAGCTCGGTCTTCCGGGAAGATTTCTCAGTGAAATGGGCCCCTTTGAATAGTTTTAGACCAAACTTTGGCACATCTTTAGTGCTTTTAGGAACAGCGTTTTCTTTCATCATCTGTAAATCTTCACTGATGGTGACGAAGCGATCAGCCACCATTTTGCCGAGTTGCTCGAGGTGATTATCAAGATATAGTCTGAATTTCTCAACCAATCAGAGCACATGATTTCCTATACTAAACTAATCTACTGAGAATTGGAGTGGTGTGATGAAACAGGTTTAAAGTTACAGTTAGAAATAGTTGATTATTTTCTGATAATAAAAAGACTCCGCCATCCGGAAGAATTTTTGTATCAGAAAACTCTTACAAAGCTCAGACACTGGAGACTCTTTCAATTAATTGGAAATACACAGTATTTAGACATCGAGACCACCAAAGTCCCTATGACTCATCTGTTACCATAGAAACAATAACACATTAGAATAAGCACAATAATATGAACCCGCCGCACGATTCTCAGAGCTACCGTCCGAGAAAACTAATCAATGCATGTTTTTAATTCTAGTTCTACAGTTATTTGTGCTTGTGTCTGTCCTGTGGCGTGAGCAAACGTCAGAACAACTTCATGTACATTTTATTGTGAATAAATAATCGTGTTGTATGTTTTTCATGTGGCCTGTTGTGTGTATGATCTAACGTTTGTGAATTGTATGAAGGTACCTGTTTGGGAACGAAGTGGTTGGAGTTGCGTTTGTCGTGTTCGGCGTTAAAAGCGCTGACTCGAAGACCTCGCTGGCCACCTCTTTACAAAGACAACAGGTCAGATCTATGGCTTTCTGACGGTTCACATTATCACACTGGTGCGGGAAAAAAACATCTCATTCATTCACTTGCTTCTGTATTGTAAGATTGATTTCTTGGATTCAGATTTAATGACAGATTTTAGACTAGGACCATTTATTTATTTATTGATTGATTGATTATTCAATAATTTTTTGTTCCAAAACACTATACATCCAATTGCACTGTTTTGAGAAAAATCACATTTTCTGATTACGGGAGGTGATAAAAGGAAAACCACTGTATCCTGTTTTAAAATTTATTGACCAACTCCTTAATGATAATAAACTTCAAAAATCAAATGCAGAACTAATTAACAGCTTTTAACGGAATCAAGTAATTATTTTTTTCATCAAGTCACTGCATATCCACGCCACGGCATTTTTCCCCAAAATGCTACATATCCCTTTCCATTTAAAGTGCATTTAACCATGTTCTTTCATGACAGATTTTATTTTATAGATTGTTTTATTTCTTTTAGATTATTTTAACAAAATTATTCATAATTCAGCGTGAAATTGTCCAATAAATGCGAGAAGTGACGAAGCGATTTCCTACTTCATGGGCGCAGCCATCTTAGAAGACTTCATGCCAATGGCGGCCTCAGATTGTCCAAATGGATATGTCTGATTTTGCAAAAATTGATGGTGGCGCTTGTCGTGTTTTGGAATGAAAGGCCGTAATGCAGTGTGTAAATTAATATCGGATTGCAGGTGATAAAAAGAGTAACTGCACTTGTTTGAAGGTTCTTGAAGATGCTTCACCTCTCATCCGAAAGGCTTCTTCAGTTCTGTCTGACTGATAGGGAGTATCAGGTGTTTATCCTCTCATGGAAGAAAAGCTCATCTAAGGTGCCGTTGAGTCATCCTGTTGGTGTGTGTCACTGGGGGCTGGTTGTGAACAGCCTAGAGAGTCATTGGGGTGATCAATGGATTGCCCGTTAAGGTGATCAATGGAATGCTGATTCTCTTTGTTCTCCTGTGAGACACTGAAAACAGCTGGGTTTTGGTGTGTATGCAGTTGTCTGGGAAGTGTGCCAAGGACTGCATTGTAGGTGGCTGATAAATGATGTCTTAGACCCCTACCACTGTTAAGTGATGGCCATTCCAGGTTGACAAAAATGGCTTCTTTGACTCCTCGCTCATACCAACGATGCTCTCTGGCTAAAATGCGTACGTTGCAATCCTGAAATGAGTGTCCTTTTTTGCTAAGATGAAGGTAGACAGCAGAGTCCTGGCTTGGGGACAACAAAGGGCAATCGTTTCAGGATTGTAATGTACGCATTTTAACCAGAGAGGATCATTGGTATGAGCGAGGAGTTAAAGAAGCCATTTTTGTCAAATTGGAAAGACCATCATTGAACAGAGGTGGTGGTCTAAGACATAATTTATCAGCCACCTACTATACAGTCCTTGGCACTCTTCCCAGACAACTGAATGCACACCAAACCCAACTGTTTTCAGTGTCTCACAGGAGGACAGAGAGAATCAGCATTTCATTGATCACCTTAACAGGCAATCCATTGATCACTCCAATGACTCTCTAGGCCATTCACAACCAGTCCCCACCAACAGGATGACTCAACGACACCTTAGATGAGCTTTTCATCCATGAGAGGATAAACACCTGATACTCCCCATTAGTCTGACAGAACTGAAGAAGCCTTTCGGATGAGAGGTGAAATGTCTTCAAGAATCTTCAAGCAACTCCAGTTGCTCTCTGTTACCACCTACAGTTTACTATGACCTGAATGACTGAGAATCTTCACAGACATGTGTAGTGCCTCTCTAGTGTGTAATAACTAATGTGAGAGGTGGCTAACCTGTGTATTTAAAAATATATACATAGCTTGGGGTTTCACTTACCAAATTATTAGGGTCAACCCAATGTGTGCAGAATTACTCTTGAATAACACATATTTTTAACTTGAAATTCCTCATAATTTTCCTTAAGTAATTAACTTAAATCTAAAAAGTAGTCAATAAACACAAAGGGTTAGAAAAATATGAACCATTTACTTAAATAGAATTTAGCATCAAGTATTGAAATTGGCACATGCATTTAAATAAACATAAAATAAAGATAAACAAAATCAACATAAATTAAAGATAAACATAAATCCAAATGCTCAAAGGTACACTATGGGCCCAAAATAAATAACAGCCTAATAGCCGGCAATACTCAGTAAAATAAAATAAAATGTTTTCAAATGTGCAGTTCAAAAGTTGCAGGCCTGGACGTAGCTCCAACAGAAGGGCTGATTCACCACAAGAGTCAAGGAGAAAATTAGCATCTTAGCTGATGTAGTCTCACACACGTGGGCACTCACGAGGCAGGAGTATGAGCAGAGGAGAGAAGATTCACGCAGCTGAAGAGTCATGCAGTAAACGATGTCGGTAAAGTCCTCCACTCGGCAACGCTAGCTGACTCCAGTGAAGTCTTTATTTTCCTGGTCACACGCAGTTCCACACAGGCTTTACTTGAGTTTGCTGATTGCTAGCTTCCAGGCAAAGTCCATGTGAATGCACTAGTCACAGTATTAGCAGCTAATTTCACTAAACTTTGTCTTCTGTTGAGTAGTCCACCCAAACTGACAACACGATCACCATTAAAAAGTTTCTTTAAGAGTCCAGGTTGAACACTTTCACTAAAAAATGGCATGGATATTACTTTAAACTTTGCGTTTTACTCCATTTTAGACATCCTGCTCCTCACGTCTCACTCCGTCATCCCTCTCCTTAACTCTTCCCACTTCCTTGTACTCATACCCCGAATGTGATTGGCTTATTCCCCAACGCTCCAGAAATAAAATAAATTAACAAAACATTTGTGGGGTTTTTCTTATTCTTACCAGCATATTGAAAAAAAAAACATTTCAATGCATATTTTCACAAAACAAATAATTCACATTGTAAATGGCATGTTCAGTAAACCATAGCAACATTACCTAATATCCACTTTTTTCATTGAACAATATCATAACCTCATTTCTGGCCAATAAATGTTCACTTTTTAACTTAAATTCTATTTAATCAACTATGAACTTATTTTTACTGTCCTGAACAAATTTTAACAGGGTTACACCCTGACCCTTTAAAATGTCTCTGTGTCCTCATCAGACAATAATAAACTTATCTTAGGAGTCTTAAGGGCGTAGTAACTGTTTATATTTAGTGGTTTCCTATTTTAATGACTATCCCTCTGTGTACAATAGTTAAAGGCTGATCTCTTGGTCTACCAGGCTCATCATAGGTGAGTCTAAGAATTGGCTTGGCAGTTCTCTTAGGTCTAGCCTCAGGTCTAGTCTTCTCTCTATCCTCCTGGACCTCAGATACTTCTTGATCAGACTCTGATCCAGCTTCACTGTGCTCTGGAGCTGCATCCTGATGATGCTCCTCATCCTCGAGTTCCGGTTCAGAGTTGTGGTCAGCATCTGCTGGGTCTGAATCATCTTCCTGAACAGGTTCATTATCAGTTCCAGAGTCATTATCACTTTCTGGTTCAAGGTCAGCTTCTAAGTCAACTACTGGCCTGGCAGTATCTTGCACCCTCGGTAGAGGCTCTCTCCGAGTGACCCGGTGAGTAACATAAAACTCCATGTCAGAGGACGAATCAGAAAACTCCTGTAACTCTTGAGACTCTGGTCTTAAGTCTCTTTGACTTTTCTTATGAGTGTCAGCTCTGGTCTTTTCTCTGGTAGGTGGATCTTTAACCTGGTTGGTGAGTGGCATTCTCACAAGCTGTCCAATAGGAATAAGGTGGTCCCTGTGTATAGTCTTTGTCCCTAGACTTCCATCCTCCTGTTTGATCTTGAACACAGGTAGGTTGGGCATCTTTCCAACGACAACATACGGATCAGGGCTCCACTTACTTTCCAGCTTATGCTTGCCTCTCAGGCCTAGATTATGTAGCAATACTCTGTCACCAATCTCTATGGACTGAAACGTAACTCGGCGGTCATACAACCTCTTGTTTCTCTGGTGCCATTTATCTGCAGCCTCAGAGGCCAACCTTTATGCTTGCTTCAAGTCTTCTTTCAGTTTGGTGACATATCAAGTGTGGCATGCATCTTCAATGCCATCTGGGGATGTTCCAAACCACAAGTCAACAGGAAGTCTTGCCTCTCTGCCAAACATTAGGAGGTGAGGTGAGTACCCTGTGGCATCACACTTGGTGGTATTGTACGCATGGACCAAGTAAGGCGCATGTTGACTCCACATACATTTTTTCTCCTGGCCTGACATAATGAGCATGGAGAGCATAGTTCGATTAAATTGTTCTGGCTGCGGGTCTCCTTGTGGATGATACGGTGTTGTCCGTGACTTGCGTATCCCCATCAAAGTCAACAGCTCTCTGATCAAATGGCTCTCGAAATCCCTTCCTTGGTCTGAATGGATCCTCGAAGGCAGACCATAATGTATGAAATATTTCTCAACCAGGACCTTCGCCACAACATGGGCCTTCTGGCTTTTTGTTGGGAAAGCCTGGGCATATCTCGTGAAATGATCGGTGACCACTAACACGTTACTTATGCCTTTGGTGTCAGGTTCCAGGGAAAGAAAGTCCATGCACACTAAATCCATAGGCTCATGGCTAATGATTTTGTGCAATGGAGCAGCTCTCTGTACCGGGGTCTTGTGAGTGACACACTCTCCACAGTTCTTAATGTATTCTTCCACATGCATTGACATCCTAGGCCAAAATAATATACTTTGGACCAGGTCAACAGTTCTCTCCTGCCCAAGGTGTCCCAGGTCATCATGCATGGCCTGCATAACCATTTCTCGGAACTCTCTTGGCAGGACGAGTTGACTGACCACATCCCCAGAGGGTCTCTTGATGTACCGGTACAGCAATCCATCTTTCAGGGACAGTTTCCCAGCTTCTCTTTTCAGCCTTGACAACTTGGAGCTCATGTTCACATCCTCTGGCCAGCGTCCATGCTTGACAGCCTGGATGGCTGGTCCAATGGCTTCGTCCTCTCCCTGATCCTTCCTAAGATTTGGCTTGGACATGAGTTCCAGTGACTTTAGCTCCATGTGTGTTGGAAAAGCATACAGGTCAGGAACACAGTGAGAAGAGGCTTCAAGCTGAGCAACACACACTGGCGTACTGCAGGCAGACTCTGGAATGCAATCTCTCTCTGGCAGATGGTCCTCACTCCAGACTGAGGTATAGTCACCCAGCCGTTGTCATCCTCTTCTGGCATGTTCCTTGACAACAGGTCAGCATCAATGTTCTGTCGGCCTGGGCGATACCGAGCATCAAACTCGTAGATCGATAAAGTAGCTAGCCAACGATGCCCTACTGCATTGAGCTTGGCTGTAGACATCACGTATGTAAGCAGGTTGTTATCAGTACATATGGTGAATCTTACCCCGTACAGGTAGTCATGGAATTTGTCAACGACCGCCCACTTGAGTGACAAAAATTCCAGCTGATGTATAGGGTATTTTCTCTCTGCAGAGCTTACTTTTCTACTCGCAGAGGCGACTGGTCTCAGGCCTTCAGGGTGCTCTTGGTAAAGAACAGCACCAAGGCCCTTCAAGCTTGCATCTACATGCAGGACATATGGCTTTTGTGGATTGGCAAATGCCAGAACAGGTGCATGTATCAGACAGTGAATTATATGATGAAATACATCTTTGCAGGATTTGTCCCATCTTTCCCCGAAAGGCTCCGATTCCTTCAAATAGACTTTGCTTACATCTTGGGCATATTTCTTTCTCTTCTGAGTTGGAGCATAGCCTTTGGTGAGTTCAGTTAGTGGTCTTACAATTGCAGAATAGTTCTGAATGAAACGGCGGTAATAACCGCAAAATCCTAAGAAAGACTAATGACTTCAGGTTTGTTGGCATTGGCCATGTAGTGATGGCCTCAATCTTGTCTGGATCTGGGGCAACGCCATCTGCTGACACAATGTGTCCCAGATACTTGACCATCGGTAGACAGATCTGGCACTTGTCAAGTGAAAGTTTCAGCCCAACTTCTCAGAGATGATCTAGGACCTTGAGCAGTCTTTCTTCATGTTCCTCGAGAGTTTTCCCAAACACTATCCCATCATCAAGGTACACTAACACTTGTAAGAGGTTCATGTTGCCAACAGCCTTTTCCATTAACCTCTGAAAAGTTGCAGGGGCCCCAGTAATGCCTTGAGGCAATCGTTCAAACTGGAAAAATCCTAATGGGCAAATGAATGCCGTTTTCTCTTTGTCCTCTTCGGACATAGCTATCTGGTAGTAGCCTGAATGCAAATCCAGTACAGAGAACCATTGACTTCTTGTTAAGGCATTCAGTGCATCTTCAATGCATGGTGTTGTATACTGGTCAGGTATGGTTCAGCTATTCAATAGTCGGTAGTCTATGCACATCCTAATAGCTCCTGTTTTCTTTCTGACTACAACTATGTGGGATGCATAGGGGCTTCGCGACTCTGTTATGATCCCCGCCTGCAGCAGTTCTTGTAAATGCTTTCTAACATCTTCAATATCTGCAGGGGCCAGCCGGTGTGGTCATTGACGGAAAGGCCTGGAATCATCAAGTTGGATTCTATGTTCTATGCCTTTTGCAAATCCCACATCCCACTCATGCACTGAGAAGACATGTGACTTCTGAGCCAGTTTCTTATGTAATCTGCTCTTCCATTGCTCTGTGATAGGAGAGTCTCCAAAGTTGATCATGCTCTCATCGAAGTCAGAGAAAGCAGTCTCATTAGGGGGAATTGTCACAACTGAGTCAATGTGACACACGCATCCAATCACGGTTCCCGCAGGTATGCAAGTTTCTCTTGAAGACTCATTCTTGAGTAGTATCCTCAAGCTGTTGACATCCAATGCCCCACTGGGTACAACCATGGGATGAAAAATCACCTCCGCAGGTAAGGCAGCTACTGGTGATGAGTCTATCATCAGGATTTCTTGAGCAACTGGCTTCTTTAGCTCAACTTTGCACACAATATGAGTGTCACCATCCGGGGGTAAGATCAAAGGGCCGGGCCCCATCCATCTGACATGGCCAGCCTCATCATCATGGGCTAGGGCAGCAACACCCCAGGGTGCAGGTTGATCTTCCTTGACACAAACACGAAGGCCTAGTGTTTGGGCGACATCAACGCCATGGTCTTTGCATTGACTAACCAAACGTCTAACGTGGCTCTCATTGGTGCCTACAATGACAGACGTCTTTTCTTCAGTCCTGGGGTTAGGACATATGAGAGCTAGGATGGTTACAGTCTGGGCAGCTCCTAACACTTCAGCTGGATATTCCACATCAACTACTACATAGCCACGATAAGGGTAGCTAGCTCCAGACTCACTTAAACCCCACAGGGAAAGACCAGATACGGGCTGAATGGGGATATCAGATAATTATTTCTGGTACCAGTGCTCAAAAATTATCGTCACCTGAGAGCCACTATCTAAAAAGGCAGTGCAGGGCTGATCATTAACCTTCAGCAGCACTAGGCTAGGGGGCCCTACCAACCCATCAGGAATATGCACCCTCTCAGACAAGTCAGCAGTACTTTTCTTAACTGCAAAATTAACTGCACCAGCTGTGGCATCACTTGACAGCTGGTGGTTCTTTGACAGCTTCAGGGTCTGAATAAGTCTCTTGATAACTTTAGCCTGTTTTTTGGGGATTTGGCACTTCCCTGCAAAATGTCCATCCTCACCACATCGATAACAGAAATGTTCCTCCGACACTTTGGACGATCTTTGTGGGAAGCTGGTTACTGGTCTTAAAGTGTTCACAGCTGAAACTGTCACTTGAGGTTCAGCAACTTTCTTTGTGGCTTTCTGTTGCAAGCGCTTCATTTGTTTTTTCAAAGCTGCTATCTCACTGTCTGAACTACACTCACTGTACACGACATTTGTGGGAGTCTTCTCAATGGTAGCTGACGTGTCTTGAGAAGACTTAGCCACGACAGCAGCAACTAAGGGCTTAAGCTCTCTGATCTCAGACCTCAAGCTTTGAATTTCAGTCTGTTGGACCTCAACATTCTGCTTTACATTTGCACTTTGTAGAACTGGGGTAATCTTTTTCCATGAGACCTCATATTCCTCCTCTGTGCATATCTCCTTTAACAACTGGAGAAAGGTCGGGGGCTTTGCTCTCCTCTATCTCAAACGAAGGTTCACTAACATCAGGTCAGATGCTATGGCACCACGCAACAACTGTTCAAGTCTGGCTTTATCTGCACAACCACGGGGGAGACCATCTCTCTGTACAATCCTGTTCAATGACTGTTCTAGACGTCTGAGGTAGTCAGACAGCTTCTCACCTGGTCATTGCTGCAGTAAGCGAAATGCAAAATACAACTCTTCTCCTGACTCTGCTGTCCCAAAAGCATGCTCAAGTGCCTCCAAGCAGTCTTCAGGGCTCACATCATGATCACTGGCTCATGCTGCATTTACAACATCAAGCGCCGGGCCTCAAAGACTTTCCATCAGCCTCCGCCTCTTCTCTTTGCGAGAGCAGTCACACTCTTCCACCATGAGTCGCACTTGACCCAACCAGTGGTCAAACTGCTCTTCTCCAGCTGGAGTGGGCAACAACCCAGAGAATGTACGTAGGCGGCGATAACTTCCATGCTCACTGGAAAGCTTTGACATCTTGTCAATTAAATCACTCACAGCCCACAGAATGGCCTCTGTTGACTTAGCAGTCTCTTCAGCAGAGAACAGTGAACGGAGGTTTTGTGCGCACTCACCTTCAGCTTGGCATGAGCTGGGCATATGACATTGTGCATTGGCTCATGTACTTTCATCTGCTATTACGACAAACCATGGCCCTCCACCATGAATAGGAAACACTTCAAAGGGAACCCTTTCGCCTTGTACAGCTTCCTTACATTCACACAAGACAAAGTATTGGTTTTGTCTCACACTGAAAATTCGGCCTCTGACATGTGCACTCGTCCCAAGCCCTTTACTGTTTGCATTGTTTCTTCTATTGCACTTGCACCTACATCTTCTAGAATGAGCACCATGACTGTATGAGCCTCATCCAAAGCCTCACCACGGCACCATCCCTGGGAAACGAAACTCAAGGTGCACTGCAGTGCACCGCAGCCCATGGCGTGGCTGTAGCCCGTGGTCGGAGCACTGATTCGTTGGGGGGAGGTCGTGTGCAGGTGCCCACAAAGTCTGGACAGGCTGGGACCTCCGGGGGCCAAGTTAGGAGCGTTCAAAGTCGTGCCGTGGCAGCCGATGGGAAACGAAACTTAAGGCGAGCTCCGCGGTGCACCGCGG
>JAODXR010190567.1:0-10696 GCA_028877395.1 Cathorops festae | reverse complement strand
TTTGAAGAAAGTAATAACTTGGAAGTGGGGCAACCTGAAATGCTGATGGGGCAACCTGGCTTTTGACTCAGGTTGCCGCCTGGGCAACCTGACTGAAAAAAGTATTTCGAGCACTGATAATGGTCCTTACATTTTCACTGAGGTCTTCGAAATACTTACAAACATCACTAATACTAAAGAGTCTAACAATTCAGTCAAGTTGTGGATTGTGCGCATTTTAATTTCATTTCTACTACAGCGATGTTGAATTCTGGACTCTGATTGGTCAGAAGGTGTTGATTCAGTTTCTATGACAGCAGCTCTGATGGTAATTCAGATTTCATATCAGACCTAGCTCTATAGGTGGGGGGGCTGGCCCACCCAATCACAAGGATGGCCCACCCAATCACAAGGATGGCCCACCCACCCGAGGAGAAGAGAGAGAGAGGAAAAAAAAAAATAATGTATATAATATGATATATGTTATTATAATGTGTAATATTGCCCCCCCCCCCCACACACACACACACACTTCCAGTGAAGTCAGGATATGAACAAAATGATGTGACCCAAAACGACATGAGTCATGCACAGAGCTGGATGCAAATGAATGGTTTTATTTAAATCTACAGAGCAAATATACATGAAGGGCAAATCCATAACCAAGGTCAGAAAAATGAGCAAAGTCAAAGGATCTGCAACAGAGCAACGAATGCAGAAAAAGAACGAGAAGGAGCATGAGGTCATACAATAAGATCACGATCCAGTACGTGTTCAAACAAACAGTAGGCTTCGGATCGTCACTACAGTAACAAGGACTTCACCATGTTCTAATGACAGTGGTCCAGATTCTTAAAAGTGTGCTGATTGTGTACAAGGTGTGTTGTGAGATCTCTGTGATCATGGATATGAGTCATGTGATGGATCATGTGGCAAAGTTTGTAGTAGTGGATGATGGGAAAGAGTCCACTAGTTGAAGTTAAAACCGAGCAACACTGAGCTGCTGCACATCTTGTTGATGATTCTCCATGTCCTGTGGTCTGCCTGGACAACTCTCACGTCTCTCCATCTGTCACTGCACACAGACTCGGTGTACTTCAGTACCGTCCTGCTCTCCTCACATCACTATTTCCACTCTACACCATCATGAGGACACTTCTCTCCACAGAAGCCACACTGGAGCTTATTCAGTCCCTTGTCATTTTGAGATTGAACTACTTCACCGCCGTCCTGTGAGTGATGCCTCGGCACTTCATCCAACTTCTGCTACTAATCCACAGTGTGCCACTCTATCTATCTATCTATCTATCTATCTATCTATCTATCTATCTATCTATCTATCTATCTATCTATCTATCTATCTATCTCTTTAAATCTGCTGAATGCTGGAAAAATAGCCTGTTCCACAAGGCAGGTGTACTTCGTAAGTGGTTTTTGCAGGCATTTAAAAATTATTCCTTATTATGTCACAGGCTAAACATGCAATGGAGATAAAAAAAATGACTTAAAAATGAAGGATCGTTTGATGTAAAAACCATGATAAATAATTTCAGAATGTTTCCACCTTCAATGTGAAATCGCAACCTTTAACAATCAAGTGAAAATGACTAAACAGTTTTGGGGAAAGGAAGAAATAAGTGTTAAAAAAAAACTTACAATAACCTGGTTGCATAAGTTTGCGCACCCTTAAACTAATACGTTACCAATCTAGGGTGGCATGGTGGTGAGGATAATGAGCAAAATAAACTAAACTTTTAATAATATAAATATTTAAAATATATATCCTTTCGCCCTGCATTTCTTTTCATTGATGTCAGCTTGTGGCAGTGGGAGCGTGGTCAAGCATCGGTCTGTGAATGGAGGGCAGAGTCAGGGAAGGTAAGTGGCAGAATCACTGCCCCTGTGTTTGTGTGTTTCCCCCAGTGACTGCTCCCTTTAAAAGGAGAGAGAGAGAGAGAGAGAGAGCAGAGAAAGGGAGCTCTCTCCCCAACCGAAACACTTGTGTGTGTGGCTGGGAGAGTGTGCAAAGCTGAAAAGCTTTTAATAAAAAGAGTTTTTGTAACACTCAGTTCTGGCCTGTCGTGCCTCTGTGCTCCACCCACCTTCAACAATCATTTACAGTGGTGCTGAAACCTGGGACGGGAGTACAGAAGAAAACAACCCCATGGAGTCCTTCCTCTTCAAGGACCTGGTCCATGCCCTTGCCATGGCCCACCAGAGCCAGCACCAGGCACTGGTCACCCTCCGGAAGGAGCAGAAACAACAGCTCAAAGCCCTGGTGCTGGTGCAGCAGGAAGATTGCCAGGTGTTCTGGCACCTCCTCACATCGGCAGGGTCCACCACCACCAACGCCGTGGACCCTCCCCACCTCACCCTAACGAAGATGGGTCCGCAGGATGACCCTGAAGCCTTCCTCACTCTTTTTGAGCAAGCAGCAGAGGCATGGGGTTGGCTGGTGGAACAGCGCGTGGCGCGCCTCCTCCCCTTGCTAACGGGTGAGGCGCAGCTGGCCATGCTACAGCTCCCCGCTGACAACTGGTCTGGTCTACGCCAACCTCTGCAGAGCTATTCTCCAATGCATGGGGCGCACCCCGGAGCAGCAACGGCAGCGCTTCCATGCGCTGCACCTGGAGGAGTTGGGCAAGCCGTTTGCGTTTGGCCAGCAACTCTGGGATGCCTGCCGGCGGTAGCTGAGGGCCGACAACCGTGATACTGAGGGAATTGTCGACCTGGTGGCGCTGGAGCAATTCATCACCCAACTCCCAGAAGTAACCACGGAGTGGGTCCAGTACCATCGCCCGGCGTCACTGGATCAGGCCATCGTGCTGGCGGAGGACCATATGGTGGCTGTTCTGATGGCAGGACAGCGTATCTCCTCTTCTCCCCTCTTTTCTCTCTCTTTCTCCCCTTCTGTTCCTCATCCGCATCCCATTCCCCCACCGCGGAGGCAGGGGCCAGCTCCTCCCCAGCTGGCCCACCGCACCCACAGTGCCCGACCATTTCCTACTTATGTATCTGTGTCTTCCCCCCCTCAGGTGAGTGAGCTCCGGAACACCGGTGCAGAGAGAGAGCCTGGGCTGGTTTGCTGGTGCTGCGGGGAGCCAGGGCACCTCCAGCATCAGTGCTCAGTGATGGAGGTGGGCAAGGTGGTCCAGATCCCTGACGCGCCAGGGACTGCCCTCAATCAGGCCAGAGTGTATCACATACCGGTGAGTATCCAAGGGGATACGTATCAGGCTTTGGTGGACTCCGGCTGTAATCAGACCTCAATCCACCAAAGCCTGGTGCAAGACAAGGCATTGGGGAGAGCACAATTGATGGTGTTGTGTGTGCACAGGGAAGTTCACAACTACCGTTTAGTGTCGGTCCACATTCTATTTCGAGGGGAGAAATTTAGAGTAAAGGCAGCGGTTAATCCTCACCTTACCCACTCGATAATTTTGAGGACTGATTAGCCAGGATTCAGGGAATTAATGACACATTTAGTGAAAAGTGGGGCCTGCCATAGTTTAGCGGGGGAAGATCCCGATGTGGCTTTGGCGGGAGCAGCTGTCACAGAGCCGTCTATGTCATCACCGCGTCAGAGCGAGGAGCAGCAAGCTCCTCCTCCTTCTCTTGGGGAATCCCTCGTGGATTTCCTGTTAGAGCAGTTGCGAGATGAGACTCTGCGGCATGCATTTGACCAAGTGAGAGTAATCGATGGTCAAACGCTCCAGCCAAACGCCACCCCGTCCTTCCCCTATTTCTCCATTATTAAGGATAGATTATACCAAGTGACACAGGACACTCAGACTAAGGAACCGAAAACACAGCTTTTGATCCCAAAGAGCCGCCGGGAATTTATATTCCAGGTGGCTCGCTTTAATCCTATGGCTGGACACTTAGGGCAGGATAAGACACTAGCCCGAATAATGGCCCGGTTCTATTGGCCAGGGATTCACGGTGATGTCCGTAGGTGGTGTATGGCATGCCTTGAATGCCAGTTAGTAAATCCAGTGACCATTCCAAAAGCACTTTTGCGCTCTCTGCCATTAATCGAGACCCCATTCAAAAGAATTGGGATGGATCTCGTTGATCCTTTAGATCGGTCAACACGAGGGTATCACTTTGTTTTAGTTCTGGTGGACTATGCAACACGATAACTGGAAGCAGTGGCTCTTCACAATATCACAGCACATAGTGTTGTGGTCTTCCACATCATCTCCCAAGTTGAAATCCCCAAAGAGATCTGACTGATCAAGGAACTACGTTTATATCACGTACACTGTGTGAACTGTATGGGTTACTGGGAATTAAGACAATCCAGACCAGCGTTTAATCACCCACAAATGCACGGTTTAGTCAAATGGTTTAATCGCACCCTCAAAAATATAATTAAAATATTAATAAGCAAGGACGCACGCAACTGGGATAAATGGCTTGACCCCCTGTTATTTGCAGTGCCAGAGGCCCCACAAGCCTCCATAGGGTTCTCCCCGTTCAAAATATTATATGGGCATAAACCGCAGGGCATTATAGATGTTCTTTGGGAAAATTGGGAGGAGGGACCATCAACCAGCAAAACCGAAATTCAAAACGTTTTTGACCTGCGCGCAAAACTCCACACGCTCACACACCTAACCCAGGAGAATTTGTGGCAGGCCCAAGGATGGCAAGTCCGCCTGTACAACAGGGGCACATGCCTTAGGGAGTTCTCACCGGGAAATAAAATACTCATGCTGTTGCCCACGTCAAGCTCCAAATTGATCACCAAGTGGCAAGGACACTTTGAGGTCACACGGGGAGACGGGGACGTCAACTATGAGGTGAGGTGAGCAGACAGGGGTGGGGCATTACAGATTTACCACCTCAATCTGCTAAAACATTGGAATGAGGAGTTCGCTGTGGCGTTGGGGTTGTTGGTTTCAGAAGAGGCGGAGCTGGGGCCGGAGGTTCAAAGGGAACATTGACCATCACTCTGGTCCCCTGTGGAGACCACCTCTTGGTGACCCAACTCATGGAGGTTGCCCAGTTGCATGTTCTCACCTCTGCCTGGCTGCACCTGCCTTATAGAATACCACATTGAGATGCCCCCTGGTGTGGTAGTGTGCAGCCACCCTTACAGGCTGCCTGAACACAAGAAAAAGGTGGTTCAGGAAGAAATCGAGGCCATGTTTGACATGGGCATCGTCGAGGAGGCCCACGGTGACTGGAGCAGCCCGGTGGTCTTGGTTCCCAAGGCCGAAGGTTCAGTCCACTTCTGTGTGGACTATAGAAAAGTCACTGCAGTGTCTAAATTCAAAGCATACCCAATGCCTTGTATTGATGAGGTGCTTGCTCGACTAGGCACGGCTCATTTTTATTCAACACTGGATTTGACAAAGGGTTATTGGCAGATCCCCTTGACGCCATTATTGTGAGAGAAAACAGCCTTTTCTACACCGTTTGGCTTACACCAATTTGTCACACTTCTTTTTGGGCTGTTTGGGGTGCCCGCTATGTTCTAGCGGCTTATGGACAGGATCCTCTGCCCCCATGCCACCTATGCAGTTGCGTACTTAGACGATATTATTATCTATAGTAATGACTGGCCACGGCATCTGCAACACCTAAGGGCTGTCCTTAGGTTGCTGAGGTGAGCGGGTCTCACAGCCAACCCAAAGAAATGTGTGATTGCGTGGGTGGAAGTACGGTATCTGGGTTTCCACTTGGGCAATGGGCAGGTGTGTCCCCAAATTAATAAAACAGCAGCAATTGCAGCCTGCCCAAGGCCCAAGACCAAAAAGAGGGTGAGACAGTTCCTGGGGATGGCTGGCTACTATAGTAGGTTTATCCCTAATTATTTGGACATCACCAGCCCACTGACTGATCTCACTAAAAAGGGGGCACCAAATCCGGTCCAGTGGATGGAGTAATGCAAGCAGACTTTCTCTGAGGTAAAGGCTGCACTGTGTGGGGGGCCACTGTTACACTCCCCTGACTTTTCTCTTCCCTTTCCATTGCAGATGGACATGTCGGACAGAGGGCTGGGGGCTGATCTGTCCCAGGAGGTGGAGCGGGAGGATGTCCCAGTGCTGGACTTCAGCAGGAAGCTGTCAGTGCGTGAAGACAGCTACAGCACGATTGAAAAGGAGTGCCTGGCCATCAAGTTGGTGGTCCTTGCCCTCTGCTACTACCTGCTGGGACACCCTTTCACCCTCTGTTCGGACCATGCGTCTCTTCAGTGGCTCCACCACATGAAGGATGCCAACACGCAGAACACCCGTTGGTATCTGGCACTCCAGCCCTTTAACTTCAAGGTGGTCCACAGGCTGGGGGTGCAGATGTTCATGGCAGATTTCCTTTCCTGTCAAGGGGGGAGGGGGGAGTCAGCTGCAGGATGGATGGCTGCCCGGCCTGTGTCGGGTGGTGGGGGTATGTGGCAGCGGGGGCATGGTCAAGCACCGTTCTGTAACCCAAGGGCAGAGTCAGGGAAGGTAAGTGGTAAAATCACTGCACCTGATGTCAGTTAACTTGTGTTTGTGTGTCTTCCCCAGTGACCGCGCCCTATATAAGGAGAGAGAGAGAGTAGAGGAAGGGAGCTCTCTCCCCAGCCAGATGACTTGGGTGAGTGCGTGTGTGTGTGTGGCTGGGAGAGTTTAAAAGTCACTGTAAAGTGCAAAATAAAGAGTTTTTTTTTTAAACTCAGTTCTGGCCGACTGTACTTCTGTGCTCCCACCCATCCGAATTCCTACACAAAGGTTGTTTTACACAGTAAAATCAGGGTGAATAAATAAATATTTGAAAAGCATTTTAAATAAATTAGGCTAAATACAATAGTGCACAGTGTGAGTAAATTGTTGTAGTCATTCTGTTAATATAGGTCTTGTGTAAAACAAAGTTCTTCCATGACAGAGCACAGAGCCTCTTTCCAACACCACACTGCCTTAAACATTTCCAAATCACCCATACTCCTAAAAAATTAGAATCAATCAAAACTCTAGATTTAATTGAGAGAATCCTCTCAGGGTCACAGCATGTGCTTTTTGAAATTCTATTTTTTTTTCTGCTAAAGCAGACTGCCATTTTGGCCTGGCCAAGGATAAAATTTCACCAGCTGACACCTGAATCTGTTTCTTCTGACATATTTAAAACCAAAAATAAAAAGCTGAAAGGTAAAATTCACATTTAAATGAGCTTAAAATGTTCTGCAACAAGTAAAACAATGACTGCAACCTGTAGAAATGTAAAAACATTTCTACAATATTTCTGAAACATAAACAAAGTCGAGGAACTGAGGGTGAGCATGAATGTGAACATGAGCTAGACAAAATTTAGTGTGAGTATTTGACTGCACTGAATGAATCTCCTCGGTGTGTGCATATAGAATGGCTGATGACAAACCTGTAGCAGGTGTGTTAACACTGTGCAGGGAGAATGGGAAAAATGCAGAGTAGAGCACAAAGGCACAGGTCAGGATCTGGAAGTTCTGGGCTGGATCACGACAGTACCCCACCCCACCCCCCATGGATGCCTCTGGGCATCCCAGACAGGGACCTGTGTTCTTGTGTTGGAAATCTCTGATGAGTGCAGGGTGGAGGATGAAATGCACCAGCACCTAACACCTCTCCTCTGGGCCATATTCTCCCAGTTGTCTAGATACTGTAGCCCCCAACTTCTTCAATGGACCTTTAGTAGTTTTCTGAATGTGTAGGCTTCCACTCCATCAATGATCTTGGAAGGGGGGGGAGAAGAGGCTGGAGACCAGGGTTCTCAGTTGGGAAACATGAAAAGATTGGTGGAGCCACTGCATAGACCTAGGCAATGCCAATCTAACAGTCATGGGGAAGGGGCCAACAAACCTGTGGGCCAGCTTGCGTGAGGGGACCCTGAGAGGGAGATTGGCTGTGGACAGCATGACCTTTTGTCCCAGGTAGTAGACAGGAGCCAACCTGCAATGTCGATCTGGCATCCCTTTGTATGTGTGATTGGTGCGCAAAAGGTGACGTCTGGCATGTGCTGAAACTCTGCAGCAGCATTGGACAAAGGCAGCATTGGGCTGAAGGAACAGATGCATCCTGCTCCTGTTCGGGAAAAACAGGGGGCTGATAACCGAGGCAACAATGGAAGGGAGTCAGCCCGGTGGATGATGATGGAAGGCTGTTGTGAGTGTATTTGATCCAAGGGAGTGCCTGGCTCCAGGAAGATGAATCACCAGACATTAGGCACCATAAAACGACCTCCAGCTTCTTATTGGTGTGCTCTGTCTGCCCATTAGCCTTAGGGTGGTAACCTGAGGAGAGGCTGGGAGTGGCCCCAATGAGTTTGCAGAACTCTTTCCAGAAAGGAGCAGAGAACTGGGGGCATCTGTCAGAAACAATGTCCATAGGTAGATCATAAATCTGAAACACATGGTAGATAAACAGTTCTGCCATCTCTTTAGCCAAAGGCAGCTTAGGGAGGGGAATGAAATGAGCCACCTTAGATAAACAATTGATGATTGTCATAATGTAAGTATTCCCCTTTGACCTGGGGAAGCCAGTGACAAAATCCACCGCAATATGGGACCAAAGACAGCATGGTACAGGTAGGGGTCTTAATAGTCCAACAGCAGGTTGGTTGCTAGTCTTGTTTCTGGAGCAGACATCACAGGCTGCCACAAAGGTCCTAATGTCTCACTGCATGGTCAGCCACAAGAAGCATTGCCTGAGGATGGGAAGGGTCTGGGCTGCACCAGGATGACAGGCTAGGAGGGAGCTGTGCCCCCTCTGAAGTACTTGGGAATGCATGCAAAGGGGCACATATAGATAGTTGGGTGGACCATTGCTTGGTCCTGGATCACTGGACAGAGTGTTTTGGGCAGTAGTTTCTAAGTCAAGTTGGGCAGCAGCCATGAGGCAATGGGCAATGATGTCTTACTGAGAGTCCAGAGAAAACTGCCTGGATAGAGCTTCTGGCTTGGCATTCTTAGAGCCAGGTCTAAAGGAAAGCACAAAGTTGAAGCGGGAGAAAAGCAGTGACCATCTGGCTTGGTGTGCTTTGAGACATTTGGCAGTCCTGAAGTACTCAATATTTTTATGGTCTGTCCATATAATAAATAGAATCACAGTCCCCTCCAACCAATGCCTCCATTCTTTTAGGGTCAGCTTGATAGCTAGCAATTCGTAATCCTCAATGCTATAGTTGCATTCGGCTGGGGTCATGCAATGAGAAAAGAATGCACATGGGTGTACATTGTTATCCTTGGCTGACCTCTGGGACAGAACAGCCCTGACACCAGCGTCAGAGGTGTCCACTTTGAGAATGAACTGAATGGCAGGGCCTGGGATGATGAGGACTGGCTCTGTGGTGAATCTGCTCTTAAGAGAAAAGAAAACTTTCTCAGCATGGATGGTCCACGAGAAGGGGTGCTTGGAGGATGTGAGTTCAGTCAGAGGAGTGGCAATGGTGCTATAGTTCTTGATGAACCTTCAATAAAAGTTAGCAAACCCCAAAAAGAGCTGCAGTTCCTGACAGGAAAAGGGAACAAACCACTTGATGACTGCCTTGACCTTGTTGGGGTCCATTTCAACCACCCCAGGGGAAATCACAAAGCCCAAGAAGGACATGGTGTGCTTGTGAAACTCGCACTTTTCTGCTTTGGTGAAAAGTTGGTTCTCTAAAATTTATTGCAGCACCTGTCTAACATGAGAATGATGAATCACCAATGTAGGGGAGAAGATGATGATGTCATCAAGGTAAACAAAGATGAACTGGTTAATAAAATCTTGCAAGAGTGACCCCAAAGGGAAGAACCAGATATTTATACTGGCCCATGGGAGTGTTAAATGCCATCTTCCATTCATCTCCTTTTATTCATACCAGGTGGTAAGCATTGTGGAGGTCTAGCTTGGTAAAAAAAAAAAAAACTGAGCCACCTGAAGTAATTTGAAGGCAGTGGACATGAGTGGTAGGGAATAGTGGTTCCTGACAGTGATAGCATTAAGTCCCCAATAGTCACTGCAGGGCCTGAGGGACTTGTCTTTTTTTCCACAAAGAAAAACCCTGCTCCAGCTGCAGAGGATGATGGGTGAATGATGCCAGCTGCTAGAGATTCTGAGATGTATTTGTCTATGGCCTCCTGCTCCAAGGGGGAAAGAGAGTACATATGAACCCTAGGAAGTGTGGTTCTGGGTAACAGTTCTATGGTGCAATCGTAGGGTTGGTGTGGAGGAATGGAGGTGGCACAAGCCTTACTGAACACCACATGAAGGTCCAGATATTTAGAAGGCACATTAGAAAGATCAGTAGACTCATCGGGACTGGTGACAAGAGGAGCCAGAGGAGTCTGAGCAGATGATAGGCAAGAGGCCAGGCAATGAGTACTCCAAGAGAGAATGGTCACATCACTCCAGTTAATGTGGGGGTTGTGGAGGTATAAACAGAGAAGACCCAGGAATCAAATCTATGGAGTTATCCATGGTGTAGAATGAAATTGATTCAATGTGATTACCAGAAACCTTCAAAGTAACAGGGTCAGAGACACAGGAAATGGGGCTGAGTTCAGTCCCATTCAGAGCTTGGGTGACAAGGGGGCAATCTAACTGATGCAAAGGGATGCCAATTTCTTCCACCCATCCATCCATCCATCCATCATCTGCCGCTTAATCCGGGGCCGGGTCGCGGAGGCAGCAGTCTAAGCGTGGAAGCCCAAACTTCCCTCTCCCCAGACACCTCGGCCAGCTCTTCAGGAGGAACACCAAGGCGTTCCCAGGCCAGC
>JAODXR010190360.1:0-10764 GCA_028877395.1 Cathorops festae | reverse complement strand
TTTTCTGCATTTTTGTAGTCCTGGTAATCTTTTATATTGGTAAAGTTGTTTATAGGACCATTTCTCAGTGTCTTTGTATTTTTAATCAATAGTTTTTCAGTAATAACTTAATATTTAACATATCAATTTTTATCACAAAAAGAGAAAATCGCAACAATTTCTCGCAACTTTCACTTCCACCCGCAATGTAATCGCAACAAAAACCTAAAAAAATATTGCAATTTTCTTTGCAATTTTTTTGGGAAAAAAACCTGCAACATCAGACATTTTAGCCCACAACAATTATAAAAAAGGCCTGCGAAATCCTGGGGAGACTGGCTTACCAACAGAACAGTGTGTATGCAGTTGTGTATAATTGATCTCCTTGCTGAAATACCTTAGCATCTATGTTGCACATGGAGCACTTACCATAATAACCATAATGGTTTGTCTAAACATAGGTCAGAGTAGTCTGAAAGCCTAAAGCTGGGGATGACTAGATGTTTAAAAATCTAGTCAACAAAGAAAAGGTGAATTCGGCCACAAACTTAAATCCCTGGTCAAGAAACAGTGCAACAACAAAGATGTTTGAATAACAACTAGAAATAAAAAAAAAAGTACAACAGCAGACTATGAATGGCATTAATATGTAGTTCCATTCCATTGAAATACAAGGTATTTGTGTTGAACAATAACATGAAATGTGATTCCTACCTGCTTGTAATTAGCACTAAGTATTTACCATGTGTTCTTTTTCAGGAAAAATGCAAGAATAGTAATAACAGTATATTCCATATAATAACAGTAATACCAGCAAATAACAGTAATTGCATCATCACGTTCACTAATATAGGATTCCTGGATAACAAAATAGCACATGAGCTTAGACTACAGTCTGATCCAGCAAGGCATGGCTTTCTTTTGCTATCAGTGTTTTATTATTCTGAAAATAGTCAATTATTTTGTACATAAATGTGTTCCTGTTTACACACATGCCAACAAGCTATCTGTAAGTGACATTTCCCAATTTCTTTTTTTAAATAATGTGATAGTTTCCCTGATGTGGATGGAGTAAAGAAGCATAGCAGACAGGAGCTAATATTCAGACACACGCTTATTGATAGCTTTTCAGCTTCTCACTTGGGCACTCTAAGACACGTATGCACACGTGCACACACACACACACACACACACACACACACAGTTGTGCTCTGGTCCCAGCACCCCTTCCCTGCTCTCCTATCCCTCTTATGCTCCACCATCATTGCAAGAAACACACACACATCAATTGACAACAGGTGTAATGAATTAGCCACTCACCTTCCCTGACTCTGCCCTCCATTCACAAACTCACACTCTGCCATGCCCCCACTGCCACATACCCCCACCGCCTGACTCAGGCCAGGTAGCCATCCAGTCTCCAGCAGACTCCTCCCTGACAGGACAGGGAATCTGCCACCACCATCTGTGCCCCTGGCCTGCAGACCACCTGGAATTTAAATGGCTGGAGGACAAGATACCAACGGGTTATCTGTGCATTGGCATCCTTCATGTGTTGGAGCCACTGGAGGAGTGTGTGGTCCAAATGGAGGGTGAAAGGGCATCCCAGCAGGTAGTATCAGAGTATGGCCAATTGATGGCCAGGCACTCCTTCTCAATAATGCTGTACTTGCTTTTGTGCATCGAGAGCTTGTGGC
The DNA here is from genome assembly GCA_028877395.1 of Cathorops festae. Taxonomy (NCBI): domain Eukaryota; kingdom Metazoa; phylum Chordata; class Actinopteri; order Siluriformes; family Ariidae; genus Cathorops; species Cathorops festae. The sequence continues at coordinate 9,088 of JAODXR010190360.1, read as the reverse complement.
TAATGTACAGCATGGGTCATTCCTCTTTTTCCACCTTCTAGGACAGAACAGCCCACAGTCTCCTGTCTGATGCATCTATCTGTAAAACAAAGGGGAGAGAGAAGTCAGGGAAGTGTAAAATTTGCCCCACACACAGTGCAAATTTTACCTTAGAGAAAGCCTGTTGGCATTGCTCCTTCCACTGGACCAGATCTGGTCCTCTCTTTTTAGTGAGATCAATTAGTGGGCTGGTGAAATCTGAATTTTGTATGAACCTACAAAAGTAACCACCCATCCCCAGGAACTGTCTCACCCCCTTTTTTGGTCTTGTGCCTCAGGCAGGCCACAATCGCTGCAATCTTGTTAATTTAGGAACACACCTGCCCATGACCCAAGTAGAAACCCATATACTGTACTTCCACCTACCCAATTGCACACTTTTTCAGGTTAGCTGTGAGACTGGCATGCCTCAGCGACTTTAGGATGGCCCAAAGGTGTTCCAGGTGCCGCGGCAAATCATTGCTATAGATAATGATGTCATCAACGTACACAGCCGCATAGGCAGTGTGAAGGTGGATGATTTTGTCCATGAGTCACTGTAACATCATTGGAGCCCCAAATAACCCAAAAGAAAGTGTGACAAATTGGTGTAACCCAAACAGTGTGGAAAAGTCCGTTTTCTCTCGGGATAGAGGAGTCAAGGGGATCTGCCAATATCCCTTTGTTAGATCCAATGTTGAATAAAAGTGAGCAGTATTTAATCAATTGAGCAACTCATCAATGCTAGGCATTGGGTATACGTCAAATTTAGACACCACATTGACCTTTCTATAGTCCACACAGAACCGGACTGACCCACTGATCTTGGGAACCAGGACCACCGGGCTGCTCCAGTCACTGTGGGACTCCTTGATTATGCCCATTTTGAGCATGGCCTTGAGTTCATCCTGGACCACCTTTTTTGTGTTCGAGTAAGCAATAAGGGCTGCTATGCACCACCACCACACCTGGGGGCATCTGAATGTGGTGTTCTATGAGGTGGGTGTGGCTAGGCAGGGACGAGAACATGTCAGAAAATTCCTTCTGCAACTTGGCTACCTCCATGAGTTGAGCTGGCAAGAGGTGGTCTCCACAAGGGACCACAGTGGCTTGAGGTGTTTTTTTGTTGTTGGTTTTTTGTACCTCTGGCCCCAGCTCTGCCTTCTCGGGGACTGCTTATACCAACACCCACAGGGACCCCCTCATTCCAATGTTTTAACAGTTTGAGGTGGTAAATTTGCAATGCCCCACCCCTATCTGTTCACCTCACCTCATAGTTGACATCCCCGACTTGCCATGTGACCTCGAAGGGCTCTTGCCACTTGGCAATTAATTTGGAGCTCAATGTGGGCAATAATATGAGCAGTTTGTCTCCTGGTGTGAACTCTCTAAGATGCGTGCCCCTGTCATACAGTCGGACGTGACGTTCTTGTGCCTGCCGCAAATTCTCCTGGGTTAAATGAGTGGGTGTGTGGAGTTTTGTGCACAGGTCAAGAACATATTGAATTTCGTTCTTGTTAGGTGAAGGTCCCTCCCCCCAATTCTCTCATAGCACATCCAAAATGCCACGCGGCTTCTGCCCATATAATAATTAAAATGGTGAAAAACCTGTGGAGGCTTGTGTGACCTCTTGAACTGCAAATAACAGGGGCTCGAGCCATTTATCCCAATTACATGCATCATCACTTACAAATTTCCAAATTAAGTTGAGGGTTTGAGTAAATCATTCCACTAAGCCATCTGTTTGTGGGTGATAGACACTGGTGCAGATAGACTTAATTCCCAATAACCCATACAGTTCACGCAGTGTGCATGACATAAATGTAGTGCCTTGGTCTGTCAGGATTTTTTTCGGAATCCTGTCCTGGGAGATAATACGGAAGAGCACTTCCACAATACTGTGTGCTGAGATATTGTGGAGAGGCACCACTTCCAGATATAACCTTGCATAGTCCACCAGAACTAAAATAAAGTGATATCCTCATGCTGACTTATCTAATGGCCTGACGAGATCCATCCAAATTCTCTAAAAAGGGGTCTCAATTAGAGGCAAAGGGAACAAAGGTATTTTTGGAGTGGCCGCAGAATTTACTAATTGGCATTCATGGCACATCGCACACCACTGACAGACAGCCCCACAAATCCCTGGCCAATAGAACCAGGCCATTATTCGGCCTAGTGTTTTATCCTGCCCTACTGTAAGTGTCCAGCCATGGGATTAAAGTGAGCTGCATGAAATACAAGTTCCCTATGGCTCTTTGGAATCAACAACTGGGTTATTTCTTCATCAGTTTGAGTGTCCTGCATCACTCGGTAAAACCTATCCTTCATAATAGCGAAATGGGGCAGCCTATTTCCACCTCCATCACGGAGCACTGATCTTGAAGATGTCCTGGCTCCCTGCAGCACCAGCACACTGGCCCAGGCTCTCCCTCTGCACCAGTGTTTTGGGCATCACTCACCTGAGGGGGAGAAGACAGACATGGAAGGGGAAAATGGGAGGACACCATGGGTGCATCCGGCCGGCTGAGGGGGAGCCGGGCCCCACCTCCACAGTGGAGGGACAGGCCAGGGATGGGAAGCAGAGGGAGAAAGATAGAGAAAAGAGAAGAGGCAACACTTCCTCCTGCATGTCCTTCTGCTGTCAGAACCACTGCCAGGCGGTCCTCCGCCAGTTCAATGGATTGTTCCAGCGATGCCGGGCGATGACACTGGACCCACTCCACCATTCCTTCCAGAAGTCACGCAGTGTCATCAGGTTGATAATTCCCTTGGCATCACAGTCATCCTTCCTCAGACACCGCCAGCAGGTGTCCTGGAGCTGTTGGCTGAACACAAACAGCCAACCGACCTCCTCGAACTTCAACACCCGGAAGCGCTGACACTGTTGTTCCAGGGAGTGGCCAACACACTGTAGAATGGCTCACTTTAAGTTGGCGTATATGAGCTGACTGTTGGTGGGGAGCTGCAGTGCAGCAAGCTGCGCCTTGCCAGTCAGCAGCGGAAGTAGGCATGCTGCGCGCTGTTTGACTGACCACACACTTTGGCTGCTTGCTCAAAGAGTGCAAGGAAAGCTTATGGATTGTTGTGTGGACTCATCTTCATTAGGATGAGGTGGGGAGGGTCCACTGCAGTTGTGGTTGAGGACCCAGCCAATGCAAGCAAATGCCGGAACGCCTGGCGATCTTCTTGCTGGGCCTGTATCAAAACCTTGAAGTGTTGTTCCTGCTCCTTCCAGAGGGCAATCAGTGCTTGATGCTGGCTCTGCTGAGCGGTAATGAGGGCATGAATGAGGTCCTTGAATGGTGATGACTCCATGGGCGGCTCCCTTCTGTACTCCCAGATTTTGGCACCACTGTGATAGCTTCCCTGATGTCGGTGGAGTACAGAAGCACGGCAGGTGGGAGCTAATGTTCAGACACACATTTATTGATAGCTTTTAGCTTCTCACTTGGGCACTGTATGACAAGCATGTGCGTGCATGCGCGCACGCGTGCATGCACACACATACACACACACAGTCATGCTCTGGTCCCAGTGCCCCTTCTCTGCTCTTCTACTCCTCTTATGCTCCACCATCACTGCAAGAAACACACACATCAATTGACAACAGGTGTAATGACTTGGCCACTCACCTTCCCTGACCCCGTCCTCCATTCACAAACTGATGCTCAGCCATGCCCCCACTGCCACAAATATCTTTTCTATCTGCTGGCACACCAGAGATTCTACACAACAAAGTTTCATTGGTGGTGAGCCACAGAAAAGGAATCTCTTTTTCATCCATTAGTGGCCAGAGATTGTTTTCTTTCACCTTTCACTAGTTCAGAGTCCAAAGAGCTTTTTAATTAGACAAATGCAACATAAAACTTCACAATAATCTGCTTTACCAGTTCCACAATGAATACATGATGTAAGAGAATATTCAAATTCAGTTACCCTTCAAAAAAAATAACATCCAGTAAATTTTAAACACATTTTAATATGTCAGTTTCAGGTCTCGTTTTAAAATTACATGGAATAGGTTCATATTAATATTCATTAAAATAACATTTTTGCCATGTCCATCAGCTGCAAAATATCACTCATGCCAATATGCAGTTGTGCTCTCAATGAGCAGCTGACTACTCAAGGACTAATTACATGCACCTGTCCCAGATTAGAGTGCAATCACTGTGTGCTTTTAAGGATACTGAACACAAACAGACTTTGCGAAGCACCACTCAATACATTTGTGTCTGACCTTACAAAGCTTTTGTTTGTGTTATTTCTCTGGTTTTTGACAAACACTTTTGCATTTTAATAACTGGATGAAATTGTGAGAGTTTTAATTTCTTAAAACCAGACAGGCTGGTAAACAAATCCACTGGTGAAATTGAATGGATTCACTGTTGGATTTGGTAAACAAATCCACTGGTAAAAAAAAAAAAGCAGACAGGGTAATGAACAAATCTAAAACCTCAGGCAAAATCAGAGTTGAAACACACATAATGGTCATGCAAAGTACAAACAGAATAGTAGAGGCAAAGACAAAGGGCAAAATGCAAAGGAGTGTTGTGACATGAACTAGGGCCACCAATCACTGAAGATGTTCTTGGGGATGACAAAGTACCAGAATACATGTGTAAAGAGGAGTTCAGCTATTTTGAAGGCTGTGGGGAGACCTGGTAATGGGATGAGTCATAAGGATTTTAAGAAGTGGTTGATGATGACCAAGATGAAAGTGTTTTGTGATTTGGGGAGGTCCATAATAAAATCAGTGGTGAGGTGGGACTATGGGTGTTGCTGTGTGGGTAATGGCACAAGTTTACCCCACTGGGAGTTCCCAGGGTATGTTATCCTGTATGCACTCTGAGCATGATGAGATGAACTCATTTACATCTGTGAGCATTCTAGGCCACCAATACTTGGCTTTGAGCAGCTGATATGTTTGTTGGCTGCCCAGATGACCCATAGTGGGGGTGGAGTGTACCCAGGTGATAAGCCATCCACGTAGGGGGTATATGGGTTCTGAGACCTGTGCTGGGACTGGGGGAGGGTAAACACAGGATAATTCATCAGCCTTCCTGTTTATGGAGCCAGGTCTGTAGGCAATGGTGAAATCAAATCATGGGAAGGATAGGTAGCTTGGCAGGTGTTCAATCTTTTGACCATCTTGAAGTATTCCAAGTTCTTGTGGTAAGTAAAGATGGTAAATGGGTGGATTACCCCCTCCAGCCAATATTGCCACTCCTCCATTGCCAATTTGTATGCTAGCAGTTCTCTGTTGGCAGTATCATGATTCTTTTCAGTGGGTTTGAGTTTTCTTGAGGAAAAAAAAAAGCCAGTGAATGTAGTTTGGGTTTTTCACCAAAGTGCTGAAATAACACTGTGCCTACCTCAGACTTAAAGCCATCCACTTCTACAGTGAAGGTTTTGGAGGGGTCAGGGTGCTTTAGGATAGGAGCAGAGGTGAAGGCTGACTTGAGTTTGTCAAAAGCCTTGTCAGCCTTGTGGTTCCATCGCAAGCATTTGGGTCCCTTTTTCGAGGAGGGCCATGAGTGAAGTGGCAGTGGAGCTTCAACCTCTTATGAATATCATGTAGAAATTGACAAAAACCAGGAAGCACTGAAGCTCCTTGAGTGTGGTTGGAGTGGGCCAACTGGGCATTAACTGCCAAGACTTTGTCTTGGTCCATAATGACTCCCTGGGTGCTGATTATGTAACTCAGGAAGGAGATTTGAGTCATATGGATCTCACATTTCTCAACCTTGACAAATAGGTGGTTGCTCAGCAGTTTGGATAAGCCCTCTGTGACATGTCTCCTGTGACTATCTAAGTCTGGGGAGTAGATGTGGTTATCATTTGATATATGCCATGATAAACTTTCCAAGCATGTCCCTTAGTACATCATTTGTCAGACACTGGAATACACTTGGCTTGCAAGATAGCCCATATGCAATGTTGATAGTAGCCTGGCATGGTGCTAAACACCATCTTCCACTCATGCCCCTTAAATATGTGTACTAGGTTATAGCCACAACGATGGTCCAGCTTAGTGAAAATCTAGGCTGAATGGAGCTGTTCCAAGGCAGACAGCATGGAAGGCAGTGGATACAGGTATTTCACTGTGATCTGGTTCAGGCCACGGTAGTTGATGCATAGTCTCAGGCTCCCTTCCCTCTTCTCTATGAAGAAGAAACCTGCAGAGGTAGGTGACATGTATCTCTGTTGTAGGGCCTCCTGCACATACAGCATCTTGCAAAAGTATTAATTCCCCTTGGTGTTTGTCCTGTTTTCTCATATTACAAGCACCATTTGATTTACACAACATGCCGACTACTTTAATGGTGCATTTTTTTTTATTGTGACACAAAAAAGAGACTTGGGGTAAGTCTCTATTAGCTTAGTACATCTAGTCACTGGGATTTTTGCCCATTTCTCAAGGCAAAACTGCTCCAACTCCTTCAAGTTAGCTGGGATGAGTTGGTGTACAGCAATCTTAAAGTTATACCACAGATTCTCAATTGGATTGAGGTCTGAGCTTTGACTAGGCCAGGGGTTGGCAACCTTTAGTATTAAAAGAGCTATTTGGGCCTGTTTCCCACCAAATTAAAAGCCGCTCTGAGACACAAAACCTATTTGACCACTAAATTGAAGGTAACACTCCATATTTCCTTAAAGTTATGTTTCATATATGAACTATAGTGTGTTGCTTTTATGAAATTGATAAACTATAAAGAGAAAAAAACCTGACTTTTATTTTCCATTTTTAACAATGCAAAACACAAAATTCTTTTGAACTCTGAAAGAAAAAAAAAGACACTGGCATTTATAAAGTTTTTTTGCAACTAAAATATTCAGTGCAGGCCTGTTTGAGTCATTTCCTTATTTGAGGATATTTTTTTTTAACTTAAAATAAATTTTCATGCACCGACATTGTAAAATCATACAGCTGCAGCATAAAGGGCAAACAAGAAATCCCAGTTTATTTTATATTGATTAATGTTTATTTCAATTCCTTAATTTCTTCACATGACGTACACATGGTTAATGTGATTTGTGCACCTGAACTTCACTGCACAGCGTATCTATATCAGGGTTGTAAGATGTCACTTTGATTTTCATGCAGAATTGCAAGCTCTCATCTGTGAGGTGCGAGCAGTGAAGGCAAATGAATCTGTCCATGAGGCATTAAACGTTCTATTTGTATCAGAATCTTTTCTCTTCTTAGATTTATCCATTGCTAGCTTACTGGGGTCAAAATAAGTAACTCTGTTAGGACATGTGACCCCGGGATGTCTGGCTCACCCCACCTCGAAGCTGATGGTCACTTCAGCTACACTTGAATTCGATGGGAACCTTCACCAGCTCATAACAGCAGACTCAAATGAGTTCTGATAACTCAGGGGTGTGTCTTGCTAAGCCCCGCCATGTATCCTGTCTGTACAGCTGAGGGGTAGGCGGCAGATTAAGGGACCATGCCGCTCCCTTCTTACACCACACTTGGATGGCACACGCAGGTCTTAAGCCACCACACAGCCAATTCAAACAACATTTTGTAACAATTTGTCTGATGGCAACAGGTGTTGCACACAGGATGTGACACGTATTTTGATCAACAAAATATTAAAACAAGTTTTATTTTAATGTGACAAGGACACCTCAATCTCCAAAGATATAACTGTTACAACGAAAAAAAACTAAATAAATAAAATAATCAATTTATTCACATTTTTTTTCCTAAATGAGCTCGGCTTTTCAAAGCCACAGGAGCCACAGCAGAGGGATGAAAGAGCCGCATGCGGCTCCAGAGCCACGGGTTGCCAACCTCTGAACTAGGCCATTCCAAGACATTTTAATATTTCCCTTTAAACCACTCAAGTGTAGCTTTATCAGTATGTTTGGGCCATTGTCCTGCTGGAACGTAAACCTCTGTCCCAGATCTCAGCCTTGGTAAGTCATGTGGTGAGTAAGTGATGTCACAATCTCAGATTCTCACATGTAATGTGTACTCAACAATCTGTACACAGTGTACAGGTATAAATATGAGCAAATTAATAATTGAACATATCTTGTATGGATATTGTCTAAGTATAAAGGAGGGTTTTTTTGTTTGTTTGGTTTTTGCCTTTTAAAAATGACAGTCATATGCAAAGCTGTCATCATGGTAAACAGTGATTCCTTTGAAGAATCTAAAATCTGAAATATATTTTGTCTTTTGAACAATTAATTTTTTTTTTTTTTCATTTTAGCATAGCCATGACATTACAATGACATTCTTACATTGATTGTGATAGTTGACACTATTAACAAACAATGGGACAGGACCAGAAAAAAAATATAAGAAGAAAAGAAGAAAAAAAAAAAACAAGCATGAAAAAAGCATGTTTATATCACATTTAAGTGGGGAGGGGGTAGTGACCACTGAGTGTACAATTTCTAATCCATTGAGCTTATCATTGCTGCTTAACATACTGAGAGGTATCCATCCACAGAAGGTGATGGATCACCTCTCTTTGCTCTACTGGGAGGCAGGTAGAGCAATATGTGCCTTAACATAATCCAAGAAAGGCCCCCATATTTTAGTCTAATTCTTTGCTGAATACCTATGCACATTCTTGTGTGAGTGCACATTCTTGTAGGGACATTCTTGTGTGAATACCTATGCACACTCCAGATTTCTGTTTTTTTTTTCATGTGAATTATTGTTTGCATCATAATAAAAGGCAATACTGTCAGATTGTGCCTTAGTTAAATTATTTGAATCAGGTGTATTGCCAAATAACCCAGTTTTAGGGCACGGTGAAACTGATTGTCCCAGGAAGCCAGATATAGTATTGAAGATAGATGCCCGATAGTGGTCCAGCTTTGGGCAAGACTAGAACATGTGCGTATTTGATGCTGGGTTAGACTTACATTGATCACAGAGTGAATCATCTCATTGTTTCTAGCCGCTTTATCCTGTTCTACAGGGTCGCAGGCAAGCTGGAGCCTATCCCAGCTGACTACGGGGAAAGGCGGGGTACACCCTGGACAAGTCGCCAGGTCATCACAGGGCTGACACATAGACACAGACAACCATTCACAC
>JAODXR010190287.1:0-10801 GCA_028877395.1 Cathorops festae | reverse complement strand
CTGACTGAAAATTTTAATCAATCTCCACATTTCCCCGTGTGAAGTGAGCTGCAGCTTGATACTCAATATGGCGGATAAGCAAACTTGACCTCTGACCTATGACGTTGGTGCACAAGGTCCATAAATAGGCCGTTCTCAGAAGGGGACATTGCCAGAACATCTTGTCTGTTTCTCACATCGTCTCTGTGCCATTTTTGCTTCCTGGATTTTTGCTCTCTGTTTTGCCTAGTCTTAGCCACAGTTTTTGCACTTATGTTTTGTCATTTTTTAAAAATGTTTTTGCACTATGTCTTTTTGTCTCAGGTTTTTCATCTGGATTATTCTTGCTATTTTTGTTCATTGACTTTTTGGACTTTAATTAAATCATTTTTTATTCATAGGATTTTCTGGTTTGTGTTCTGCTTTTGGATCCGATCTCACCACATCTCGCTCCCCTTAACAGATCATCTGTGCACAGACTTCCAGCATTTATTTATTCGTTCATATGGCCAAATTCCATTTTAAGAAAATATACACATCTCAGAAAGTATGATAAGAGAACTTTTCTCAGAGGAAGCAAAGTGAAGCAAAGAGGCATCACTCACTTGGTTTTCTCTCCAGCAGCTGAACATCAGGAACAGGATCAGTGCTGCAGAATAAACATACTTCAGATGGCCAGCTCCAGTAACAAATGAAGATAAATTAACATCTGTTGGTTCCTGAAAGAGCCTCTGCTCATTCACAGAGAAATTATTTACAATTGTCTGCTCTTCAGGCCAATGTTGTAGCGAGTTGGTGAGCTTGATGTGTGAGATGCACACCAGCATCATTCATGTGAAAGACCAGCAGATGTGGGATTTATTCCTTATGTCAGACTGTGAGGTGTGACAAAATATATTGCTATAAAGATAGAACTATAAAAATGGAGATTCAGAATTAAAGCTGTTTGGCTGATTGGAACATTTAGAAGGTTGTGAGTTAAAATCTCAGGTTTGCTTTCAATAATTTTTTTTGTATCGTGCTTTTAAACAATAGACATTGTCAAACAATTGCTTTACAGAAATATATAAATTCTGGATATAAATTTTAAACATGAATCTATAAATTTATCCCTAATGAGTAAGCCAGAAGGTGGTGGTGGCAAAGAAAAACTCCCTGAGATATCATGAAGAAGAATCCCTTAGAGGAACCAGACTCAAAAGAGAACCCATCCTCACCTTGATGATAACAGATAGTGTGAATATAAATAACTTATTTCTATAACTGTGTGCTGAATTAAAATAAATAAATAAATAAAACAGCTGTGTAACCAAGAAATTATGAGCTTATGGTCAACCTCATTTCTGAATTCATTAGTTTTAACTTCAAGTATATTTTTGCCTCCATCAAGGAGGTTATGTTTTTGGTAGCATTGGTTTGTTTGTTGGTTTGTCTGTTAGCAACATTATGGTAAAAGTTATGAACGGATTGCTTGGAAATTTTTTTTCCAGAGATGTGACTGGGCACAAGTAACAATCTATTAAATTTTGGCAGTGGCCCGGATCACTTTCTGGATCCCGGATTTTTTTAAAGGATTCTTGGTGGAGGTCTGTGCTCTCCAAGTGCTTTTCTAGTGTTGAAGTTATTAACAGTTGTTGCCCCCCCCCCGACTCTAACTCAGGTTTGTTGATGGTGTAGAGGCTGCTGCTTTATATCCCAGGGCTCCCTAATGTCTGTGTTTCCTTCTGGCTCTCCCCTTTTAGTTATGCTGTCATACTTAGTCTTGATGGAGTCCCTGCTTGCACTCAGCACACAATATACATTTTCTTTAACCATTACATGATGCTGAATATGCCTGATAATCTGATAATCTATGTTTGCTCTCTCTCTCTCTCTCTCTCTCTCTCTCTCTCTCTCTCTCATCAAGCACATGTCAAGACCTTTGAGCTTCTGGACCAAATGTGACTCCAGTAAGCTCTTGGGTAGACTGGCAGCCACCAATTCATAAAAGTGAGTGTAAGAGCCATTTGGTTTTGTACAACATGGCATTGTGCTACAAGAGCACATGAACTTTGATCTTTAGTTTAGTTTTTTTGTTGATTGTACATAGATTTGTTTTTGGACTCTTATTTTGAAGTACCTGAGACCTAAGATGGCCACCAGTGACCATTGACCTTAAGAGTCAGAGTAGTGAGATGAACAGTAGAAACATGCTTGAAGACGTGGTGGCTACATAGCTCTTTACAAGCTAAGTTAAGCTAAGAAAGCTAAGCTACCTTTAGAAACTTATATTAGAACCTTTAATTTAAGAACAAGAAGACATTTAGCTTAGTTTGATGCATTTTTGATGCACCTTCACTGGATTACTCACCCTGTTTGGAGTTTTCTGTTAGCCTGCTAACTCGGCCTGCTACTGCTATCCCTGCCTGCCTGCCTTCCTTCCTTCCATCCATCCATCCATCCATCTGACCAGGTACATGTTTGTTTTTGGAAGCTTGTCAACGAGAGTCACAAAGGTCTGAAATTTTGAAACTGGACATTACAAAAAAGGTAAAGAGCTTTGCCATTAATGAAAAAATTGTTTGGAAAGCACATGGACTCATGCTAGTTGCTAACTGCTAGCCTTCTAAGTTGAACTTGGAAACAAAGACTTTTTTTTGACCCATTTGAGTTGTGAAGAGGATCACTATTGGAGTACCTCATTTAATTGAAACTTGGAAATTTATGAAGATCCTTTTGTGTTTGTTTTGAAGTGGCTTACTATAAGAGTGCCCAATTGAACTGAGTTTGAGTTGCCTTTGAAGTTGAAGACGTCTTTTGAGTTTGTTTTTGAAGAGGAATATATGTTGAAGTGCCCTATTGGAATGCAACCTGATTTTTTTACCTTTTTGAGTTTGTTTTTGAAACTTGAACATTGAACAGTTTTAAGTTTGTCTTTAAATGAAGTGGATGGATGACTACTGGAGTATCCTACTGACTTAAAGTGGAATTGCTACTGGAGCAAACACATTTTTCTTTTAACAAGGAAAGCAAGACACAACTGTTCTTTTTTGTGGACTTAAGAGAATTCAGCCTTCATCACATTTGAATATCTTTTTTGTTTATTGAACTTGGAAAATGGCCGATGAAAATCTTAAGGCACTCTGCCAAACACGCAGAGGAAAACTTGGTGTTTGTACACGCCGAACAAATGAAATACAAGAATTCATAAATAGTGGAAACATTGAAGGTGTTAATGCAGGACTTGAAAAGTTGTATGAAGCATTTGTTGAATTCGAAAGCAGTCATCAATCAGTTCAAGTGCTACTTGAGGGGGATGAGAAGAACACTGATGATGATTGGTATGCAAATAAAATGCAAACGTTTGAGACCTTCTTGAAAGGAGTTGACACGTGGAAGGGCGCTCAAGGCGAAACACAGCCCGAAGTTACACCCCTGGACAGTGTGTCCAATGTGTCAGCAAGGAAAGGACATGGCCGTTCTGGTAGTGTCATCTCTAGAACATCATCAGTCGCTTCTGCCCGAGCAAAAGCTGAAGCTGATAGGGCAGCCCTTGAAAAGAAACGTGACGCACTTGACAAAAAACATGAATTGCTGCGAAGGAAAATAGAAGTTGAAATGGACATGGAAAAACTTGACATTGAAACAGAAATGACCCTTGAAAAACGGCGTGATGCACTGGAGAAAAAACATGAATTGCTGCAAAGGAAAACAGAAATTGAAATGGACATAGAAAAAATGGACATTGAAACAGAAATGGCAGCATCAGATGCCAAAATTCATGTTTTGCAGAATGTTGTTGTTGAACCTACCCCTAAACGTACACCACTAGAACTTTCTGATACCCCAGGAGATGGCATGAACGACTATCTGGACAGTCATTACCAGAACGTCAAGGAAGAACATCAGCCAGAACTTTCCCCTGTGGGGTATGCCAGGATTTCTGTTGTCCCGAAAACACCACTGCAATGAGTCCTAGTGCCGGACGTAAAGCAAAGGAGGCCCGACATGCATGTACAAGCAACACGGCCACAACAGCACACTCAAGCCACAACAAATGCTTCCCGTCCACCCATACCTTCATTGCCAGTCAACAACAGCAACAATACAGCTGACATAGCCACTCTCCTTGTACAACAGCAGAGGATGAGTTCACTTCCGACAAGAGATCTCACTGTATTCAATGGAGAGCCTTTGAACTACAGACCATTCCTGCAAGCCTTTGAACACCGCGTTGAAGGCAACACAACCAGTAATAAAGACAGGCTTTATTACCTTGAGCAGTTCACTTCCGGCCAGCCACAGGAGTTGGTTAGGAGTTGCCTTCACATGGATCCTAATAGAGGTTACAGGGAAGCAAAGAGGCTGCTAGAGGTCCACTTTGGGGATGAGTTTAAACTCACATCCGCCTACATAGACAAAGCCTTAAACTGGATGAACATTCCACCAGACAACGGTGACGCACTGCAGAGCTATGCTCTATTTCTTCGGAGCTGCTTCAATCTGATGCGCACCCTCCGGTACATGGACGAACTCAATCTTCCTTCAAATCTGAGACTTCTTGTTGCAAAGCTTCCATACAAGATCCGTGAAAAATGGAGAACACATGCCTTTGACATAAGGGAAAGGGCTGGCACAAAGGCCACATTTGGAGACCTTGTTCAATTCCTGGAAAGGCAGGCCAGGATTCTACAAGACCCCATCTTCGGCAATCTTCAAGGTGCGTCAGTATCCAAGGGACCATCAAAAACAACCACCAGCAGCAGCAAGCTCACTTCTGGGACCAAACTTAAGAGTAAAGGAGCCAGCTTTGCCACAACTATATCAGTGGTAGATGACAACATTGCAGGGTATTCTACTGCAGGGAATGCTGTGCAAGGCTCTAGCCCAGTAAAGCTCTGCCCTGTTTGTGATGGTCAGCATGAGACTGCGTCATGTTCAGAACTGGAAACGAGGTCTCACAACGCAAGAGTTGAACTCCTTAAGGCCAAAGGAATTTGTTTTGGATGTCTGGCTAAAGGGCATATGAGCCGAAACTGCCCCAAAAGGGAAACATGCTCAGTGTGCTCTAAACCCCACCCAACCATCTTGCACATGTCAAAGACCGATGGAAAAACTGTGAACAGTGGGCTGGTTTCACTTAAGGCAAAGACATCTCATGCAAGTAGTGACGGACAATGCACTCTTTCAATTGTCCCAGTTCAAGTGAAACTAAAGAACTCAAACCATACAGTGCAGACATACGCATTCCTTGACCCAGGGAGCTCTGCAACATTTTGCACAGAACGTCTTAGACAAAGGTTGAATGCAATGGGCAGAAACCAACAAATTCTTCTGCGCACGATGGGGCAAAACAAAGCCATGAACAGCCTGGTTGTTAGGGGCCTGGAAGTTGCTGCACTGGATGCAAAGACATTCATAAACTTACCAGAAACGTATACTCAGCAGGAAATCCCTGTCAGCAAGGAACACATTCCCAGGCAGGAAGACCTAAGAAAATGGCCTTACCTCCAGGACGTTCGTATACCAGCGATCGATGCAAACATCGACCTCCTCATCGGTGTAAATGCGCCAAGGTTAATGGAACCATGGAGAATTATCAATAGCAAGGATAATGGACCCTTCGCTATGAAAACACTGCTTGGCTGGGTGGTGAATGGACTTCATGGTGAAAATGCATACACCGACAAGCAAGGCCAAAGGCACGTTCATGCACACCGCATTTCAGTTGAAACGCTTGGTGAGCTATTGATTCAGCAGTATAACCATGATTTCCCAGAGAAGTATGATGAAAAGAAACAGATGTCAGTGGAAGACTGCAAATTCATGCAGATCATGGACAGCTCTGCCAAGGTGGTCAATGGACATTACGAGTTGCCATTACCCTTCAGGAAGGACAACATCACAATGCCAGACAACCGTCACCTAGCAGAACAAAGAATCTCATCATTGAAACGAAAATTCCAGAAGAGCAGTGATTTCCACAAGGAGTATAAGGCCTTCATGGAAACTGTCTTAGCCAGGGGACATGCCGAGCCAGCTGACTCAGCAAGATGGAAAGGTGTGGTACATACCACATCATGGTGTGTTCCACCCAAAGAAGGGAAACTTGCGAGTAGTATTTGACTGCTCTGCAGGCTACCGGGGTACCTCACTCAATGCTGAGCTTCTCCAAGGTCCAAACCTCACAAACACCTTGATTGGCATCTTGACACGCTTTCGTCTTGGACAAATTGCCCTTATGGCAGATGTAGAGAAGATGTACCACCAAGTAAAGGTCGTGCCTCTTCATGTGAACTTCCTACGTTTTCTATGGTGGCCAGACGGAGACTTCACTCAGCCCCTGAAAGAGTACAGAATGATTGTCCATCTTTTTGGTGCAACATCCTCAGCCAGCTCAGCAAGCTACGCGCTGAGGAAGACAGCTGAAGATCACATAGGGTGCTTCTCAGCTGAGGCAACAAGCACTGTACAAAGCAACTTTTATGTCGATGACTTGCTCAAGGCTGTTGACACAGAAAATCAAGCCATCAAGCTTTGCAGGGAGCTGAAGTCACTCTGTGCCACTAGAGGATTCAAATTGACCAAATGGATTAGCAACAACAAGGTTGTTTTAGCATCCATACCAGAAGCTGACCGGGCAAAGGATGTGAGGAATCTTGACCTTGACATCGAGGACCTGCCGATTGAAAGAGCACTAGGCGTGCAATGGTGTGTCCAACAAGATACCTTCACCTTCCAAGTATCCATAAGGGAACGCCCAACCAGCAGACGTGGAATTCTCTCAATGGTCAGCTCCATATATGATCCACTTGGATTCCTTGCACCCATCACCCTTCCTGCGAAATGCATTCTACAGGAGTTATGCAAGCAGAACATTGGATGGGATGAGGATCTACCAGAGATGCATGTCCGCTCCTGGAACCAATGGTGGCAAGACCTCCCAAAGGTGAGGGAGTTCAAGGTCAGTCGCTGTTTTGTCCCCAGCAACTTTGGAAACATCACCACAGCCCAGATGCACCACTTCTGTGATGCGAGCGACATAGGGTATGGCACCGTCACTTACCTTAGGTTGACAAGTAGCACCAACCTTGTGCATGTCACCTTTCTAATGGGAAAGGCCAGAGTTGCTCCTTTGAAGCAAATGACCACACCTAGGATGGAACTCACTGCTGCTGTCGTTGCAGTGCGTATAGACAGGATGCTATCTGAGGAGATGCACATGAAATTGGAAAGGTCTCTGTTCTGGACAGATAGCATGACTGTTCTGAGATACATACAGAACGAAAGCAGAAGATTTCAAACCTTTGTGGCCAACCGCCTTAACATCATCAGAAGCACATCAGAGGTGTGTCAGTGGAAGTACATAGGCACCAAATTGAACCCTGCTGATTGTGTCTCTCGCGGCCTGCACATTGATGCCTTCTTGAAGAATCAGAGCTGGATCAGTGGCCCAGATTTCTTGAGGAAACCGCCACATTGCTGGCCAAATGCTCCAGTTGAACTTGTCCTCTCCTCTGATGATCCTGAACTGAGAAAAGTTGTCACAGTGAACTTAGCTGTAAAGGACAGCTGCGATGCCACTACTTACCTGATGAACTATTTCTCCACTTGGATGAAATTGAAGAAGGCTGTTGCATGGTTCCTCAGGTTGAAATCTACTCTTCTGCAACTTGCCAAACGCAAAGCAGGTCTTGAACACCGCAGGCACAAGATGGTCACAAGGCAGAGCAAGCAGCAGAAAACTGACCCTTATGTGCTCTCAGTCAATGACATGGAGGAGGCAGAGATGGCTATCGTACAGTATTGCCAGAAGCAAGGCTTCGCCCATGAGGTATCCTGCCTGCAGAAAGGCATGCAATATGTGAGCAGGAACAGCTCCATCTACAGGCTAGACCCTTTCATTGACTCTGGCACCTTGAGAGTTGGCGGTCGGCTCAGAAAAAGGGCCATGCCCACTGAACAAAAGCATCCTGCAATTCTGCCCAAGGAGCATCATGTGTCCAAACTGTTAGTTCACCATACCCATGAAGAGATTGGGCACAGTGGAAGAAATTTTACTCTCTCCAAACTCAGGCAGAGATACTGGATCCCCTGTGCCAATGCCCTTGTCAGGAAGGTAATCAGTGACTGCACAACATGTAGAAAGGCCCATTCCAGCATTGGTCAACAGAAGATGGCAGATCTCCCTGTGGATAGGCTTATCCCCGATCTACCACCCTTTACCCACGTAGGGATTGATTTACTTTGGAACGCTGGAAATAAGACGAGGCCGTAGCATTGTGAAGCGCTATGGAGTGATTTTCACATGTCTCACCAGCTGAGCTATACATCTGGAAGTTGCACAGTCACTTGACACTGACTCTTGCATTCATGCATTCAGACGCTTCATTGCCAGAAGGGGGCAAGTCTCAGAGTTGCGATCCGACAATGGAACGAACCTCGTCTCAACCGAAAAGGAGTTGAAAGAAGCATTGAAATCCTGGAACTTGCAACAAATACAGCAAAGTCTGCTTCAAAAGGGAGTTAAATGGACCTTTAATCCTCCCCACGGTGCCCATCATGGAGGAATATGGGAGAGACTCATTCGCATGGTCAAGAGGATACTACAGACTGTGACTGGTCAACAGCATCTGGATGATGAAGGCCTTCAGACAGTGATGTGCGAGATTGAGGCCATTCTTAACAGTCGTCCACTCACAACCTTGTCTGACGATCCGAATGACTTGGAGCCATTAACACCTAACCATCTTTTGAATCTGAAAGTCCAGCCTTTACTGCCTCCAGGATTATTCACAAAGGAAGACTCGTATGCAAGGCACCGCTGGAAGCATTGCCGATCTATTCTGGAAGCGATGGACCCAAGAATATCTACCCCTTTTACAAATGAGGCAAAAGTGGACTCGTGTCAAGTGCAATTTCCAGCAAGGAGACGTAGTACTTGTAGCAGACGCTACTGCACCACGAGGATCATGGATGTTGGCCAGAGTCATAGAAGCCCTTCCTGATTCAAACGGCTTGGTCCGCACTGTACGACTTCAAACCAAAACAAGTCAGCTCGAAAGACCAGTCAGCAAGATTTGCCTGCTGGTAGAAGGCCAGCAAACTTCAGCTGACTAAGCCAACATGGACTTGCGCACGTGCACACACTCATACAGATGCATGCACTGATTCTTGCATATAGTACCTATTGAATATGGCTCTTTAAAATAGATTTTTAGTTTGTTATAGCTCACGTCCCTTAGTAGCTATAAGGGGCGGGCCATGTAAGAGCCATTTGGTTTTGTACGACATGGCATTGTGCTACAAGAGCACATGAACTTTGATCTTTAGTTTAGTTTTTTTTGTTGATTTTACATAGATTTGTTTTTGGACTCTTATTTTGAAGTACCTGAGACCTAAGATGGCCACCAGTGACCTTTGACCTTAAGAGTCAGAGTAGTGAGATGAACAGTAGAAACTTGCTCGAAGACCTGGTGGCTACATAGCTCTTTACAAGCTAAGTTAAGCTAAGAAAGCTAAGCTACCTTTAGAAACCTCTAGAAATTTATATTAGAACCTTTAAGTTAAGAACAAGAAGACATTTAGCTTAGTTTGATACATTTTTGATGCACCTTCACTGGTTTACTCACCCTGTTTGGAGTTTTCTGTTAGCCTGCTAACCCTTCTTGCTAACCTGCCTGCTAACTCAGCCTGCTACTGCTATCCCTGCCTGCCTGCCTTCCATTCATCCACCATCAACTATACATCTGACCAGGTACATGTTTGTTCTTGGAAGCTTGTCCAAGAGAGTCACAAAGGTCTGAAACTTTGAAACTGGACAATACAACACCCTTTTTGTATAGGCAAGTGATTAGCCAGGTACATGGGACAGTAGTGTATTCCCAGATAATTCCTAACAGAAACACCAGGTAGAGTAGTAGTTTCTTCGAATAAGAATACTTCAGTTGCTCGCTGAAGATCTTGTCAGTTCCTTGGCATTTACCAATTTTGAACTTTGACATCCACTCCTCTAACTCTGAGGCCATAGGTGCACTTTCATCAATACACTCTAGTTTTCCAGGAGGAATGACGTGAGGGTAATGTTCAGGGGTTACCATTTCAGGATGTATGATAAACTGCCTCTCTCCTAGGTGTTGTGCAAAATGCCCTTCTAGTTTCTCAGGTTGTATGACCTGCCACCTGGACTTTGTAAGTGTAAAATAATCCTTAGCCAAGCAGAATTCTTCTTCAGTATTTCTTTGCTCACTAGCATCATTGATCTTACTTGCTTTGACGTTATAGTAATCGCTTTTCAATTTAAGCCGAAGTTTTCATACTTGCTTCGAGAATACTTTTCTTTCCATGGCATCAGTTGTTTTTTGCCTTCTCTCCAGCAAAGCTAGGAACTCTTCATCCACCCATGGTTTATTATCCACCTCTCTTCATACTGATGGTATCTTTTCCTCCGTGGCTCTGTGGATCGCACTTACAATATCCTCCATGAACTCATCTACATCCTTAGTGGAAGGGGGTTCCCCAAGTATATTATCAAGACATTTACTGTATTCATTTCTGATGTATTCAGAATCCCTGAGCACCTGCATATTTGGTATCTGGTGCTTTCTGACACAAGGATCCTTTCTAAAAATGCCTTTCCTCTTGCTTTTGATTGGAAGCATCTACAACACCTGAGGGCCATCCTTGGGTCACTGAGGCGAGCGGGTCTCACAGCCAACCCAAAGAAGTGTGCGATTGGGTGGGTGGAAGTATGGTATCTGGGCTTTCACTTGGGCAATGGGCAGGTGCGTCCCCAAATTAATAAGACGGCAGCGATTGCGGCCTGCCCGAGGCCCAAGACCAA
>JAODXR010187871.1:0-10814 GCA_028877395.1 Cathorops festae | reverse complement strand
GCCATCCATGAGTTTAATTGAAAAACAAAAAAATAAATGTTTAGGACACTTAAATCCAATTTGCATAATAATTTGGAGCACAGTATAGTTTATGCAGAATGGTGTGGAAAAACAAAAAACATCCAGTGAGCACCAGCTCTGTGAGCAGAAACACTTTATTGGTGAGAGAGATCAGATAAAAATAACCAGACAGTCATCCAATTTAGGGAGATTTATGGGTTAAATAGATTATAAATTGATATTTTCTTAGCTGCATGCAGTGCTAATAATATAATTATTTTTGGTTCCTATATTGACTAATTTAATACATAACTTAAAAACTCAGACAATAGTTTAATCTTGAACTGTTTATTGTTTGTTTGTTCTTTTAAAAGTGATATCCGAGTAATGGCGGCATTTCTGTGAGAGAAATTTTAAATATAAAAATATAAGACAATCCTCATAGTACAAAGCAATCCTCAATGAAAGTGGGTGGAGTCAAACAACAACAACAACAAACAACAGCAACAACAGACAATTAAAAAAAATCCTCACATCACTGTGCAAACTGTTTATACATACAGAACACTTCCAAAAAACATATCATACTTCCTGATAAATTATTTAAATAGCACATATCTACAAACATGAAACTACATCTTCAAATACATCAAACATCAATAATAACTTATTTAAAAAGGCATCATTCACCAAGCACAACATTTAAAAAAAAATCATTTATGCCCTGTTGGGGTATTTTATTCAGCAAAATATTTTGTATTATATACATTTTGAAAAACATATGGTTGTATTACACTTGCTAACTAAATAAAAATGTAACTGAATTATATTATAGTATGAGGTATTATTTGTATATCTTTCCTTGCTGTTTAGAATGCAGAGCATAGTATAAGCATGACTAAAAACTATAAAATGGTTTGGATTTTGGATTTTTTTTTTAAATCCATTATTATTATTATTATTATTATTATTATTATTATTATTATTATTACTTAAAATAAATTCTACTACAAAGATCCAGTTTGTTCTCAATGTTTTCTGAAATACTGTATATCTAGATGTTTGTACACACACACAGGGTGACAATAATAATGAACTGAAATGTCTATCTTCCTGTTACATAGTAACAGGCAATAATTTTTGTAAGTTTTGAAACATTGATGATAAAGGTCCCTTTAACCCTGAGAACATCAGTATGTATTTAATGCCTCCAGAAAAGGGCAAGTGGCTTCTCAGTTAACACACATCCATCAAGTGGGGTTTTTCTGATAAACATTCATAGAAAACACGCATTTGCTTGAAGTAAGAGACAGTCCATTTCTGTTGAGAACTAGAAGGACATCGAACTGTGACTTTACTTCATATTATGATAGGTTTCTTTCTCTCAGGATCATAGTCCACAGCAGATATGCCCATTTAAGTTATCAACAATAACTCTTCTTTTTTGGTCCTCACTAACAGGATATCAGTTTAGAAATGGAGAAGTCTTAAAGGTCTTGTTTCCTTGTTCCATACAGAGATGGCGATTTACCTGCAGGTATATGATCGTCATCTAGCTGGTGTCAATCCAAAAGCTCAAATGATCTTGTAACTTTCCTTTTGTTGCCTTGGTCCCACCATAACAGAGTTCCTTAGGCCTTGTCTCACACACATTTATATGTCTTGGTTGATAAAATAAAAAAAATAAAAAAACGTGACGACACATTCTTAAAAAGTCATCCTCTTTAGACATCTGAAAGAAAAGGACAGCCAAAACAAATATTAGTACACCAATCTTTCACGTGCTTGCATCTGAAGTATACTCATATTTTAATGTAATTTCTGGAAAAAAAATTAATCATGTAAATTACCTCTACATTCATATTTGAGGTCTGAGAAGTAAACCATCTCCTGAGAGAAGACAAAGAGGCCAAGTCTTCCACCAGCATATGTCTTATCATATATATTTCCAGAATCTGCCATAATTTTCTTGCCTTCATACATGACGACTCTGAGGGGAAAAACAAACAGAAAAAAGAACAGAATGATGAGTGCATGTGAGCTGTGGGTTTTCTGTTTGTCATAAAAGGAAATGTTTTAAGATGGACACTAACCTGATAAGTCCACTACTGGGTCTATGGACCAGGTGCCATCTGTAGGCAGTGAAATCCTTCCAGCCAATCTTCTTGGGGTCATGCCACAAAGTGCGCACCTGAAATTTAAGATGATCCAAATGATTTGTAATTATTGCAATCCTCAATAAAAGATCTTACCTAGCATTTTTCAGGGATGAATGCTATTTACCTGTCCTACTGTATCTCCTGTATGCCACAAAGCATTCCTAAGGTGTTCTCCTGGACCTGTGGTGGAATTGACCACTTTGATGGACAATCCAGAGTAGCCCAGAGCTTTGGTGGGTATTTCAGACCAGTAGGTCTGTGTGATCTGTTTCCACATCACCACATAGAAGCGGGAGCTGGACTGATAGCCAAATACAAAGCCAGCATAATCATCATCTCTGTCGGTATTGATGAAGAAGGTTCCACTAAAGTCCACTGCATTAAACTCGTCATATCCTGAGAGAAAACAGAAGAAAATGATGGTTAAATTATGCCCTCATTGATGGTTTACTATATTCAGTTGAATATTTCAGGCGCTTACCAACAGCAATGCCAGGGTCACAGTTGACTGTCTGAAGAAGCTCTTTACCCTTATGGCGGACCACCCAGTTAGGGTCAATTTGTGAAGTTCCTTTAGGGTCTAGAGGAACCATCTGGAACCTAGTGAAATCTGTTTCACTGATGGCAAAGTTTTCTGGACAAACATCCAGAATATCAGGGATATTGTCTTGGTCAAAGTCATCCTTGCAAGCATCACCACGTCCATTACCTAGGAAAAAATTGCAATATTCATGTCAACAAACAAAAACTAATCCAAAAACCAAGTCATAAATTTTTATGTGATTGGAATTGTATTTACCATCAGAGTCTAACTGATCTGGATTAAAGGCCAGTCTACAGTTGTCTCTCTCATCAGGCACACCATCATTGTCATCATCGTGGTCACATGCATCACCCTTGCCATCCTTGTCATGATCAACCTGGTTGGCATTGGAGATGTATGGGCAGTTGTCCAGATTATTCTGGTGACCATCGTCGTCAATGTCCTGATTGCTGTCACATTTGTCACCCACATTATCTGAATCAGAGTCAATCTGTAGGAGGAAAATAATGAATGAAGCTGTTGTGCAGACCGTCATTGTGAAGGGCTGTTAATTGGTTTTGTAATGCCTCAGTAATTCAGTGGTTATTTTCATGAAATGTCATTCTGTCTTCAGTCCTACATGGATAGAGGCGCATTCATGGCTCATGATAGAATACCACAATAAAAAATTCTGCCTGTTTGACTTCTATTCTAGATTATATCTTTGTTCAGTTCTGTCTACTTAGACATGCTCAAATATGGGTTATACAAGTACAACTCTGGTCTGGTGCATGCAAAGCAGTGCTTTTACGGTTTGAACATTTTGTGTTGCCCTGCACTCCAATGTGGAACAAAATGTCACTGACAAAATAGGTCAGGAATAGAGAGTGAGTTACCTGATCAGGGTTGTGCTCCAAAGGACAGTTGTCACAGTGGTCTCCAACTCCATCTTGGTCAGTGTCTCTCTGGTCAACATTGTACACGTATGGGCAGTTGTCGTTTTCATTCAGAATACCTGAGCAATGAATCGTTTCATTAGCAAGGGTATCTTTGGACTGTTTCCTGTTACGCATTTGTTAAGCTTGACTCTTACCATCACCATCGATATCAATTGCACAAGCATCGCCTTCTCCATTTTTGTCTGTGTCAATTTGGTCTGTATTGCTGTTATACGGGCAGTTATCACAGCGGTCACCAACTTCATCCTGGTCTTGGTCAAATTGTCTTGGATTGAAGACAAATTGGCAGTTGTCCTGTTTCAGACAGAAACACGTTTAACACTGAAACATTCTGTGCATGTCGAAGAGATGTACAGTAGTAAAGCAACCATTTAAACATCTGGGGCCCATTTCTCCCCCGTTAACATGAACACTACACCAATGCCGAGCGCTGTATACCACAGACTGCAGGATTCAAAATTCATCTGTGCTGGAATTTAAGATTTGGCTCTGAGGGATGTGCTATTTATTTGTCCAGTTCATTTTTCCCCTAAATAGAACTTTAAATCATACATATAAAACCAAAGGGTTTTAGAGCACTGACATTATGCCTGTTATTGTTATTGCTGGTAGACTAATTCATGCCTCCAAGCCTCTTCTTTCTTTCCTGCTGTACTTTGCATAAACAAGCATTGCATAGGAGTGGAAAAAGTGTCTTCAACTCACCCTCTCATCAGGGATCCCATCATTGTCATCATCATGATCACAAGCATCCCCAGTTCCATCTTTGTCATAGTCCTCTTGCCCAGAGTTGGGAAGGTCAGGGCAGTTGTCCTAAAAGATAAGAGTTTGGATTAAGGGGTTGCAACCTCAAGGCGAAATGGTTTCTAAGCATACAATCAAGAAGACTGTTACCTTCTTGCAGTGGTAGGTGGCATTCTCAACACAGTGTAGATTAGCATTGGGCCAGCCATCCAGGTCAGTGTCCTCTCCACATATATAACCATTACCAGCATAGCCTGGCTTGCATTCGCAGCGAAACATGACGTCAGAGTAAACGCCCAAATAAATACAATTGGCCTTTCTGTTGCAGTTATGGCTGCCATCTTCACATGGGTTCCTTGGCTCACAGACCTAGAGGAGATATGACATGACAGTCTTATTCTCTACACATAAATGAGCAGGATGAGAACTGTCAGTATTTCTTATCCTAATTCAGCACTTATCAAACTAGGGGTTTTACAGAAATCTCTGAACTTTCTGATAAGTATCTTGATTTAGTAAATTTTTAACTATATCAGCTATTAAAAGTGGCATGTGTTTAAAATAATGTTATTAAAATTTAATTCTTCCCAGGCAATCACAAATCACAGTCATTCTGTACCCTCATAACAAGTTTGCTTTAATAATCATCAGAGAAGCCCCAGGCCACTATCTAATGTGAGGAGGGGGAGACTGCAGTGACACCATCCACAAAGCCCCATTTCAGAACCACTATTTCCAAAGGCTTAAGTAAACTCTGGCAAAATATACAGGTGTTCATAAACTAAATCAGATCTACTGATGGACTCTACACCGTACAGGTCTGAAGAACAACACTGCAGGACATTGTCATCAAAACATCTCTCACCTGTTTGCTGGCCATTGCATGCTCACTGCCTGTGCCGAACGGCTGATTCCCAGAGTAGCGAGGAGGACATGGTAGGCAGTTATAGCCCGGACTTGTGTTCTCACAACGATGGACTCCATTGAGTGTGAAGCAAGTGTCAGGAACCATTTTGCACTGCACAAAGTTTACACTCAGTAAGCCATGGTATTATAAATGACATAATACATACTATATTTTTCTTCACAATGTTCATACCTCATCAATGTCTTCACAGTGGATTCCATCTCCAGTAAACCCAACTGGACACCCCCCACACTTCCAGGAGCCATCAGGAAAGCTGGTGCACTTTGCACCAGCAAAGCAAGGGTTGGACAGACAGCCATCTTTAAAAAAAAAATAATGAAAATAAGTTTTTGGGAATGGGACAATTTTGGGAATAGAGGACAAACTATTAAAAGCGAGTGTCTTGCTTACCAATGGGACAGTCTTGAGAGTTGCACCTGCGGGTATCTTTGGAATCACCTATGCACTCTTTTCCACCATATTTGGGAAAAGGATTGTTACAAAGGCGATGTCTGTTCTGAAGTCCACCATTACAAGTGACAGAGCAAGAGTCCCAAAGTGACCATGGCCCCCAGCCTCCATTAACTAAGCCAGAGATTGGGAGGGGAAACAAAATTTCAGTCTTCAAGAGCAATTTATGTGTCCTTAAAATACGTAGATAAACTTTACACTGTTGTACAGTGCAAACAATAACTTCAAATACTTGTTTTATATAAATATATGACAATCTCTTACTTGGGCAATGGGACATCTTGCATGGTTCTGTCTGTCTGCCTTCTCCTTGACAGTCTTTGCCTCCCATTTGTGGGGTGGGTGAGTTACAGAGGCGGATGCGAGTGATGACACCCGTGCCACAGGTCACTGAACATGAGGACCAGGGAGACCAGTAGCTCCAGCCTCCATCTTGCTTGACTGCAATACAAAATTTGAACCTGGATCAGCCTTGCTTTCTGTTATATCAAAATTTGCATGTTGTGAACAAAACATTTTTTTCATGTAAAAACATTGTGTGGATAATCGGTTGCTCCATAGTGAATCGGTACAGATTAGGCCTAAGTGATGCAAGTTCCCCCATGCATTATGACTTACAGCGTTTGTCACATTCCTGCAGGTAGCAGTCTCTGGTCTGCACTGAAGTGCCCGTACAGTTGCTGTTGATGCGATCACATGAGCGCCCACGCTGCTGGATGCCACGGCCACAGGTCACTGAGCAGTGCGTCCACTCGGACCAGGGAGACCAGCCATCATCAGTGGTATTCACTAAAGAGGGAGAAGGGGAAAGAGCGTTGGTTAGAACAGATCCCAGTTGTTTTAAATAATATTAATAAAGAGTTTAGACAAACGCATTCATATTATGGAGCTGACAACATTAAAAAATGCTTAACTTACAAGGTCCACAATATGGGCAGCATTCACCATCAGGCACAATGGCATTAGCACAAGGCATGACAGGGCAGGAGGTTTCCCGGCAAATAGTGGCAGAGTTCTGTGGTATAGAATACTGCATTTAGTCCAGATTATGAAGCTTTACAAAGAATAAACAGAATATTCACATGGTGCATAAGAGCTCTATAATAGGTAAAGCAGTGTACCACTTATTTCTGTGTTGTGATTTTTTTTTAGCAAATTAAGCAATTATGTAGAGTTTATTACTGTGAGTGAAAAACTTTTACATTGTTCAACCATCTCCCTGCTTGCAAAACAGCACAATCAAGTCAGATGATCTCCACTCAGTTTTGTAGTGAAGCTCTGCAGCCTAATATGGTTGAAATGCTTACCAAGAAAATAAATCAATATTCAAGCACTCACTTCTAATCACAGACAAGATTGACTAATGTGCTGGTGCTTTGTGGGCACCGAAATGACTGCAAAGTTCACACAGCCACAAGCATCCATTTACACCTCATTTTAACCCTTGTCTTCTGTCTGTCAGAACTGGCCAGCTTACTGAAACTCGTGGAATATATTAGAAAGATGGGGGGAATTAAATGGAAGCATCAAAACAATGCTAGCTTTTAACTATTCGAACTGATAGCCAATAGTGATCTGTTTGATTGGAACATCTGCTAAAACATCATTCAGATCCAGCTGCAGGCTTACCTGACAAGTGCAGTGGGTGCAGCTGTCCACCGTCCACTCTTCCTTGTCTTTGTAGGAAACACCATTATGAAGGCACGTCCCAATGGAGTTAATAATTCTGTTCTTTATTAGATTATTTTCTGCAGTCTGGAAGTGCACAAATTGAACATTATGTTTTAGCTGATCTACTGCATTGAGGATGGCAAGTACTGAGTGAAGCATAAGAATGGCAGAAGGAATAACGAGAGATCATTTTTATTTGTACGAGGTTAAGGTATGGCACAGAGAAGGATGTAAATGTGGCTCACGTAGCTCAGCAGTTGAATAGAGAGGTGGAGAGAGAGAGAGACAAAGAGACAGCACATGCTAAGAACAGCTGTTTCTAATACTCACCACTTGGTGGAGCTGGTTTGACAGTTGCTTAACAACCACACCAAGTCCCTTGAGCTCCTTAAACATGCCGGCCAAGTCTTCACAAGAGAAGCCACAGATGTCCTGGAGATCTGAATCAGAAAGACATTGGAAAAACGTTTGTTCTGAAACTCGACAGGCCAGCAAAGATTGCAGAGTATGAAGAATGAAAGAATGGGAAAAAGCCTACCTTTGGTCTTGCGTCCAGTGTAATCTGTGCGTAAAGCTGGACTGGAGCCATTCACTGGGTTGTCAAGGGTCACGACGTCAATGATGAAGGAGGCTGTCCAGAGAACAAACACTGATGTTGGCACTGCTTACTCTTGCTTTGAACCAAAGATGATTCATTTCAAAACTATGTGGGGTTTTCGTGATTAGAGTAATTACTTACAGCGCTCACATCCTATGTTGCGAAGGATTGTCTCCAAAGTGGTTCTAAATACAAAGCGTGCATTCTGGAGCACTCCCTGCAGAGAACATTTACAAATAGTGAGCTTGTGAGAGGGAAAATAAGTGCAGGTTCCTGTGTTACTTGCAATTATTTAATAGTGCGGTCAGAAAGGGAGCCGTTAAAACAGTGCTTTCAGTCAACCTGGGAAGCAGGGCCCTCCAGGCAGTCCACATGTTTTACTTTCACCCAGCTCAAACAATTTGGACAATCGGGAATACCCCCCCCAAAAAAAAAAAAAAGTGGATTGGGATTTCAATATATTAAATATTGATTTAATCAAGTTGATGACATGCAATAAAAATGTAATATCAGCTCACAATAAACTATCCCACTGAACCAGATATGTTCTCCCATTTCTGATATATAAAGTACACAGTATATTTAATCAGCATAGAATATAATGAACATACTCTCCATGAGTGGAGTGGTTGTATATATTCGATGGTTGACAATTTATCTAGATAGGTCTATAGGTGATGTCTGAATGCTTGCAGATGGTTTGTTTCTACAGACAGTGAAAACATTTTCAACTGGGAAAATGCCAGAATCTGAACAAATTTGAGGAGTAAAATTCTCTACCCTGAGGAAAATGAATAACCCAAGATAACCAAGCACTGCTAGGTGCCTTATTAGAGGAATACAAGTTCAGAAAGACCTACCATAAATCTGTTTTTCACGGCTCCTTTTCCAATCCTAAGGAAAGAGACTTCAGCCACGTCCCGTGTCAGAATCTGGTGGATCGGCACTTCTAGTTCTCTTGTGTTTATCTCTTCACAACCGATATAGAGCTGTGCACGGTCCTCCTGCACGAACAGGGTGATGTTTATCCAGCTGCCGGTGGCCAGCTGTGCATCTTCAATTGAGACCTCATGGTGCCCGCTTGCCGTGGCATAAATCAGATCTAAAGTATTGGCAATCCCATTTGAGACAAGCTCAAAAACAGAACCAGAGCCATCTCTCCTCTCTATGGAGAATATGCTGCCCCTGGTCTTCTTTGCTTGCTTGATGTTGGCCACGAATAGGAAGCCTTTTTCCTCTTGGATGGAGTCAACAAGATCCCTGAAGAAGCTCTCAGGCATGAGAGGGATCAGGTTGGGGTTGAGGATTTTGTAGGCAGGGCTGTAAGGGTCAGGTCCCTTTACTAGGCTCACCCCATGGTGTTTTTTATGTACCTTTATGAGTTCAAATAAATCATATGCACTGTTGTCTTCTCGGCTCTCTGAAAGCACAAAGAGAAACATGCTCAGTGATCTGTCGTGATCTCGGTGATCTGTAGTGATCTCAGTGATCTGTAGTGATCTGCAGGCTACTCGTGAGATGCTTGGACAGCTCCGTTACCAGATCCTTACATTTCAGCAAGGAGTTAAGGCTAATATAATATAATATAAAATAATATAATATAAAGAAATGGATGTTTGAGTTCTCACCTGCTATTCCGCTGCCTTGTGAACTCCACAGCATCAACAGTAAACACAACGTGGTCAGCATCATGATCAGACCTCAGCACAACTGTACTGAGAGCAAACAAGAAATATACTTATAGATTCACTATTTAAAACTATTTCTTTTATATTCTTTGACACACTATACACAAAATCAGTGCTTTTTTTTCATTTATTTATTTTAGTTCCACTCATAGCTATATTGTACTGTACTATATTTAACTTTGGATAACTCACCTGAAGAACTGAAGAACAGATATCCCTAAAAAATAATAATATATAATAATAATAAAGTGAATAAAAAAGTGCTCTGCTTTTTAAATCCTTTTGTTTCTGAGTCTCGAACTCCGTAAGCCTAAAATCCAACAGGATGATTTAAATACAAAGTTACTAAGTATTTCCTTCAAACCGTGTCCAGTCGGCTCTGTAGGCTATTCATTCATACTGCAGTTCCCTTACGAAGTTCAGATGTGAGCCTTTACTACAGACTGCAGTCCGGAGCAAAGCCTATTTAACCCGTCTCTCTACATTCCTAAAATGCCGCATCAGCCAATCAGAAGCGGCTGGGGGGGAAGCAGGCCGGACTTAGAGATGACGTCACAATGCGGGTAATAACTGGGGAAAATATGCATTTCGTCGCACTTTCCATCAGCGGATAAATATTTTAAAGACGCGCTCAAGCCAAACCCACGTTTCCTGTGAAATTATTCAAAAGGAATAAAATGTCACTGTCAGTTTTATGGTTGTCCTAAACTCTCATAGTCGTGCTTGATTTTGATATTATATTTGATATTTTCAATATTAGGTAGCTTTAATCATTTATAAACACTTAATGCTTAATAACGTATAAAACACACAAAAAAAATTAAGCTGAATCCCAGTTACAAATCTACATGACCTAATGGTTAGAGAAGGAGCTTTGGGACCAAAAGGTTGTTGGTTTGATTCCCTAGACCAGCAGGAATAGCTGAAGTGCCCTTGAGCAAGGTACCTGCTCCCCAGGCTGCTCTGCCCATATGGAAAAGAAATAGAAGAAACTTATAAAAAATATATAACTTTCCATCCCCTTCAGTTTATGTTTGATGTATTGTGCATCATATGAGGAATATGATTTACTCCTGAAAGTGGCCACTTTTGCA
>JAODXR010183912.1:0-10820 GCA_028877395.1 Cathorops festae | reverse complement strand
AGGTAACGTAGTAACGTAACGGATTACTTTTAACTGATAGTAACGTAGTAACGTAACTAACTACTTTCAAAAGTAACAATACCCAACACTGCTCATTACACACTGGCAGCATACATGCTATCTATTTATACTTGACCCTGAGGACCCCTGGTGGCCTAATCTAACTGCCTGAATGAAAACAGTATAACATTCACATTACAACATTCCCTCCCCCCCAAGGTCCAAAGTCCCCCAAAATTTTTTTGCGTTTTTTTTTTTCTTCAAGAAAACATGAACAAAGACTGAACTATGAGGTAGTGGTAGACTGCCCTCCTCAAGGCACCCACGGGGATTATTGTGCCCCTGGAAGGACGTAGTCCTTGAGATAAGTGGGTGCCTTCCTAAATCTAACTGGGAAACGTGGTCCCTCCTCAAGAGACCGTTCAGGGGGTGCTGAGCCACCTGTCCCTGGTGCCAGCTGCTCTGGCTCCGGCTCTGGATCCGACAGTTCAGGAGGTGCCAGGTCTACTGGTAAACTTTCTTCTTGAAAGCTGGCTTCCCTACTTTCCTGATCGTAACAAGGACGGATCTGGTCCTGATGTCGTCTTGCCACCTTTCCGTCCTGTGTTTTCACCCTCCATGAAACTGGCCCTGTCCTCTCGATGAGCATTGCAGGAATCCACTTCTGACCCGAGTATCCTCTCACATAAACTTGGTCCCATTCTGTGAATACTCTGTCCCGGGCATGCTTATCGTGATATTCTTTCTGTGTGGCCTGTTTCTGTCCCACTTTGTCTCCAAGTGCAGGGCGAACTAAATCAAGCAGACTCCTGAGTCTCCTGTTCATGAGAAGCTCAGCTGGTGTGACCCCAGTTGTGGTCTGAGGGGTTGATCGATACTTAAACAGGAATCTGGATACCTTTGTCTCCACACTCCCCTCCCCCATCTTCTTGATTCCTTCCTTGAACACCCATACTGCCCGCTCTGCACAGCCATTTGAAGATGGGTGATAAGGTGCAGTGGTTACATGCTTTATGCCATTCTTTGTAAGGAAGTGTTTGAATTCAGCACTGACCAGACTAGGCCTATTGTCGCTGACCAGAACGGCCGGTATTCCATGGGTGGCAAAGATGCGTCGTAACTTTTCTATGGTAGCGGCAGATGTTATGGCCTGCATTGGATGAGCCTCAATCCACTTAGAGTAGGCATCAATGACAATCAGAAACATTTTTCCTGAAACTGGCCCGCAAAAGTCCAGATGCAGTCTCATCCATGGTTGGGAGGGCCACTCCCACGGATGTAACGGTGCTGCAGCTGGAGAGGCTTGGTTGGACTGACAAATGTGACATCTACGCACTGCTGCCTCCAGGTCAGCGTCCATGTTCGGCCACCACACATAGCTGTGGGCTAGCATTTTCATCCTTGAGGCTCCTGGATGGGCCTCATGTAGTTCTTCAATCATGGTCTGTCTTCCTTGAGGGGGTATTATCACCCTCCTTCCCCACAGTATACACCCATCCTCCATGCTCAGTTCATGCTGTCGTCTTATGTAGGTCTGGAGCTCTGGATCTGTGCATGTTGTAGGCCAAGAGCCTTGCATCAGCCACTGCTGTATTCTTGACAGTACACGGTCTCTCCGGGTCCAGTCGCGGATCTGCTTGACCTGCAGCGGTGTGCCATTCATGTGTTCCATAAGCATCACCACCTCCCCCTCCTGGGGGTGGCCTTGGGAGAGCTTGGCAGAGGAAGTCTGCTCAACGCATCGGCATTTCCATGTTTTGAGCCCTCCT
This sequence comes from Cathorops festae, assembly GCA_028877395.1. Taxonomy (NCBI): domain Eukaryota; kingdom Metazoa; phylum Chordata; class Actinopteri; order Siluriformes; family Ariidae; genus Cathorops; species Cathorops festae. The sequence goes on along the minus strand of JAODXR010183912.1, from coordinate 9,051 downwards.
TATACTCCAAGGTGTATTCATAGGCAGCGAGTATCAATGCCCATCTTTGCATTCTGGCAGCCGCCTGCTGTGGGATGCCCTTATGCTCTCCCAAAAGACCCAGAAGCAGTTTGTGGTCTGTGACTATGGTACAATGTTTTCCAAACAGGTACTGGTGAAATTTTTTAAGCCGAATATTATCGCCAGAGCCTCCTTTTCCAGCTGAGAGTAGCCACGTTCTGCTGATGACAAAGACCGTGACATGTATCCTATGGGCCTATCTGTGCCCTCTTGGAGTCGGTGGGATAACACCGCTCCCACACCATATGGGGATGCATCACAGGACAGGTAGAGGGGTTTTGTGTCATCAAAATGCACCAACAGTTGCTCAGACTGGAGGCACTTTTTTGCTGCGTCAAAAGCGCTACCGTGGCGTTTCTCCCATTTCCATGGCACTCCTTTTCTGAGGAGTTCATGCAGAGGCTCCAGCACAGCGGCCACATTTGGCAAGAAGCGATGATAATAATTCAGCATCCCCAGGAATGACTTCAGCTGTGTCTGGTTTGTCGGTGCAGCTGCATTTGCAATCGCCTCAACTTTGTCTGCTACTGGCTGAATCCCTGCATAATTAATTCTGTAGCCCAGATACACCACCTCTGACGCCATGAAAATGCATTTCTCTTGCTTAAGACGGAGTCCTGCTGCATTCAGTCTGGACAGTACTGTCCCTAAATTCTGCAGATGGCTGGCATCGTTCTTCCCAGTCACAAGTATGTCGTCTACTCACACCACCACCTGAGGAAGTCCTTGTAGTAAGTTGTCCATGGTGCGCTGAAAAATGCCTGGGGCCGAGGACACCCCATAGGGCAGCCTGGTGTACTGGTACAGTCCACGATGTGTGTTTATTGTTGTGAATCTCTTGGAATTTTCCTCCAGTGGTAGCTGCTGGTAAGCCTGAGACATGTCCAGTTTGGTGAACTTCTGCCCCCCTCCCAGCACTGCCAGCAAGTCTTCTGTCTTTGGAATTGGGTAGTTATCCAGCTTTGACACCGGATTCACTGTAACTTTATAGTCACCACATATCCTTATGCTTTTGTCTGGTTTGACTATGGGGACTATTGGGGCTGCCCACTCAGCAAAGCTAACAGGCTCTAAGATACCTTCATTCTGTAGCCTGGTCAGTTCGGTTTCAACTTTCTCTTTGAGCGCATATGGCAAGGGCCTAGCTTTAAAGTAATGAGGCTTGGCCTCTGGGTCTACATAGATTTTAGCTGTAGCCCCAACCAGTGTGCCTAGCTCACTTTTAAAAAAAAACCCTGGTGTTGTGAGAGAAGAGCCTCCAACTCCTGCTGATGTCCTCCTTGGAGTTTGAATATGGCTGTCCAGTCTAGTCTCACTGCCTTGAGCCAATCTCTCCCCATTAGGTTTGGGCCCTCCCCTTTAACCACCAGCAAAGGCAACTGCTTCATCTGTCCCTTGTAGATGACATTTGCATACATCTTGCCTAACACATCCACTCTGTCTCTTGTGTAGGTGTACAGTTTTACTTTTGCAGGATGGAGTCTTCCACACCCTATCTGCCTGTATGTTCTCTCATTCACTATCGTCAAGCCCGCCCCCGTGTCAATTTCAAATGTGACGTCATGCCCATTCACTGACAGTTGTTCTCTGTATGGCTCCACTCTATTTTCTCTCAGATTGTGCAGCATGTGAGTGTATTTTGGCTGCTCCTCTTCGTTTTCCTCCAACATGTGTGCTGCACCTCATGTGCTAAATCTGTTCTGTTTGGGCTGTCTCGCACTGCGGCATTTTCTGGCCAAATGTCCTTTCTTGCGGCAATTATGGCAAACTGCCTCTGCGAAACGGCAGTCCACCGGTGTGTGTGTTCCTCCGCATCTAAAACACGTCACATTCGGCTTCTGGTCCGAGGCCACTGGTTGCACTTTGTGCACCGCCTCCTCTACCGCTTTCTGCTGCAACTGCGCTAAATCTTTCATGGCGGTTTCCATGGCTGTCGCTAATTCCAGTACCCTCTCCAAAGTCATTTTTGTATCTGGTTCTGAAAGCAACCAGCGTTGGATGTGGTCGTCATTAATGCCACACACCAGTCTATCTCTTAGCATATCATCCAAAGTTGTCCCGAAAGCACAGTGCTCAGAAAGTCTCCTCAGTTCAGCTACAAATGCAGCAACTGACTGGCCATGATCTCTAACTTTTGAATGAAACTTAAATCTCCCCACTATAATGCTGCATTTCGGTGCAAAGTGGTCAGTCAACAGTTTCAGTAAATCTGTCAGGGACTTATCTCCTGGCTTACCAGGTTGACATAAGTCTCTCAGTGTGGTGTAGGTTTTCCCTCCACATGCACTCAGGAAGATGGCCCGCTTTTGTTCAGCGTCGGTGATTTTATTTGCAGCAAAGTAGAATTCCAGCCGTTCCGCATACTGCTGCCAGTCATCTGCCTCCGGGTCAAACTCTCCAATCTTTCCGTATGTTGCCATTATAACTCTTAAGCTGATCCCACTCTCGTCGCCAATGTAATAAAGTGCCACTTATTCAACTGCACAGGTTTCCACTTTATTGAACACTTGCTGCATCACTCATTACACACTGGCAGCATACATGCTATCTATTTATACTCGACTCGAAGGACCCATGGTGGCCTAATCTAACTGCCTGAATTAAAACAGTATAACATTCACATTACAACAGAAACCACTGTGTGAATGGACTGAAAAAGTCACCGTACACTAGTCGTAGTCGAGGAAACAGAGTTTTTTTTCCCTCTTTTTCTTCGCGGAGGAACCAGGCACGAGTCGGACTAGCAGTTAGCATCGGAAAAATCTGCCATGGCTGTGCAAATTGGTCGTGTGGATGAATACAATGACGCAAAGGAGGATTTTGAGTCATATCTGGAACGTTTGGAACAGTGAATGTTGGCAAATGAGATAAAGGATGAAAAGAAGGTGTGAATGTTTCTCTCGGTGATTGGGGCTGATGCTTATAAGCTGTTGAAGAATCTGGTGTCACCGACAGTACCGAGCACTATGCAGTATCCTGATCTGGTGAGAGTACTGAGCACACATTACAATCTGGCACTGATTGTAAACGCGGAACGATTTAGTTTCCAGAAGCGTAACCAGAAAGAGGATGAAACTGTCTCTGAGTATGTGGTCGCTTTGAGGCAGCTTGCAGCTACCTGTGATTTTGGACAGTACATGGATGATGCGCTGAGAGATCACTTTGTGAGTGGACTACGCTCAGATGCCGTGCAGCACAGGCTGCTGTCTGAAAAGGATATGACCTTTCCGAAGGCTTGTGAGGTTGCAGTAGCAATGGAACTGGCATCGGAAAAATCAACGGAGTTTTCAGGACGCAGTGAGCCTCATCAGGTTACTCATCAGGTGCCCTAACAAGTGCTACTGTTTTTTCTGACAAGGGGAGGAAAGGACAGTTTAAACGAGAGAATAATACATAATAAAGCACAAAACAAAGACCAAAGGGGAGTAAAAAACTACTTTGGGACACAACAGACATGCTACAGATGTGGGGAGAGACACTCAGCACGTGACTGCAGATTTAAAAATGAAAAGTGTCATACCTGCTCCAAAATTGGACACATAGCCCATGCATGTAGAAAGGGAAAAGCCACCTCTCAAACTCAGCATGTAGAAGCTGAAAGAAGTACATCCAGAAGAGATGAAGAAACAGAACTTTTTGGAGTGTATGCAGTATACTCCACCTCAAGCTGTGAAAAGGGGTACACAGTTGATGTTGCACTGGGTGATAAGAGCACAACAATGCTACTGGACACAGGGTCAGTTGTGTCAGTGGTATCTGAGGATTATTACCAGAAAAATCTGAACAGTTTCCCTTTAAAACCAGCCCCCCGTTTAAAACTGAAATCATATTCAGGCCAAAGTATCGCGGTTCAAGGATACATCATGATACCAGTACAGTACAAGACACAGAAAAATGCTCTACCTCTTGTCATTGTGAAAGGAAGTAGACCAGCTCTGACTGGTCGGAACTGGCTAAAGGAACTACAACTGAACTGGAAACAGATTTTCACTGTACACCGGGTGCTAACACAGGCAGAGTGGACCCCAAGAGTCAACAAGGTTTTACAGCGCTAGCAGGCAGTGTTCTTGGAGAACCAAGGCTGCATAGAGGGTTTTAAAGCCAAAATCTGCATAAAACCAGGTACCACACCGATCCTCTGCAAAGCTCGCCCAGTTCCTTACGCATTAAAGGAAGTGGTAGAGAAGGAGCTGGACAGGTTGGAAAAAATTAAAGTGATTTCAAAGACTGAGAAAAGTGAGTGGGCCTCTCCAATAGTCACCGTGCCAAAAGCAGGTAAAACAATTAAGATCTGTGGCGACTACAAGGTCAGTATAAATCAGTGTATGGAAGAGCAGACATACCCATTACCAAACACAGAAGATTTGTTTGCTACCTTAGCAGGAGGAACATCATTCAGTAAGCTTGACCTCTCTCATGCCTACCAACAGCTGCTTTTAGATGAAGTCAGAGAATTATTTGATGATCAACACTCATAAGGGCCTGTACAAATTTCATCGTCTCAGCTATGGTGTTTCCAGCATACCTGCAATTTTTCAGTCTGTTATGGACCAGATTCTGCAAGGACTGGATCATGTGACATGTTTCTTGGATGATATTCTCATCACTGCTTCATTGGAGGAGAAGCACTTAAAAAGCCTGGATGAAGTGCTCACACACCTGAAGAAACATGGTGTCCGAGTGAAACTGTCTAAATGTCAGTTTTTTCAGAGCAGTGTAGAGTATCTGGGACATCGCATTGACCGGGATGGCCTGCATCCCACTGATGAAAAGGTTGCAGCCATAAACAAAGCACCCGAGTCAACAAATGTCACAGAGCTGAAGTCCTTCTTAGGTCTTCTTAATTACTACAGCCATTTCCTGCAAAACTCCTCCACCATCATCCACCCTCTACACAACCTGTTGAGAAACGAGGCTAAGTGGGTTTGGACTTCCGAGTGTGCTAAGGCATTTGAAGATGCAAAGCAGCTATTAAAGCAGAATACGGTGTTAGTGCATTACAACACACGTTTGCCACTCCGGATTGCATGCGATGCATCACCTTATGGAGTAGGGGCTGTAATTTCTCATGTCGTGGAAAATGGAGAGGAACGCCCCGTGGCTTTTGCATCGAGGACTTTAATGAAGGCTGAAAGAAAATATGCCCAGATCGAAAAGGAGGCACTCGTCATCATCTTTGGAGTAAAGAAATTCCATAAGTATTTGTATGGGAGGAAATTCACACTCATCACAGATCACAAACCACTGTTAACTATCCTGGGACCAAAGTCAGCTGTTCCAACTTTAGCAGCGTTAAGGATGCAATGCTGGGCTCTCATCCTCATGGCATACAGCTATGATATTGAGTACAGGAGATCAGCTGATCATGCAAATGCTGATGCTTTGTCTCGCCTACCCAGAGCCTCAGTTGACAACACAGGAGAAGAGGGAGGTATTTTTTACTTCTCACACTTGGAGGAACTACCATTGTGTGCAAAATACAGTGAGAGAGCCACTTTAAAAGACCCTATACTGAACAAGGTGTGGAGCTACACAATGAATGGATGGCCCAGTCATGTGCAGGATGAGGCACTGCGGCCTTATTTCATACGCAGGCAAGAGTTGTCAGTGGAACAAGGCTGCGTTCTTTGGGGCCAGCGAGTCATCATACTGCCAGGTTATTGACAATGATTACTGGAAGACCTTCATCATGCGCACCCAGGTATCTGCCGAATGAAAGCTCTCGCCCGCAGCTACATGTTGTGTAGCTCGCCTGGTTGTGATGGGGACATTGAAGAGCTGATGAAAGGTTGCTCTATCTGCCAAGCTGTCCAGAAAATGCCAGCAGTCGCACTGCTGCACCACTGGAAATGGCCGGAAAGAGTGTGGCAGAGAATTCACATTGATTTTGCTGAGAAGGATAAGCAGTATTTCCTGGTGGTCATCGATAGCCATTCAAAGTGGTTAGAAGTTTTTCCCATGTCTTCCATCACCTCTCACAACACCACTGAAGTGCTGTGAAGCCTGTTCTCTGCGTATGGACTGCCAGAAGAGCTGGTATCAGATCACAGCTGGTGTCGAGGGAGTTTACACAGTTCCTGGAGAGAAACGGTATCAAACACACTGTTGTACCTGCGTATCATCCTGCGTCAAATGGGGCTGCAGAGAGATCAGTGCAAATTCTGAAACAAGCACTGATGAAGGATGTGTTGGAGGCCGAGGGAAAGGCTCTTTTGCCACTCAGTCACAGACTTGCAAATTTCCTGCTCATGTACCGCAGTACACCCCATACCATGACTGGATGGACACTGGCTGAGTTAATTCTGAAACGCCAGATCTGAACCTGTTTCAGTTTACTTTTAAGCCAGAGCTTGCCAGACAGATTGAAGAGAAACAAGCCACACAGAAACTTCATTATGACCATGGTGGCTCATCTCTTCGGTTCTTTCAGGAAGGAGATGCTGTCCGTATCCAAAATTTCAGGGGAGGAGTGGAGAAATGGATCCAGGCAAAAGTACTAAAAAGACTGGGAACTGTCACATACCTGATACAAGAGGGTTAGAGGCAAAGCACAGTGCATGTTGACCACATGTTGCTATGGCGAGGAAATGTTGAGATAGTTCCACCAAGCTTGCCCTCACCAGTGCTTGAGAATGTGCAACCAGTAACTTTGGACTGTGCCTTTCCAGCTGTTTTGCCTAGTACACCAGTGAAGCTAACACCACCTACTGTTCTCACTAAACCAACTGAACAGGTTGTTGAGGTGTCATCATCACCAGTATCTTCACACACAGCAAACAAATGCTCACATGAGAAACGCCGGTACCCAGAGAGGGTCCGTGTACCTCCTCAAAGACTGACTCTCTAAATTACAGTATATTTAAATCTGCACAGTGAATGTAAGCTGCCAAGAGACGTTTTATGTTGATAGTAGGAAGTTAATATTATGCTAAGAAAAAAATTCAAGGGCAGTATATTTATTTTTGTTATTGTGAGATTTAAATGCACAGGTTAATCACCAGTATCTTCAGCTAATTATTCCTAAACTTACAAGGGTTAAAGTTATAAAAATCTAAAAGGGGAGGAACGTAATAGATTGAAGTGATTTACAATTAAGTCTGTCACATTGAGGGTCATTACTGAAAAGGCAGTTAGTTTCTGTTATATTTTGGTTGGCCAACACTTTTAGATGTTTTTACTGAGCCAAGCGGCACCTGTAGTGGGAGTGTCTGTTCCTGGAAGTCCCCAAGTATAGACGTGTTCTGAAGCCATGCCCAGCCTGATTATTGCCTCCTGCACAAAACACTTCAATAATGGCCTCCACTTTAGCCTCAATTGGCTTGACAACACCACAACTAACAACTTTACCCAAATATGAAACTATGGCCCACCCAAACTCATACTTAGATTCAGTTTGATAACTAGATGCCACTTGAAGTTGTTCTTTAGTGAAATCTTCCAGCAGCTCTTCACTAAGCTGGGCAAGAAAATCTTCAAGAGTTGCCATCTTTCAATAGCAAAACTAGCTTAACTACTCCCACTGAAAGGAATAGCTTGAGTAAACAAAAGCTAAACACAAATGAGGTTCTACTCAAAGCCAACACTGCTGCTTATCTAATGGCACACAACAAGAAATGGGTCCAATACAGCACACAGCTAACACAAAGTGGCAAAAATACACAAAATGATCACAACACCATACACTAAAGTAGGCAAAAAGACTACACATCAATCTACCAAAGCAGCACACAAAAGACTACCTTGCTGCATGCAAACATATAAATGGAACCTACTGGTAATCATGATTATGCCAAAGACATTAAAAAACTCCAGGTAATACTAACACAAGCTCACACTCGAACTTAAGACACAATAGCCACTAAACACACTAGGGCTAGGATCACAGACCCAACACAGTGCCTAAAAAAAATCACAACTCACCTAACCCTGCACAAATGCTCACTCTTCCCTCCCCCCAAAAAAGAAAGAAAATGTTCTTCTCATATAATATTTTATATAGTAGTTATAAATACTAGTTATGTGTTGGAGCGTTCTTTTATTTTTCATGATTCCATAATTTTTTCCTCAGAATTGAGTGATTCCATATTTTTTTTCCTCTGCTTGGTCTAAAAAAGTAACCGTTACTGACTGCCATAATTTTTCTTCTTGATTTCTTCTTATAGCGTTTCTTAAAAGCCAGAAAGTTGCCATTTGAAATGACTTTAGTTTTGTCTCATGTCTGTGATCTGCTTTTTTTCTCCAAAATTAAACTGAATGAGCATCCTCCGAGGCCGGTGATTCCATAATTTTTGCCAGGGGTTGTAATAGCAGTGACAATTTTCCCTGAACACATAACCTTAAAGGAAAAAAAAAATTATCCATTCTGTCCAGCATTAATCTTTGCCTCCGCAATTGTCTGATCATTCTTCCATGAGGGGAAGAGAATACTGCTCATTTCATGCTACAAGGTTCTCCAAGCTGGCCAGTGTACCTCCGCATCATCAGGCAGCAGCTTGCTCAGTTCTCTCAGACTGCCAGGAGCAAATCGCATGTTTCCCTCCATGATGTCTTCAATTATGTCCTGAATTGGCCTGCAGAGTGAGCCAAAGCACAAACATCTCTATGAATGGAAATACTCTTCTGGAGGTCTGAATAGACAGGAGGTGCTCGAGTGTCAAATACCACAACCACATATCCACCTCCATGCTGTGAACTTACTGATTCATCATTTTCCTAATCTCGAACAGAAACAGTGGAAGAAAAACTGGCAGGGTGTCATTTTGGAATAAATGCCTACACATGAAAGACTTCAGTACATCATGCAGTTTCATATTGAATTTGCCTCTCATGAGAAAATACTTGTAATTTCATATTCTTAAGAGCATTTGCAGCTATGCCACCATGATAATTATGATCATAAAAAGGTCCATATTTATACACTGTGTTCCAAATTATTATGCAAATTGGATTTAAGTGTCCTAAACATTTATTTTTTTGTTTTTCAATTAAACT
>JAODXR010167259.1:0-10892 GCA_028877395.1 Cathorops festae | reverse complement strand
ATATTTCTAAATGTTAAAACACAACATAATGCAGTTCAAAATTAAATTATTTACTATTTCCTATTATGGCTCTAACACGCCCGGCCCCTAATTATGTAGGCAAGGGGGCTACATCAATTACTCAAATCAAATAGAGCCATTCAAATTCTTCGTCAAATAACAAAGATATTCTAAATGAACTTAAACTATGAATTCTCAATAACTCTTTGCAGTCCTTGAAGTCTGTTCATACTGCTTCCTGCAACAAACACAATTTGGTTATAGGTCTTTCCAGGACGCTGCTCTTTGTCTGCACTTGCACACTTCGGACCTGGCCTCTGGAATCTGGCATTGTCTTGATGATGCGGCCTAGCATCCAAGAGCTTCGTGGACCTGAAGGATCCACAATTAGAACGATGTCGTTCACTTCAAAGTTTCTTTTCACCTTGGACCAGCGCTGACGTTCTTGCAGCAGGGGCAAGTACTCTGAGGTCCATCTGTGCCAGAACAAGTCAGACAGATATTGAATCTGTTTCCAACATCTCCTCCCGTACACGTCACTCCTCTCAAAGATCCCTGGTGGTATCACAGGCTTTACTTTCATCAGTAGTAGATGGTTCGGAGTGAGGGGTTCGAGATCATTTGGATCTTCTGACATCTTTGTCAAGGGTCTGCTGTTGATTATGGACTCAACTTCACACAACACTGTGTGCAATCCATCGTCATCCAAAACTTGTTGCTTCAGCAGAGCTCCAAGGACCTTCCTTACTGTCCTTATCTGGCGTTCCCAGATGCCTCCTTGGTGGGAGGCACCAGGCGGATTAAAGTTCCATTCAATTCCTCCTTTCAGCATTTTTTCTTTGATCTTAGAGACATTGAGGTTCTGTATAGCTTCACGCAACTCTCTTTCAGCGCCAATGAAATTTGTTCCATTGTCCGATCGGATAACAGACACCTGCCCTCTTCTACTGAGGAAGCGGCGCAATGCGTTGATGCATGCATCAGTGTCTAGAGAGTGCGCAACCTCTATATGGACCGCTCTCATGGTCAAACACGTAAACAAGACACCATATCTCTTCACCATGGCTCGTCCTCTTTTCACTTGGAACGGCCCAAAGTAATCAACCCCAGTGAATGTAAAGGGTGGATTGTCTGGTGTCAGCCTCTGCGCTGGCAAATCTGCCATCTTTTGTTCTCCAACTTTTGCGTACAGCTTTCGGCAGGTGTAGCAATTTGAGATCATCTTTCTTATGGCAGAATTTGCATGCGGGATCCAATACTTTTGTCTGAGCTTAGCCAGGACATGGTTCCGTCCACAGTGTCCGACCTGATGGTGAGTATGTTGGAGAATAAGACCGGAAATCTTGAGGTCTTTGTGCAAGATGGCCGGATGCTTAGCCTCCTCTGGCATCGCTGCTCGACACAACCTTCCTCCAACCCTCAGCACTCCTTCATCAAGGTACGGATCCAGCTTGTATATGTGGCTGCTCTTTCTGACTTGGTTCTTTCCTTGCAGCAGAGTTTTGATCTCCTCTCCATATTTCAGCTGTTGACTGTAGCGAATCAAATCATGTTCAGCATTCGTCAAATCTTCCACACTGATTGTGAAATCCTTCAGGCTCTCCTTGTACTTTTTCATCTCTTGAGCTATGGCACCTTGCTGTTTGCCATCTGATACACCGCTTGTCTTTTGCAGTTCTGCTCTTTTGTGGCTCAGGTCCAGCAGGATCCCTTTGAGATGAGTGAACCATGCTACTGCCTTCTTTAAGCGGTGCCAGTCAGAATAGTATGCAATGAGCTTGCCCAAAGCAGATTCATCCTTTTCAACTCTGATGATAAAAGACACAGCATTTCGTTTAAACTCTGGATCATCTTCTGGCAAAGAACTTGACTGGTCTGCCCTGACAGGCCACTCCTCGCACGGTCTCAGCAGAAACGAAGGTCCTTCAATCCAGTTCTCACATCTCATAAGATTCTCTGCCGTCAAGCCTCTTGAGACATGGTCTGCAGGATTCTCTGGTGAATTCACGAACCTCCACTGTGACGGCTTGGAGGCCTCTCTGATCAGTGACACTCGGTTTGCGACGAACGTCTTGTATCGGGCAGCATCATTTTCAATGTACTTCAAGACCGTCATGCTGTCCGTCCAATACAATGACTCTTCCAGTTCCATGTCTAGTTCCTGCTTCAACATTCGGTCCATCTTAACTGCCACAGTTGCAGCTGTAAGTTCCATTCTGGGTACGGTTATCTGTTTGAGTGGTGCCACTCTGGACTTGGCCATTACGAATGAACAAGACTTCTCATCATGCTCATTAGTCATCACAAGGTAGGTCACTGTACCATAACCATCCTCGCTGGCGTCCGAAAAATTATGCAACTGTGCTGTCTTGACAGAGCCGAAGCTTGCAGGCTTGAAACATCTGTTGACTCGAAAGCTGGAAAGCTTCTGCAGATCAACTGTCCATCTTGTCCATCGTTTCAGGTGGTTCTCTGTGATCTCCTCGTCCCATCCTGTCCTCTCTTTACTGAGATCTCTCAGGAGCAGCTTTGCTGGCAATACGAATGGTGACAAGAATCCAAGAGGATCATATACAGAACCAACGACTGACAAGATGCCTCTTCGTGTAGCGGGTTTGTTCTGCACATTTATGTTGAAGGAGAATGTGTCAGTTTCAGTGCACCAGGTCACTCCCAAGGCCCGCTCAACAGGTAACAATCCGCTGTCCAAATCCAGAGTCTTGACTTCTGCGGCTCGCTCTTGCTCAGGAACAGATGACAGAAAGGCCCTTGAATTGCTCATCCACTTCGTCAGGTTAAAACCACCCTTGCTACAGAGTGCTTTCAGATCCCTGGCCAGTATGATTGCTTCCTGCTCTGTTTCCACCGAAGTCAAGCAATCATCCACATAGAAACTGGTCAGTAGTGTCTGAGCTGCCTTCTCTGTTGTCTCATTCTGTTGATCTTCCACTATTCTTCGAAGAGCAAAACAGGAGCAGCTTGGCGAAGAGGTAGCACCAAACAGGTGGACACACATCCGGTACTCAACTGCCTCTTCCTCCAGCCTGCCTTCAGGCCACCACAGAAATCTTAGGAGGTCTGCATCTTTCTCTTGAACTCGGACCTGATAAAACATCGATTCAATGTCAGCCATGATGGCAACTGGCTGCCGGCGAAACCTGTTCAGCACTCCAAGAAGTGTGTTAATGAGGTTGGGTCCTTGTAGTAACTGACCATTCAGGGAGAATCCTTGGTAGGACACATTGCAGTCAAACACCACCCGTATCTTATTCTTCTTGGGGTGGTACACACCGTGGTGAGGGATATACCACACCCTTGGTACCCCTCCGTCCGGCTGCAACTCATCCTCTGGCACTCGTTCAGCATATCCCTTGTCAAGAATGCTGTCCATGAATCCCGTGTAATCCCTGTGAAACTGAGGATTTCTTGTGAGTTTCCTTTTCAGGCCTAGCAACCTCTGCCTTGCTATGCATTTGTTGTCTGGCACCTGAATCCTCTCATCTTTCAGTGGCAATCCTATGTGGTAATGACCACCTTTGAACTCCAAAGACTTTGTCACTGATCGCATGAATTGATGATCTTCCTGAGACATTTCTGTCTTATCCTCATACCTTCTTTCAGGAAAGTCTGTGTTAAACTGCTGAACTAGCAAATCCTCAATGGCCTCCACCGATATGCGATTCGATATGCAGGTTTGCAGAGTGTCAGGAGTCAGACTTGTGCTGTCTTGTCTTGGGCCATTCACGATCCAGCCTAGCACTGTCTGCACCGCATACGGACCATCATCTCTGCTATTCAGCACTTTCCATGGTTCCATGGCCTTGTAGGCATTCACACCTATCAGGAGTCCAACATCTGCTTCCAGTGGTGGTAGACGAACCTCAGACAGATAAGGCCACTTACTTAGATCTTGCTGCTTGGGTATGTTACCCTTCTTCACAGGTATGTGTTGCTGTGTCAGCACCTTTGGCAGATCAATGTATGTGGTTCCTTCTAATGCACACACTTCCAAGTCAGTTATGACATGTCCTTGTGCCTTCTTCTGTTGCCCCATGGTACACAGTAAGAAGTCTGTCTTCTTGCCTCGGACATTAAGCTTGAGCATTAGATCTTCTGTACAAAAGGTAGTGGTACTACCAGGGTCTAAAAACGCAAATGTCTCCACAGTCTTGTCACTTCTCTTGGATTTCACCTTTACAGGTACTACTGACAATATGCACTCGCTGTCGCCGGCCCCAGTAGAGGCACAACTTTCTTGCTCCAGGGACAGAAGAGCATTCGACACTGTAGGACTGTTAGCAGTTGTATTCCCATTAGAACCACTGTCTTCTTTCGTTTTATGCAGTACAGTTGGATGTTTATAAGCACATTCTGCACACGTCAGTCTTCTCTTACAATCTTTACTTAGGTGTCCTTTGTTGAGACATCCATAGCAAAGTCCTTTGCCTTTCAGGAACTGTATTCTTTCTGAGTATTCCTGTTCTTTAAACTTGTCACAAGAGCTAAGTGTGTGTGCCTTCTCACAGAACAGACAAGCCTTTTCTGCAGCATCAGTGGATTTGACTGTGTTCTGCTGTTCCCTTTTCTTAACAGGCTGCGTGCTTTCTTTCACAATGGGGGAAACACCTGTAGCAAAGTTGGCACCTTTCATATCACTCTTCTTAGCACTCTTTGCAGCTGGCTTGGGCTTGGCCTTTGCATCAGAGGTTACACCTTGAATGTCACCGAAGAGTGGGTCATTCATAACTTGTGCATGCAGATCAACGAAGTCGACTAGGTCTTCAAACCTTGCTCGTCTTTTGTGCCGCACTTGGAAGTCGAACGCAGTGTTTCTCCACCGCTCTCTGAGCTTGTAGGGAAGCTTCGACAACACTGTTCTCATATTGCTCGGATTGTCCATCTCTTCCATAAAGTCGATGTCAGTCATGGTATTTCTACATCCAGTGAGATACAATGCATAAGTCTTCAAGCCCTTGGCATCCTCAGCTTTGATCTGCGGCCATTTCAGTGCTTTGTCGAGATAAGCCGTGGCTATCTTCAGTTCGTTGCCATAATGGTACTGAAGCAGTCTCTTGGCCTCTTTAAGCCCTCTATCTGGCCGCATATGTTCACAACTGCGGACCAGGTCTCTTGGTTCACCACTTGTGTATTGCTCTAAGTAGAACAACCTATCCTGATCACTTTTTGTCTTCTTTTCTATTGCACTTTCAAAAGCCCTCATAAAGGATCTGTATTCAAGTGGATCTCCAGAGAACACCGGAACCTCTCTTTGAGGCAGCTGGGATAGGCTTTGTTGCATGACTAGTAGCTCTGTTACTTCATTCTGGTGTTGCATTATCCTATGAAGTTCTCTCTCAGGGCCACCGGGCTGTGGGTTGCTGGAGCCATGAATTGGCCTAGCTGATGCACTTATCCTACTGCTTGTGGCAGGTGTCTGTACTAATGCCCTTTGCTGAGGTACAGGGTTTCTTTCTTCTTTCCATATGAAATCAGAAAAATCAGCTCTGTTCATATTCCTGTGTGGCTGATGGTGACCACTCATGCCATCACACGTCTCTTCATATTCATTTAGTATTCTCAATCTGGCAGTAGAAGCTGCAATATCTGCCTCCAACTCAGCATCTTCAAGTTTGGCCTTTAATTTTGCTACTTCAGCATCTATTTCTTGTTTTTTCTTTAATGCATCTGCACGCGCTAGCAATGCTGCATGCTCTGCCCTGGCCTTAGCACGTGCTGAGCTAGTTGTAGACCGTGTTGTAGAGCTGTGTCTGCTTCTAGCACCCTGTGTGAAAGTGACTGACACACTGTCTTGTGGCATAATACCATCATTTAAATCCTCTTCAGTATGTCCTTTGCATGTTTCAGAGACCCATTTTTCTGTTTCAGCCATAAATTCCTCAAATACTTCACATTTAGGATAATACCAATTTGACTGGTCATCTTCTCTTTCAGTTTCAGGTAAATTCTGAATTACCTCATCATTGGCATCTTTAAATTCACATAATATGCGGTGAAAGCTATGTGACATTTCAGTTTTAATTATTTCCACATTATCTTCAACTTCTTTCATTCCCTGAATATCACGCATCTTGCGAGTGAGCAATGCCAATTTCCCTTGTCTCCTATTGCGCAGCCTAATCAACTTGTCTTCTTTGGCTGATTCTGTGGGCTTAGGCGCCCTCCTCATGCTAATAGCGGTATCCACGTTTTCATTTGCTGAGTCATCTGCCATCTTGGCTATTTTATGCTAGTGCACATTAACTGTCTGCATTCACTGGAACTTCAACAATTTCTCTGTCTTCTAAATGTTCACAAATCCTCTTGTGATAAGGCACATTCAGAGTGCAACAAGCATTCAAATTAATCAAGCTTCTTATGAAAACGATTTCAGCAGTGCTTTCCACCAATAGCAACAGGAATGAGCAAGGTTACTGTAGCATGATCATCTTAGCATTCAGACATGAAAGGCATTTTCCCTCGTCTATCGTCGTCTTTCAACATTCCAAAAGTAACGACCGGTAGAACAGTTTACTTCAATGAAAATCCGTTTACCTCCCTTTAGAGTGCAGTCGGGTAGATGGAGGCTCCGTTTTCCCTCTAGAAGCAACTTCTGTTCCATCGCGAGTCATCCATGAGCTCAGTCTTTGACTAATGTAGGCGCAGTTTCTTCAATTCTTATTTTATGTCCGGTTCTTTGAGCTTAAGTCCATGACGCGAGACTCCTTGTAAAATTCAAACTGTTTACTAAAGAAATTGTTCACATTACAGAAATAAAAAAGGATAAAATCAAACTGAAAGCTTCTTCATAGTTGTCACGCCTCGTTTCGGTGGTCTCGACTCGGCTGAGTCGATTCGGTGCTGTGTCGACTCGGTGCTGTCTCGGTCAAAGACTGCTGCGCTCTGATCTTCTTCGTCACGCAAAACAGTTTTTAATTCAGCACAAAATGACGTCATGCATATCTTAATAAAACTAAGCAATATTACCTAAGAAAATAACATTTCTAAAATAAGCAACAGTAAATATTTCTAAATGTTAAAACACAACATAATGCAGTTCAAAATTAAATTATTTACTATTTCCTATTATGGCTCTAACAGTGGTAGATATAGAGTTCCCAAAGAAAGTAGCGGGACACCAACTGCTCTATCAGTCCTGGCCCTTATCTGTCCTGATCCATCTGGTCCAGATCAGACACCTGTGATTCTAGGGACAAATACCAAAGCTAATCTGTCCAAGTGGCTAGCTCAGCTGTGTGAAGATACAGTTGGAGTGACTAGCCCACACCTTCAGCATACAGAACACTTGCTCTGTAAAAAGATGAAGTAGGATGTGTGAAGTGAGAGGGTCCAAGCTCACTGACCCTACCAGCAAGAAGCAATGGGAAAGTAATCTGCAAAGTTGTGTTTGAAAAGCCATTTCCATATGACATCTTGATGGTTGAAGCCTCCAGTATGCACCCTCTTCCATCAGGTATCCTGCTGCAACTTATGGCGATACCAAGTAATGCTGTGGATGGCAATCAGTTCACGGTTCTGGTTCAGAATGAATCACAGAAGGAAGTAACAATTCCATTTGGCACTGTTGTGGGTCACCTGTGTGTCACTGATGTTACTTCTGTGTCAAAACAACAGCCAGTGACTGAAGAATTTGATGTCAGAGTGCTTGACTTTGGGGAGTCGCCTGTTCCAGAGGAATGGCAAGCAAGGCTCTGACAGAAGTTGTCAGAGAGCAGATGCATTCTCCCTTCATGAACTGGATGTGTGATTTGCCAAAGAGGTGGAGCACACAATCTGTCTATCCGATCCATGACCCTTCATCAACGCTCCAGGCGCATTGCTCCAGCAGATATTGATGACGTGCGGCATCTTATCCAGAAGCTACGAGCAGCAGGTATTATCAAAGAGTTCAGGAGTCCATACGCATCTCCCATAGTTGTTAGGAAAAAGAATGGGGATGTAAGGATGTGCATCGACTACCATACACTCAATAGCCATACCCCATGCATTGATGAGGCTCTTGACTGCCTGTCTGGTAGTAGATGGTTTTCTGTCTTGGACTTGAGGAGTGGCTATTATCAAATAGCAATGAATGAAGAGGACAAGGAAAAAACTGCTTTCATCTGTCCTCTAGGGTTCTACCAGTTTGAAAGGATGCCACAGGGCATAACAGGAGCACCTGCGACTTTTCAAAGGCTCATGGAGAAAGCTGTTTGTGATATGAACATGATCCAAGTATTAGTCTACCTTGATGAACTGATCATCTTTGGAAAGACCCTGGCTGAACATGAGGAGGGACTCGTGAAAGTTTTGGACAGACTTCGAGAGGTAGGGCTCAAGATTTCACTTGACAAATGTAAATTCTGTCAAACCAAGTCAAGTATGTGGGTCACATAGTGACTGCTGAAGGTGTTGCAACTGACCCAGCAAAAATTGAAGCTGTGGCTACCTGAGCTAAGCCGACCAACCTCAAGACCCTACATTCCTTTTTAGGATTTTGTGGGTATTACTGACGATTTATCCACAACTACTCATCCATTGTCCACCCCTTGACTGACCTCACTAAAGGTTATGGCCCTACCCAGCATGGAAAAAGACAAATAAAAGGAAAAAGTGATGTCTATCTGGATGAGGGAGAATCATTTTGAGCCAAGTGGGACCAGTCTTGCACAGAAGCATTTGAGAAAATAAAAGACTGTTTGATAAATGCTCCAGTTCTAGCCTTTGCTGATCTTAGCAAACCTTATGCACTGCACATGGATGCCAGCCTTTTGGGGCTGGGAGCCATTTTATATCAAGAGCACCCAGAAGGACTGAGGCCAGTCATATTCACAAGCTGAAAACTGAGCTCTTCAGAAAAGAATTATGCTATCGATCAGTTGGAGTTCTTGTCACTTAAATGGGCAGTTGTCGAAAAATTCCACGACTACCTATATGGAGCCCGTTTCACTGTATGCACAGACAATAACCCCCTAACCTATGTCCTTACATCAGCAAAGCTCAATGCTATGGGGCATCGGTGGTTGTCAGATTTGTCAGTGTATGATTTTGACATCTATAGACTTGACAAAAATAATATTGATGCTAAGTTGTTATCAAGAATGGAACCAGAAAAAGTGGAGATGGAGTGGCAAAGCATCTCTCAGGCTGGAGTTAAGCCAATTTGCCAAAAAGTTGGTGTTCTTGGCACAGTTGCAGACTCTTCTCAGTATGTCAAACAGCTTGGAGCTCCACCTGGTTGCATTCCAAATGTATATGCATTCCCTACATGTCTGCAGCTGAACTCACTGGAACAAATGTCCAGACAGGACTTGATTGCAGCCCAAGCTCAAGACTCCCTGATAGAATCTACAAAACAAGCTGTAAAGTGTGACAAGTGGCCAGACAACCCAGAGTTGCTGCCTATGAAAAGAGAGATGGGGAAGCTGGTCATGACCGAGGGGTCATTGTGTGAGCACATGTCATATGGGAGAAAGGACTCACCAGCTAGTGCTACCTGCTAAGTTCAAGCTAGTAGTACTGAAATCTATGCACAATGACCTAGGCCATTTAGGAGTAGAGAGGGTTACTGATATGATCAGATGCAGGTTCTTCTGGCCAAAGATGTCGGCTGATGTGGAGCAGTATTTTTAGATCTCAGAAAAGCATTTGACACAGTAAACCATAGCATTTTAATATCTAAACTTGTTAATTTTAATCTAACAGAAAAGACGGTGGCCTGGTTCAAATCATATCTCACTAATCGTGAACAATGTGTTGCCATTAGCAATACAAAGTCCTCAATTCAAAAAATAAAAACAGGCATTCCGCAGGGTTTGGTATTAGGACTGATACTCTTTAGTTTATTTATAAATGATCTCCCTGACTCCTGCCCAGACGCAGGTTTTCAAATGTATGCAGATGATGCGGTTTTATACGCTCATGGTAAAACAGCCGCTACAGTCTCACAAAAATTAAATGAACAACTTGAGACTGTAGCTCATTGGCTGAACAGTTCATGTCTAGCACTTAATGTGAGCAAAACAGTGTCAATGTGTTTTTCCTCTGGGAGGCGCACCACACCCACTATATTAAACATCAGTATCGCCAATCAACCAGTTAACCAGGTTAAAGAAGTCAAATACCTAGGACTGATACTGGATGAACATCTCAGATTTGACAAACATATTAAGAAAATCAGCAAAACAGTTAGACTGAATTTATATACTTTCAGACTAATTAGAGATTGTTTATCTTTTGAAGCAGCCAACATATACCTGCACTCAATGATTTTCTCTCATGTTGGCTACTGTATAACGGCATGGTCACAGGCAGGTCTTTCAGCAATAAGACCTCTGGAGAGACTCTACAACCGTGCGCTAAAAATCTTAGGTAAAAGACCAATTAGAGCCCATCATTGTGATGTCCAGCGGGACCTGAACATGATGAGCTTTGACAATTATATAGCTTTGTCAAATATTAATTTGATCTATAAATGCCTGCATGGCCAAGCCCCTCAAGTGCTTTGTAACCTAATCCAACCTATGCAGGCAGTTGGGAGGTCCACTAGGGGGGCTGTAGCAGGGAATTGCAGGATACCCCACCGTAAAACATCCTTTGGCCAGTCCTCATTCCTAATTAAAGGAATTTGCTTATGGAATAGTTTGCCCCCTGAAATCAAGGCCATTCATAGTCATGGGTGGTTCAGGAGTCAGATGAAGGAGTTCTTAAAAAACAACCAGGTATGTAGCCATGTGTGAATTTGTGTGTGTTGGATGGGGTGGGGTTGAGTGTGTGTGTGAGATGATTTTAAGTGTATTGGAAGGGTATGGGGTGCAGGTGTGTGTGTGTGTGTGTGTGTGTGTGTGTGTCCATGACACTATGTGTGTAAGGTAGGTCAGGTATTAAGAAAGGTA
>JAODXR010159421.1:0-15211 GCA_028877395.1 Cathorops festae | reverse complement strand
AATTGCATTTTTGATTGATTTGGTTATAAATTATTGCATAATTCATAACTAGATAAATCCCAAAACGCAACCCCCTTCTATTTCCGGTGAATTCAGTGTGAGGATTGAAACCCTCACGTGAACACCCCCTACAATATGAAGGGACATTTTCAGGATCATATGACAGTTCTCACCTCAGTGTGGGAGTGTAAAGTGTGGACTGAAATCATGAAATATTTTGTCATGATTGCATTTTCTCTGCTCATAACAAGACAGTTTGTACTTATTAAACATAAGTGTGCACCTAAAGTCTTTCAAGATCTTGCAACCTGATTTGATTTTGATGGGAAAGATCACCAAAATAATATGTATTAATGTGATTTATAAAGATGACCTCATACATATCTATACTATACTTCCTTTTAAATTCAGAAAAATATGCCACAACCCAAACACACTGCATATTTGGTTCAATTCCACTTTGGTAGTCGCACTCACAAACACAGACAGAAATAAAAGGCAGGGAGATGACTTCTCAGTTCTCAGTCAACAAGCTTCAATGCAACTTTCAATATCTGACTTTTGTTTAATTATATTGATGTAGTGCTTTGGGCAATTAATTGAAATAAATGCCGCACCAACAATTCAGGAGTTCCATCAATGACCATGTTCAGATTCTATGAAGGAAATGGTCATACACGTCCTGTCTTTCATTTGTGATGTGATTTGCTGAACATTTTGCTCATTCTGATCATTTATTTGACATTTGAGCTTTACAAGACAGGAGGTTCCTTTAGGAATATGCAGATTGGTGTGTGAGAAAATGACTCTGAGGCACTCTGAACTGACATAGACTGAGATTTTTTTTCTTATACTTTGCCAGGAAATCAGGAAGAACAGCTGGATGCACTTGCACACATTTGGCCTGGTGTAATGAAAACATGGACGCTTACCCTTTCCTCCTGTACAGGTTTGAGCCCATGGTGTTAAGAATAGCTTTAACGCTGAACAGCGGCTGCTGTGGTCAGATTCAGAGTACAGTCTTTGTGCTTTGTTGGAGTTCACAAACAACTGGGCCCAGAACCTTAGATGGGGTAAGAGAGAGCTAAGCTGAGTAAGCCAGGAGTCAATCCTGGAATCTTCAGCTCTGTCATCAGACTTCTTGTCCCATCATGACACCTGGCAACAAAAGGACTCATAAAAGTGAGAGCCTATGGAATGAGGATTTCACATAAGGTCACATGACTTGCAACTAGGGTGACACAACAAAGACATTCTCATGCCAGAAGTTGAACCCATCCCACCTGAGTGAAAACCAGGAATCCTGACTACTAGACCATATGGGACAGCCTTAAAGTTTAAAGGCCACCTTTACACCCAGGAGTCTTCCAGAAATGTAACTGTCAATTTTTATTTTGTTTAGTTGTGTGGCTCACAGTTAAAACTTTGTTGTGGTTATTAAATGTATTATGCAGAACATTGCATGGGATAAAAGAGCCATGCCAGCCAAACTTAGAATCTTCTCATCCATAATAATACATGATATCTCTTGCCCCACTCAGCTGATTTTTCCAAGGCAAAGTTCACATCCTTGCAGAGGTTTGATTTTTGTTGGAGTTAAAAAAATGTACACTGTCCCATTTCGGCACTCTTCGGTAAGGTAGACGGAACGACCTCTCATCCACCAGGTGTATCCTGTGTTCAAACTCAGATTCTTCGCCACAGTCCAGCTTATGGCGAGAAAAGATGGTTTCATACCTCCGAATGATGTAAAAGAGCTTCTCTCTCCACTGGTCAGAAACTTGACACGCGTCCAGGTCCAGATCCTGAAGGCCAAGCTCTGCCAGTGCACTATTGATTTCTTCCTTCGACATTGGTGTCTGGGCAGCAGACAGGGACTGGGGAAGCGACTGAACAGTGAGGGGCTGCGACAAATCCTCAGTGGCCATGCAGGGAAACACATCCGCCACTTTTGCATTCTTCCTCAGTACGATCTGTTCAGTAGTGGGATTGACGAGCTTCATCGGCAGCCACCTGTCACCCCACATTGGCGTCACTACTCTGCCTACAAGGACTTTACTGGGCTTACATCTTGCTGTGGTTGGCTCAACCACCACCATACTGCCCACTGATACAGGCGCTGATGCAGGCAGTCTGCCCCAGGTAAGATGTTTGCTCTGCGGCTGTAGGACGATGCACTTTTGTAGCTTCAGTGTGCCAATCTTGTCTGGGACTGTCTCACCCCTCCATCTCACTGTGTTGGAAAGGAGAGAAAGGAAGTGATGACAGTCCTCATCGTTGCCATCAGCAGGCGTGGACAGGAGTCGCCAGTAGCTATCAGTCTTTCTCATCAGCTGCAGGATCTTTTTGATAGCGTTGCTGCCAAGTATCATGTCATCAGTCTGCCCAGGAACAACAAGCATTGGAATGACCATTTTGCAGTCATAGGCCACCACATCCACATCATAAATTGCTGTAGGTGTAACTTGGTGACCTCCGCATCCGACAATGACGACGTCATCAGCAGGGCACTTTCTCAGGTCACTGTTGTGTTGGAGGAGGCGTGCTTCTGCAGCTTCACTCAGTGTGCATGCCATGGAACCACTGTCTATCATTGCTCTCAGTGTAACATTCGCTGCCAACACATCAGTGTAGAATAAACTGTCAGACTTTTGAACTTTATGTTGACCTTGAAAAATGACTGTTTTGTCAGTGGAGTGTGTGGACTGAAATGACATGTATGTGGATTCGTAGTCATTTTCGTTGGGAGGTGACTGAACAGGATCTGCATCGTCCTCCCTTGGACGCAGACCCATCAGTTTCCCGACTCAGCAGGCTTCAGCAGAGGGCATTTATGTCTGGGGTGGTCAGGAGAGTGACACTGGAAGCAGAGATTGTTGTTACGGCAGTGAGTCAATGCAGTGTGAGTGGCATCTCCACATACAGCACATGGCAGGCTATTCAGGCCATTGATCCTGGGAAACTTAGGCTTAGAGTGCTTACTCGGCATGGACTGGGCACTAGTTGACTTTTCAAGCAAAACTTTCTCCAGCATAGCGATGACACGGTCAAGGGCAGAGGAGTCACTGGGCTTGGCTGCAGTGGAGTGCTGCTGGAAGGACGAAGGCATCTCAGCGTCCATCAGGCCAGCTGCGTTGACGCGCACATTGTCACCTGGCTTCCTACACACAGCAGAGGCAGGGGCAGAGGCAGCACCCTTCAAACTGACTTCAAGGTGGTACTCATCTAGCATGGCCTGGACTTCCTCAGCAGACCACTTATCGATTGTCTTTGACCTGAAGGTCATGGCCAGCTCCTTGGATGGGCAGTTTCTGATAAACATACGTGTTGTTTCCAAGCCAGGGTTGTCTAGTGATTTACCTTGTTCTTTGAGACGGTCATTGGCAACGTCAGCGGCCCTGTTGAGTCTCAGCCAGTAGTCATAGGCATCTTCACCAACATGTGGCAGAGTGGTGTAGAAATCTGCTAGTGGGAGAGGGGAACAGGGGACAGTGGCAAAGTGTTTACGTAGCAGACTGTAGATAGCCTCTGGATTCTGAGTGACATCAACGCCACTATTCCTTGTTCCAAACTTCACAACATCTTTTGCTCTGCCTCGCAGATGTGTAAGTATTTCCTCTGCTTGCTGCTCTACTCTCACGTTCAACTTCTTCACGTAACTTCTCATAAGATCTTCCCACTCGCGAACATTCACAGTGTCTGCGCTGTCACCTCTGAATACAGGAGGCTCCTTCACCTTTCTCTGAGGCACATACTGAACCTGTGACACGTCCAGACTCCGTGTAGATGCGTATGTGGGTGTGAATTGTGCATGTGAAGTAAGGGATGATGTAGGAGCAAGCGTGGTGGACGTGTTCGTGGACATGAAGTGAGCATGTGAAATAGTAGATGGTGCAGGGACAGGTGTAGTGGATGTGTTTTCAGGCATGACATGTGTATGTGAAGCAGTGGGTGTTGAAAAAGCATGTGCTGTGAATGTGACTGTGGGTGTGTACTGAGCATGTGAAACAGCGAGTGTTGAAGAGGCAGGTGTGGTGAATGCGTCTGCGGGAATGTACTGAGCATGTGAAATTGTGGACGATGCTGGGGCGGGTGTAGTGGATGTGTTTGCAGGTATGAAATGAGCATGTGAAGCAGAGGGTGTTGGAGGAAGATGTGTGGTGAATGTGTCTGTGGGTGTGTACTGTGTATTGGAAACAGTGGGTGTTAAAGGTGAAGGCGTAGGTGTGTGTAGTGTACTGAGGCGTGCAAATATGCTATCTGCCAGTTGCTGACCAATATCCCGAATGACATCACTCATCTGACTAGCTACCATGGGTGACTGTGTAGGGGGGGCAAGCTAAAGGTTTCAGCAACCTGAGGGGCCTGTGGTATATGCTGAATACCGGGACTACTACTACCCTGAACAGGACTATCCAACCCCAGTGCTGGAAACCCTCTACCCCTACCTATGGAAGGACCACATGGAGTACTATGAGGCTGCAGTGTGAAACTCATTGTGAAATTACTGTCACAAAATACTTTCAATGATCGCGCTCAGTAAAAACAAAAACAGAAAAACAAATGAGAACACTCAGTAATGCCAGTGCAATGCAATATACTGTAAAATACCACAAAAAAACACAACGCAGATGATGTCCAGAACGATCCCGGGTCAGGCGAAGGTCCAACTCCTCGGTCACGGCAATAACGTGACAGACTTGTCTTGCGTACCACTAGGGCTCATATGGACATCACAGCAGGCAGATTTGGTCACAGCAGTATCCCCTTTTTATTGCTGAAATATATTATGGTGGTACAAATGCGGGCATTAGGACAGGTCTCTGACAACCGATTTCCACTGATCTTCCAGAATGTTCTGAAGCAACCCACGCCCTGTACCACCATATGAACTCACAGGAGCTACCCATAGAGGGCGCTTCTTGTACCATTTATAATAATTTTACTCTGTATCAAGATGCACTCTGTTACATACACCCCCCTAAAATTATGCAAAAATGGTACACCTGACACGAATGATGTAGAAGAATGCAAAGTGAAGAGAGAGAGACAGAAAGACAGAGGATAGGAGAGAAAAAGGACTGTGGATCTCGAGCATTGATGTACTGAAGTCAATATCAGAAATTCTTCCATAAGAAGTGCGTAAGAATGGGGTGGTACCAAACCCAATACTTATCACAGAGTAAAAGAGGTGCCATTTACACCTCACGGACGTACATATCTTGGCTCTATCATTTTAAACTTCAAGTCTAGTCTTAGACAACAGACAGGTCAGAAAAAGAAGAGAAAAGAAAAAAAGTCAAAAAGATGGAATCAGACTATCTGTACAGCACTCCTGTGAGCGCCAGAGTGATTGAAACCAAAAACAGATCCTATCAGAGGCCCAGCAAGACCCAAGAACTTTTGGCTTGCCATCTCACAAATAAGCCTACGTGGGTGCCTAACGCTTCTCCCGCACCTTGTAGTAACCAAAGGGGCTTGAACACTCTGAGGACATGTAAGGCTGACGTGCTCTGACCTAACCTCACTAGAATCAGTAGGGTCAGCAGGAGTAAGGCATGTATCAGTAGGTATGTGTGTGATGTGTACTGGATCAGTGTAAGAATGAGATGTATGTGAGGAAGTCTGGAGTGCCACTGAGTCCATGGAGGCATCGTCCGGCAGTTCATCAGACTGGGCGTCATCCACACTCATTGGCAAGGCCTGCTCGACAGCTCCTCCGTCAGGGAAAGCCCCACTCTCCATGTCCGCTTGACTTGGTGACTGCATGAGCCAGTCCATGGTGCGCCTCTGAACAGCCTCTGGGCTTGCTACTGCAGCGGAGCTCTGAACACCCTCGCAGGACACGGCAGACTGTGAGCCTCCAAGTGACACAGAATCCTCCTGATCGGCACACATCAGGAAATCGACTGGGAGTAGCAGGTTTCTGTGCACGACCTTCTCCTTCCCTGTGACACTGTCTCTGATTCTGTATGTTTATTGGAGATCTGACTGACACGACGTCGTAAGGTGTTGCGTCCCACCGGTCAGCGATCTTCCTCTTCCCTCCGACCCCGCGATTCGCCAGCAGGACCCTGTCCCCCACTGCTAGAGGCAGTCCTCTGACCTTTCGATTGTAGATCTCGCCATGGCGGTCTTGCTGCTTACTGGCAGTTCGTTGAGCAACCAGAGCTGCGTCGGAGAGGTCCTTTTTAAGACGGTGCACAAACTTGCAACGGCTGACAACATTGGTGTCTTTTAGGACATGGTGGAACATGACATCAACAGGCAACTGTGGGGTCCGTCTGAACATCAGGTAAAAAGGCGCAAAGCCCGTCGTCTCGTGTACTGTGGAGTTGTAACAAAAAGTTAACATCTGTAGCATTTGCGGCCATCTGGACTTTGATATTGGAGGCAGGGCCCTGATCATGCCACCTAGTGTTCTGTTAAACCTTTCTGTGATGCCGTTGCCCATGGGGTGGTATGGGGTCGTATGGGATTTGTGTACACCTGCCATCTCTAGTAGATCCTTCAGAAGCCGACTTTCAAAGTTAGCTCCCTGATCTGAGTGGATTCTTTGGGGGAACCCATAGATGCAAAAAAACTTGTCCCACAGACAGCGGGCAACCTGTTTGGCAGACTGGTTGCGACAAGGGAAGGCGAGGGTCAACTTTGAAAAATGGTCTGTCACGACAAGCACGTCAACTGTCTTCTTGTCATTGAGCTCAGCCGTCCAAAAATCAATGCACACCAGCTCCATGGGTGCTGATGTGCGCATGCTTTCAAGAGGGGCTCTGGCGTCAGGCTCAGGGGTTTTGCCCAAGACGCATCTCTGACAGTGCTGCACATGATTCATGATGTCTCTCTGCATGCCCATCCAAAAAAAAACGCTCAGAGGCCAGAGAGAGGGTTCTAGCTCGACCCTGGTGACCAGCAGAATTGTGGACACCGTGGAGGACTTGCTGTTTCAAAGCGTCAGGGATAACAAACTGAAAAATCTTTCTGTTCATGTGTCGGTCTCTCTTGACTCAATAGAGGAGTTCATCTTGAACTTTCAGCTTCTTCCAGTGTTTCAGCAGCCGGAGGACACAGCTGGACTCAGTAGCTCTCTCACGTGCATCTGGACGCTTATGGCGCTGAACATAGAAGAGGGCTCTGCTGATGACACGGTCTTGTTGCTGCAGGTTGTGTAGTTGACTCTGTGGGATGATGATGGACGGGTCCTCATCCGGCAGTTGCAGTGACTCTGCATTCGGGCACAGCAGCTGTGAGACACCACCAGCCTGGTGAGCATCCATTACTGCAGACACCTCCTCCGAGCTGAAGGCACCACTCGTGGGCAGATGGAGGTCCTGGCCAGGACACAGCACAGCATCAGTATGACCATCGGGGACTTCAATGCTTTGGCAGTTCGTGGTGAGCCGGAAGGCATCCTGCACTCCAGTCCTGACGACTCCACTTGTGTCATCCAGCAGTGACAGGTAGGGCTCCCTCACTAGACGATGACTTATGCATGACTTGACGAACGGCTCCCGACTCAAGGCATCAGCAACAGTGTTCTTGGGCCCAGGCACATACTTCAGGTCAAAGTCATACGCTGCGAGCTTGGCCACCCACCTCTGTTCACAGGCATCTAACTTGGGCTTGGTCAGGACATATGTCAGGGGGTTGTTATTAGTCCAAGCAGTGAAATGGACCCCTTTTAGCCAGTGGGAAAACTTATCGCATATAGCCCACTTCAGAGCTAGAAACTCGAGCCTATGAGCAGGGTAGTTCAACTGGGCATGTGACAGAGTCTTGCTGGCAAAGGCAACGGGCCTAGCGATGTCTTCACCTGGCAGCAGCTGGGAGAGAACTGCACCGATCCCATCAAATGAAGCGTCGACTGCCAAAATGAAGGGCCTCCCAAAGTCAGGGTGGGACAGCGTCACAGCGTGCGACAGATCATGTTTCAAAGCCTCAAAGGCACTTTGGCATTCAGGAGTCCAGTCATCCAGTTTGAGCTTCACATAGCTATGGTGCTTCTTCTTCAGCCTTCTACCTCTATGGACTTTACTGACAGCCTTCTGTTCTGAGAGGAGCTTAAAAAGTGGCCTGGCTTTAGCTGAACAGTCTTCGATGAAGTGCTGATAGTAGAGTGCCATGCCCAAAAAGGAGCGGATCTTCTTCTGAGAGGATGTGACGCCATCACTGTCCATCAGGTCTGACACTTGTATCTGGCTGATTGCCTCAACCTTCGCAGGATCTGTCTGCACTCCAACTTCAGAGATTACATGGCCGAGGAATCGCACAGTCTTTCTCATCAGGTAGCACTTTTTGGGGGCCAACTTGAGGTTGTGATTTTTGAGGCGGGAGAAGACCATCTCCAGACGCTCCAGCGCCAACTGTTCTGTAGGGGCAAAGACCATGATGTCATCCAGATAGCATAACAAGCTGGTGAAGTTCTCATCGCCGAAGATTGACAGCATCATGCGCATGAAAGTAGCAGGGCTATTGGACAGACCTTGAGGCATCTGGTTGTACTCATGCAGACCGAAGGGGGAAGAGAAGGCAGTGTATTTCCTATGGTCCTCACACAGGGGCACATTGTAGAAGCCCGACGTCAGGTCCATGGTTGAAAAATAGGCGTTGCCACTAAGTGCAACCAGCGCATCAACCTGGTGAGGCAGTGGGTGCGCGTCCTTCAAAGTTCTAGCATTGAGACACCTGAAGTCTGTGCAAATGCGGACAAGGACCAATGGAGAGGCATATTCACTGGTGGACTTTCGAATGATGCCCTTCTCTTCCATATCACTGATGGCAGTTCTCAGCTTTTCGTAGTGATTGGGTGGCACTCTTCGGTAAGGTAGACGGAACGGCCTCTCATCCACCAGGTGTATCCTGTGTTCAAACTCAGATGCTTCACCACAGTCCAGCTTATGGCGAGAAAAGATGGTTTCATACCTCTGAATGATGTGAAAAAGCTTCTCTCTCCACTGGTCAGAAACTTGAGACGCGTCCAGGTCCAGATCCTGAAGGCCAAGCTCTGCCAGCACACTAATGATTTCTTCCTTTGACATTGGTGTCTGGGCAGCAGACAGGGACTGGGGAAGCGACTGAACAGTGAGGGGCTGCGACAAATCCTCAGTGGCCATGCAGGGAAACACATCCGCCACTTTTGCATTCTTCCTCAGTACGATCTGTTCAGTAGTGGGATTGACGAGCTTCATCGGCAGCCACCTGTCACCCCACATTGGCGTCACTACTCTGCCTACAAGGACTTTACTGGGCTTACATCTTGCTGTGGTTGGCTCAACCACCACCATACTGCCCACTGATACAGGCGCTGATGCAGGCAGTCTGCCCCAGGTAAGATGTTTGCTCTGCGGCTGTAGGACGATGCACTTTTGTAGCTTCAGTGTGCCAATCTTGTCTGGGACTGTCTCACCCCTCCATCTCACTGTGTTGGAAAGGAGAGAAAGGAAGTGATGACAGTCCTCATCGTTGCCATCAGCAGGCGTGGACAGGAGTCGCCAGTAGCTATCAGTCTTTCTCATCAGCTGCAGGATCTTTTTGATAGCGTTGCTGCCAAGTATCATGTCATCAGTCTGCCCAGGAACAACAAGCATTGGAATGACCATTTTGCAGTCATAGGCCACCACATCCACATCATAAATTGCTGTAGGTGTAACTTGGTGACCTCCGCATCCGACAATGACGACGTCATCAGCAGGGCACTTTCTCAGGTCACTGTTGTGTTGGAGGAGGCGTGCTTCTGCAGCTTCACTCAGTGTGCATGCCATGGAACCACTGTCTATCATTGCTCTCAGTGTAACATTCGCTGCCAACACATCAGTGTAGAATAAACTGTCAGACTTTTGAACTTTATGTTGACCTTGAAAAATGACTGTTTTGTCAGTGGAGTGTGTGGACTGAAATGACATGTATGTGGATTCGTAGTCATTTTCGTTGGGAGGTGACTGAACAGGATCTGCATCGTCCTCCCTTGGACGCAGACCCATCAGTTTCCCGACTCAGCAGGCTTCAGCAGAGGGCATTTATGTCTGGGGTGGTCAGGAGAGTGACACTGGAAGCAGAGATTGTTGTTACGGCAGTGAGTCAATGCAGTGTGAGTGGCATCTCCACATACAGCACATGGCAGGCTATTCAGGCCATTGATCCTGGGAAACTTAGGCTTAGAGTGCTTACTCGGCATGGACTGGGCACTAGTTGACTTTTCAAGCAAAACTTTCTCCAGCATAGCGATGACACGGTCAAGGGCAGAGGAGTCACTGGGCTTGGCTGCAGTGGAGTGCTGCTGGAAGGACGAAGGCATCTCAGCGTCCATCAGGCCAGCTGCGTTGACGCGCACATTGTCACCTGGCTTCCTACACACAGCAGAGGCAGGGGCAGAGGCAGCACCCTTCAAACTGACTTCAAGGTGGTACTCATCTAGCATGGCCTGGACTTCCTCAGCAGACCACTTATCGATTGTCTTTGACCTGAAGGTCATGGCCAGCTCCTTGGATGGGCAGTTTCTGATAAACATACGTGTTGTTTCCAAGCCAGGGTTGTCTAGTGATTTACCTTGTTCTTTGAGACGGTCATTGGCAACGTCAGCGGCCCTGTTGAGTCTCAGCCAGTAGTCATAGGCATCTTCACCAACATGTGGCAGAGTGGTGTAGAAATCTGCTAGTGGGAGAGGGGAACAGGGGACAGTGGCAAAGTGTTTACGTAGCAGACTGTAGATAGCCTCTGGATTCTGAGTGACATCAACGCCACTATTCCTTGTTCCAAACTTCACAACATCTTTTGCTCTGCCTCGCAGATGTGTAAGTATTTCCTCTGCTTGCTGCTCTACTCTCACGTTCAACTTCTTCACGTAACTTCTCATAAGATCTTCCCACTCGCGAACATTCACAGTGTCTGCGCTGTCACCTCTGAATACAGGAGGCTCCTTCACCTTTCTCTGAGGCACATACTGAACCTGTGACACGTCCAGACTCCGTGTAGATGCGTATGTGGGTGTGAATTGTGCATGTGAAGTAAGGGATGATGTAGGAGCAAGCGTGGTGGACGTGTTCGTGGACATGAAGTGAGCATGTGAAATAGTAGATGGTGCAGGGACAGGTGTAGTGGATGTGTTTTCAGGCATGACATGTGTATGTGAAGCAGTGGGTGTTGAAAAAGCATGTGCTGTGAATGTGACTGTGGGTGTGTACTGAGCATGTGAAACAGCGAGTGTTGAAGAGGCAGGTGTGGTGAATGCGTCTGCGGGAATGTACTGAGCATGTGAAATTGTGGACGATGCTGGGGCGGGTGTAGTGGATGTGTTTGCAGGTATGAAATGAGCATGTGAAGCAGAGGGTGTTGGAGGAAGATGTGTGGTGAATGTGTCTGTGGGTGTGTACTGTGTATTGGAAACAGTGGGTGTTAAAGGTGAAGGCGTAGGTGTGTGTAGTGTACTGAGGCGTGCAAATATGCTATCTGCCAGTTGCTGACCAATATCCCGAATGACATCACTCATCTGACTAGCTACCATGGGTGACTGTGTAGGGGGGGCAAGCTAAAGGTTTCAGCAACCTGAGGGGCCTGTGGTATATGCTGAATACCGGGACTACTACTACCCTGAACAGGACTATCCAACCCCAGTGCTGGAAACCCTCTACCCCTACCTATGGAAGGACCACATGGAGTACTATGAGGCTGCAGTGTGAAACTCATTGTGAAATTACTGTCACAAAATACTTTCAATGATCGCGCTCAGTAAAAACAAAAACAGAAAAACAAATGAGAACACTCAGTAATGCCAGTGCAATGCAATATACTGTAAAATACCACAAAAAAACACAACGCAGATGATGTCCAGAACGATCCCGGGTCAGGCGAAGGTCCAACTCCTCGGTCACGGCAATAACGTGACAGACTTGTCTTGCGTACCACTAGGGCTCATATGGACATCACAGCAGGCAGATTTGGTCACAGCAGTATCCCCTTTTTATTGCTGAAATATATTATGGTGGTACAAATGCGGGCATTAGGACAGGTCTCTGACAACCGATTTCCACTGATCTTCCAGAATGTTCTGAAGCAACCCACGCCCTGTACCACCATATGAACTCACAGGAGCTACCCATAGAGGGCGCTTCTTGTACCATTTATAATAATTTTACTCTGTATCAAGATGCACTCTGTTACATATGTATGAGTTTGCATTGGATTAGCCCATGTCGGGCACAGATAGAGGAATTGTGCACTAACTCAAGAATGTTATCCCATTGGTCTGGCTCTAGATTTAGCCCTAGGTCTTGTTCCCACAATTTTTTTGTTTGTTGTGGGAAGATTGAAGGAATGGAGTCCAAGGCACTAAAAATATGTGAAATATTCCCTCTCTGATTGGGGTTTATCATAAGAAGAGTATCTAACAAAGTCTGTGTGGGGAGATTTGGGAAGTCAGGATAATTGTTCTAGATAAAGTGTCGAATTTGAAAAAAAAAAAAAACAGAAAAGGTGGGGGGAAGGGGGAGCTTAAATCTGGTCAACAGGTCAGTAAAGGACATGAAAGTACCATTGTCATAAAGATCATTAATAGAAGTTATGCCACTCTCAGACCAAAATTGAAATGCAGAATCCATAGTTGATGGTTTAAAATTGTGGTTATGCAACACTGGAGCATAAATAGAGCAGTCTCGCAGGCCAAAATGCTTCCTGAATTGCAACCATATTTTGAGCGACTGGTTGACTACTGGATTAATGCTTACATCAGCAGTTGACACAGAGAGTGAAGAGCACAGCCATGCCCTCAATGAGGTCTGAGATGAAGAAACTTCAATTTGGACCCAGGCCGGCTGATCGGTAATGACTTTGTCCGTCCAATATAGCAATTTATGAATGTTAGCTGCCCAGTAGTCGTGCAAAAAACTGGGGAGAGCAAGACCCCCTACCCATTTAGAGAGCTGCATTATCTTTTTTTGCATGCACACAGGTTTACTGGCCCAAAGAAACTTTGGTACTGATTTGTCCAACTTAGCAAAGAACTTTTTTGAGGAGAGTACAGGAATATGTTGAAAAAGGTAAAGGAACTTTGGCAGAACAGTCATTTTGATGAGGTTCACCCTGCCAGCTAAAGACAGGGGTAGAGTTGACCATCTGGCAAAGTCCCCAACTTTACCAAGTAAGGGAACAAAATTTTTGTTGAAAGTGTCAGCTAGAGTCTGGTTGATAAATATGCCCAAGTATTTAAAACCTTTATCCACTTTTTTCAAAGGAGCTGTATTCAGGTCCCCAACTAAGTTGTTTTTTGCAGATAACACACTTTTTCCAAAATTGAGCTAATAGCCAGACAATTGGCCATATTGTTTTAGAATATCTAAGACTACTGGGAGTGATGTGGAAGGATTTGATACGTAAAGGAGCAAATCATCCGCAAACAGTGATAGCTTGTGTACAGTTCCTTGGTGAAAGATACCCTGAAATCTTGGTTCAGATCTTAGCCAAATGGCTAGAGGTTCAATAGCTATGGCAAACAATAAAGGGGATAGTGGACACCCCTGTCTTGTGCCATGGTGGAGTTGAAAGGGGGTGAGACTATATAGTTTATCTGTACAGATGCTACTGGAGATGAATATAGCAATTTCATCCATGAAATAAAACCTAAGCCTAACCCAGACCTGTCCATTACTTCAAAGAGAAAGTCCCATTCCACCCTGTCAAAAGCTTTCTCAGCATCCAGTGACAGCACAGCCTCTGGGGTGCTGGAGCTGGGCATGTTAAATATATTGAAAAGTCTTCTGGTGTTGTGAAATGAGTATCTTCCCAACATGAAGCCTGTTTGATCTGATGAAATGATCCCTGGTAGAACTTGCTGAAGATGGAGGGATAACATTTTGGCAAGAATTTTGTAATCAACATTTAACAGTGATATGGGTCTAAAACTACTGCATAATTAAGGATTTTTATCTTTTTTTAGAAGAAGAGAAATAGTAGCATTAGTCAAGGTTGGGGCGAGTCGGCCAACAGACAGTGCCTCATTATATACATCACTTAGGACCGTGGAGAGAAGTGGGGCAAATTTCTTATAAAATTCTACCGTGAATCCATCAGGACCCGGTGATTTGACACTTTGTCTGGAGAGATTTCTAAATGTAGAAGGGAAAAAAACATTTGGCAGGACTCTGTATCGTATGGAGAGGTCAAAAACCCTATGGTATGCTCACTTCATTTCCACGAAGGTAAGAATTAAAAAAAAAATTAATTTCACAACTGCAGCAAGGTTGTGAAAGTTTTACCTAGTGAAGTGAACATGAGCAGCACAGTGGCTTTGCATACCCTATCCTTTGCTGAGACTTAACAAGTGTATTTACATTCAGGCATCCTTCGGAGCATGTTGTGCGTGCGCTTGGGATCCAGTTATTATGGGAAACACCTGATGCTGATTTGAGCGCAATCAGCACGTGCATATAAGGACACTGTTTTCACAGAGACTTTGTGAAGTATTCTGTCAAGTATGTGATGGTAGGCGGGTCTAAGTGCAGGAAGAGTGTTTATTAGCAGGTGTGATATTTACAAAAACAAAACACAAACGAAACCAAAAGCAGTGTCATAAACATGGCTAGAAACAATCGTGACAGTGATAATGATCATACTAACAAAGCTTCTGTGTCCTTATATGCATGTGCTGATTGTGCTCAAATCAGCATCAGGTGTTTCCCATAATGACTGGGTTCCAAGCGTGTGCACAACGTGCTCCAAAGGATCCCCAAATGTAAACGTACCTCGGTGAAAGCGGCTCGACCGAGCCGCTGTGTTGCTCATGCTCATTTCACTGTATAAGAATGAGCACCTTGCTGCATTTGTGAAATACATTTTTTTTTATTCTTACCTTCGTGAAAATTGAGTATACCGCAGGGTTTTTGACCTCTCTGTTTGATACCAAGTCCCGCTGAAAGTTTCCCCATTTTTCCCTTCTACATTTAGAAATCTCTCCAATTTTTTCCCCAGATTATGAATAACTTTTAGTAAATTAAAAAAACTGATGTCTTTGTTTCATTCAATACGATTTGCACATCCAAAAATGCAGCAAAACCTTCCCATACCAGTCAATAACAACTAACTCAGCAGAATGAAGCACTACAAGCATGCCTCCTGTCATATAATAATAACAGTAATAATAATAATTTAATAAATTTATAGAGCGCTATATAATTACACTCTATAGCGCTTAACAATATATGGTAGTTATTAAGAGGATATA
>JAODXR010134905.1:0-10981 GCA_028877395.1 Cathorops festae | reverse complement strand
AGTTTTTGAAATTTGTAAATTATTGCATTCCATTTTTATTTACAATTTGTACTTTGTCCCAACTTTTTTGGAATCGGAGTTGTACTTTATATGTGATAACATATTCCACATAGTCATGTGTAAACCCTTGAATGTCAAAATACATAGCAGGTTTGGTCCTGTTGTCAACCAGAACAGTGAGGTGGGATGAGAGCAGATTTCCATTTGGCACAGCACAAATTTAGTGATCTATTTGATGTTGTATAATTGAAGAGGGGGAGGATTCTGTGAGGAGTGTGGAGAAGTACATGATTATAGTCCAAAATATGATCCACAGCTTTCAGGGCCCATTCTACACAGTCCAGGGCCAATAAACAGGGCATTCATCTCTTTGCAGGAGAAGGTATGAGAGTTGAACAATACCCAGTAACATCACCACTATCCCCTTGGATTTGGGAAAATAAAACAGCATGGTAGCCTTGCAAGACAAATGTCCTGTGTGATAATGTTTTCAATGAGAGAGAAATTATCCTTTAGCATTTAGCTACAGATTAGATAGCTGCAATGACAATGAAAGAGGAAGACCAGGATGGCCCTCAGGATTAAGATTTGGAGTGTTAAAAGTCATGTTGACCACTGATCACAATTCAACAGCAGGCACAGTGAAAACCTTTCCTTTCAATAATTCAACAAAATAATTTAGAGACTACCCTGCGATGACCTGGCGACTTGTCCAGGGTGTACCCCTCTTCTCGCCCATCTTCAGCTGGGATAGGCTCCAGCTTGCTCGCGACCCTGCACAGGACAAGCGGTTATGGATGGATGGATGAGCCCATAGAGTTCTGGTGGAGAAAATTCCACAATAAAGAAGAGCAGAGTGAACCATGCTGAATCCAGATTATCAGTCAAAAAAAAGTGTTTATTATGCAATAGAAATGAAGGAAAGTATACTCTCAGTGAATCTGATACAAGTAACAGACTGACCTAAAATTACAAACATCACTTCATAGTAATTGGTCACATGAATCTAACAAAGGAGGAGTAAAGACAGGAATATATGAGTTAATTGGACTACAGGTGCACAATGAACCTGGCTCAATCTGTTTTCTTCTACTGCACCAAGAAATCAGACCAGATAGAGACTGTGACTAAAGTCACAGTGATTTGCGCTAGCTCTTACAAACCAGGATGTCTGGTCACTGTACTCTACAGATCCAGAATGGTAAGAGATAAAGAATGATGCTTAGTGAGGAAAAAAGGCCATTTTTCATGGATCATTCCAGTTTGGTGATCCAGATCAGCACCAAAAGTCAAAGTCATAGCAACTTAATTCAGCCCAGAGGTATTCTGCATGTGAAATTTGGTGATGATTGGTTGGAAACTGAGGGAAAAATAGCATCCTAAAAACATTAGGATAATAATAATAATAATAATAATAATAATAATAAAGTAGAAAGATCCTGAGTGAGAGTAGCAATTTGCACAAGCGCAAATTAAAAATAAAACCTTGTTATAAAAGGAAAACATTGCATCATGTGAGGTCACGGCAACCTCAGAAATATAATAGGTGTGCAGATGATCAACACATACAAATTGAAATCAAAAGAGAAATCAAAATATAAAAGCAATACAGATACAAAATAGTGCTGTGAATAAGAGGTGGAATAATGTATAAATAAAATTTAACTTTGATCTTATTTCTGTTTGGATTTCAGACCATCACAGACACAGCCCATGTCTGGAGAACAAGACCAAGACACTTTATCATCAACTTCTGTGATCTCTTCCAGTAAACAATCGTTATATGATAAATCTTCAAACATTCCCACAAGTTTTCCTGACTCAAAGCCATCAACAGCTTTTAACATTAGCTTTCGGGTGCGCTCACCCTCTTCTAATATAAACTATTCAAACTCCTCTGTAAATTCTTCTGCTTTTGCCAAATCACTTGCTGCTTCTTGTATTAGTCAGACGATTTCTCAAAGCATGGCCAAAAGGAATGCCCGTATGCAGGCCACCTCTCCCCTTGACAGTTCCAGTGCATTGCATGCATCCCCTCTAAGTCTGAGGTCTCCGTCCCCTAAACCTGTCATCCTGAACTCACATGTACAGTCAAATTCTAGCAGTTTACCCACTAAGGTGACAGGAAGCCAAATTCTAAAATGTTCCCCTTCCCCTTTCTGCTCTAATAGTCAACGATCTTCCCCAACAACTGTACAGTCACCTCCTCCTTATCGCAGCCAATGTCCAGTATCCCCTGCATCCCCTGTACAGCTCCACTCAATACCCTCTGTTACTCATACAAGGGCTGATCATCTTGAACATTCTCCCTCTACTCCTCTGAATAGCAATAACAACAATAATAACAGTCTTTGTAGTAATGACTGGACAATTAGTCATAAAAAGACGTTATCATCATCACAAACGTACAGAGCTCCTCATTCCCATGAGCTACATCGAGGGACCTCCCACAACAGAATTGCGCGACCATTCCTGTCCTCTGAGCCTAACTCACGTGTGCAGTCTCCCTCAGCCTCTCCCTCACCATCTCTGAGCACACGTATCTGTTCCCCACCACTTGTCCCAAGTAGTGCTGGTCCAGTAATAACCAAGCCTCCTAATCCAAGGACCCCCAGACAGGGTGGGGCCAGTCCTTTCACACCTTTGTCTTTAGAGCTTTCGCAAACCACTTCATCTTGCTTTTTGTCTCCATGCGCAAGTCCAAGGGTAACTTCCCCACCCCCTATTGGCATTCCTACAAACATATGGTGCATTGTAAGCCCTCAACCAAGGAATCCCTTAGTGACCCCTTCCTCCCCAACAAGAGCAGAAGCAAGTTCTACTTCAAGAGGCTCCAGAATCACTTCACCAGTGTCGGGATTGTCTTCAGGCTCTCTGTTATTCTCTCAGAGCCAGAGAAGACCAAGAGGAAGTAGCTTGCCATTTGAGAACCTGACAGGCAGCCCATCGAGTCCATTCAGAAATGAGCATAGGTCCTTTGCTGAGAATGGACAATGGGCAATGGATGCAGAGTCACACCCAACTAGTCCTCAAATGCGCTCCTGTAATGGTTCCCCTATGTGTATTAGTCCAGGACCTCAGTCTCCTATTAGAGGGACTGCTGGGAAGACCACTGATGCTGGAAAGCACCTAACAAACTTTAATTGGCCAGAAGTACATGAACTGCCATCTGTCTATACCACAGGGAACAATTCTCAGTGTAACCTTTTACCCTCATCATCTTGTCCTGAAACTGGGCAAGAGGACTCAGAATTGGGGAAGGCTACTTGCCAGAGTAGCCTGATCTGTGCCTATGTGGCTCGAACCACCCCTGTACCTGAAAAGGACACTCATATTCAGTGCTCAGATGATGAAAAACAAGTGGATAATGTGCCAGTACAGGGGATGAAGACACCATTAAAAACCAGTTATGCCACAACTGTCAACCTACAGATTGCCGGGAGTGGGAGAATTGCATCCTTTAGTAATGCCCAGGTTAGCCTGACTCAAACTCTGGCACCAGTGACAGAGAACCAGGGCATGAGAAGGGTCAGCATAAATGGCTGTACACTGTCACTGCAGAACTGCAAAAGGCTCTAAGTGGAACTCATCTGAGGCTTATTATAGTGCTTTATCAGCATTTACCAGGCATGTTACCAGGTGTAAAAGGACGTGGATAGAGGTTCATGTCCACTTTACTGAGATGACAAATTACGGGTGTCAAGAAACTTTTATTGCTCATTGCTAACTCTTTCACTGCAAAGGGTGCTTCAAATACAACTCAAGTTTGGATTCCTGCCCAGCCAGAATTTCTGGCTTGTTTTTTTAAGCAGTGTTATTTTATTATTTTTATATGATTGTAAAATATTATAAGTTCTACATAACTTAACCAAAGCATCTGTGACAAAAAGTTTTTTTTTCATTTGACTGAAATAGCAGTTCTCTTATTTATGAAGTAGGTTTTTTTTATGGCACTTATCTGTATCTCTCATCTGTATTTTGCACAATTTCTGATGTGGTCCAGATACATGAATCATTGTGTAGTAAGAAAAGAACTTTGTATGTGCAAATAAGGAAAGGTTGAAGAATGTTGCTGTTTTTCAAAAAGGTTAATCAAACACGACACTGCTTTAATCAAAAGGCTGATTCCATCATTCCAAATTCATCGTGAGTCCATTTATACAGTAGACCCAATTTACCACATCCTTTGAAAGCACCTTAGTAATATCTGTGGGAATGGTAAGGTGGATTCTTTATGTCATGTTTTCTAGATTACCAACATTTGATAAAAATGTTGCCAGTCTGCTTCTGTCAACGAGAAACAAAAAGTGGAAAATGTTTGTAAGAAGCAGAACAAATATGTTATTTAAAAGAGTATAGCATAATATAGTCCATCCTGCAAAACAAATGAGCAAATCAGTGTGCAGGATTTTATGATTTAATGATGTCATTATAACTATGTATAGTTTGAACTATATATTGTATAATTCTATAATATACTATGTATTGTGATAACTATGTATAGTTATCAAAAGTATGACTGTGAGTTTCCAGAATTTCATAATGTATAGTTATTTCCAATGTGACAACAGTCAAAACATTTTAATACACCCTATAATAATAATAATAATAATTTGTTCCCTTGATATAAATAAAAATCTGTATGTTTTTCCCTGAATTGGAATCCAGTTTAATCATTTTGACAGTTAAGAACCCATGTACTGTATATACGCCTTCAACTTTAAGAGGAACACACCTGTACACCTGCACATTCACAAGATTATCTAATCAGTCATTCATGTGTCAGCAGCAAGTAATCTTCACTCCAACCAGTTGAAGAAAGATAAATTGTAATCTGTGTGACAGTAACTGCTTGTTGGTGCCAGATGGACTGGTTTAAATATTTCAGCAACAGTATTTTCCTATGTTGAAATCGGTGGGTTGTGTTGCCTTCAGCCTTGTCCTGTGATGGTTATTGGTGATATTACTGAGGAAATGTTTTGGTTTTTCTTCCCAGCTCTCTTTTATCAACTGCTGTTGTTTTCCTTGGCTGACCTGCGGTGCCTGACCTGCTTTTGAGAAACCTAACTCTGTTCGTTCTATGGTTGTTAGTACACCAGAAGCTCTGGTACAAGCCTGGGAAAGCATCACAAAATAAGAATGCCACAGCTTGGTGGTGTCAGTGGGTCGCCCGCTTGATGCAGTTATTGCCGGGAAACAATATGCAGCCAAATATAAAGTGGTCTTTGTTTTATATCTTTTAACACCTCTATGTGGGGTCTCTATATGGATAGGATATTTCCATTTTTTGAGGAAAATGTACTCTTTTAATGTTTGCTCAGAGATTATGACCCTCTTTTATAGAAGTTTTACTGAATCCGTTTTTATGTTCTGCATTGTTGCTTGGTATGGAAATCTGACCCTGGCCAATAAAAACAGGCTTGGTAACCTTGTTGAAGTGGCCAGTAAGGTTATAGGGAGGAGTCAAGTTCAGTTACCTGATCTGTATAACAGACAAGTGTTCAGGAAGGCTTCTTTGATCTTAGAGTGTGTAGATCATCCTCTTCAGTCTGAATTTGTACTGTTGCCCTCAGGCCATAGGTGGAAGGTGCCTGCTCTTCGGACTAAGATTTAAGGTTTCCTTTATCCCTACTGCCATCCAGGTGCTGAATGGCAGTTAGTCCCATGTTTGTAATTGTCTAGTGTTCATGTTTAATTGGTACAGACCCTGCCCATGATGTGTTATCTGTTGTTGTGTATTGTGTGTGAATATATTTGTGTGTATCTTCTGGCTGTAAACCCATTTCCCTGTTGTGGGACAATAAAGATCCTTTTTTGACAAAGCAATACCCTCATGCATATCAATTTAGTAGATCGATGAGGTCCATACTAATTCTTTTGAAGGGGATCTTCATCAATGGCAATAGGCGTAATGTTGCTTTTGATATGGCCACTGGATTTACCAGCTGATATTCACAACATGGTGAACACCACCTGCAGATATTTGTGTGAATCCCTGGCCAGTAGAAATATGGTATGAGAAAATTTAGTGTTTTATCCTGCCCTAAATGCCCAGCCATAGGATTATGATGAGCCTCATGGAATAAAAGTTCCCTATGGCTCTTCTGGACCAACAATTGTGTGAGCTTTTCCTTCATTCTGGCATCCTGCATCATTCAATATAGCCTATCCTTAATAATACAAAATATGGGAAGAAAAGCATAATGTTAGGCTGGAGGATTTGGCCATCAGTTACTTTCACTTGGTCAAAAGCATGTCTCAGAGACTCATCACGCACCTGCTCCAATGGGAAGTCCCCTAAGGGATTCCCCAGATAGGGAGGAGGGCTCTCCCCACTCTCTGTGTCATCATGATGTGGAACTGATGCAGCTCACCCTGGGACTGCATCCCCAGTGAACGTTGCAGCAGGATTCCCCCATGACATACAACTGCAGGACCCACCCACTACTATTTGTTTCATTAATGTTTTAAACGCCAGCCAATCAGTTCCCAGGATCAGACAGTGGGTGAGGCTCAGATTAACCACTGCCTCCATGTTATGCTTTTCTCCCTGGAATAAATAGTGATGGGCATTACCGGATATTTATGTAGATCACTGTGCACACACGTAACCTTCACCGAATGTGGATTTCTCAGTGCCCCACATTGAATCAGGCTTTGATGTATGGAGGTCTGATTAAAAACTGAATCCACGAAAGCCTGATGTGTACTCCTTTGAATACTCACAACTATTCTCTACACCCCCACTCATTCAGGTGGTGCATCAGAAATGTGAATCAGTAGCTCTGCCTCCTTGTGGAAGTGCTGATTCCCCACTTTCCCTCCATTTATACAGACCTGCCTAGGCTTGCTCTTGGTTCTGGTGGACATGGATTAATTCAAGTGTGGAAAGAGAGAGGGGGTTAATGGCAACACAGACACAGAAGATGGGAGAGTAGAAACACGAGGACAGATAAGTGTGGGGAGCAGGTTCCAGAGAAATTGGCCCCCATTTCCACTTGGCTGTGGTAGGGGAGAGGTGACGAGAGGGAGGGGGAGAAGGAGAAAATGAAAGTGAGAGAGAAGAGAATTTATAACAGCACTTGTTCCCAGAAAGGCCACAAGATGGTCCTTGACCAGTCGGACCACCTCCTCTAGTGATGTGGTTTGGTGACCCTGGATCCATACTGGCATCGCACTAAGTAGCTGGGCAATGAAGTGTCCCAGTGTCACTTGCTCAATGGTGGACTTGATGGTGCACTCACTGGCCAGCAGCCACTGTTGGCAGCCATCTCAGAGCTGTTGCAAGAATGCAAACGGTTGTCCCACTTTGCCATATGCCAGCAAGCGGAAGCACTGGTGCTGTTCTTCTGGGCTGCGGCAGACCCACTGTAGAATGACTCGCATCAGGTGGGGTACTCCAGCATGTTTGTGGCCAGGAGCTGCCAAGCCACAAGCTTGAGCTGGGCTTCCTCCAACAGAAACAGCATTAGGTGAGCCATCCACTGAGAGGTTGGTCATGAGCTCACCTCCAAAACATGCTCAAACAGCTCAAGGAAGGCATTAGGGTTGTCCTGTGGCCCCATCTTGACCAGCTGGATGGGCAAGCTGGCTGCAGGGATGACCGCTGAAGCACCCCTGGACTGGATCCTGCTGTGGATCACCTGCTGGTCTTCTGTTTGGGTTTCAACCAGAGCCTGGAAGCACCATCCCAGGTATACTTGCAGCATGACAAGGCCATATTGCTGGTGCTGGAGGTAATTGACAAGCATTTGGAGAAGCTCTCTGATTGGTTCAGACTCTGTGGCAGTGTTCATTCCTCAGTCCCATATTTCAGCCCCAGTGTACCAGCTCTCTAACTTGGGGAGAAACAGGGGGACTGGATGCAGGTATCAGAACAGGTTTTCTTTTTCTTTTTCACTTTTCAGTGACAACTAACATGGAAATATAAACACATGTGGGGTGATGCATCTCTCTCTCTCTCTCTCTCTCTCTCTTTAATTCCTGGCTGTCTGAAAGACACACAGAGACAAAAGTTAATAGACAGCCAGTAATTCGACACCAGTGAACCTCATCACATGCTACCTGCTGGTTCAACCTGCCTCCTCACTGTTCACAGGCGATGCTTGACCACAAACATGTTGTAGTTTTTAATTTGTTTGTAATTACTTTTAATGCTCTTGTTCATCTGTGAAACAAGTCATTTCCTGTTCTCGCTTGCATTCT
This sequence comes from Cathorops festae, assembly GCA_028877395.1. Lineage (NCBI taxonomy): Eukaryota > Metazoa > Chordata > Actinopteri > Siluriformes > Ariidae > Cathorops > Cathorops festae. Next base: position 2,776 of record JAODXR010134905.1, on the reverse strand, counting down.
CACAGCTATAAATCACACCAGCTTATGTTATACCTTTAAATGTAAATGTGTCAGTGAGAAATCACACAGTGTCAAGTAAAAGCAGTCTAACATGCCGAATCTGTGGCTGATAAACATGACTGTGTGTAATTTCAGGCGAGTCCACACTGACCAGCAGAAGGACGATTCTGTGATCTACAGCAATGTGAAAAATGCCTGATGATGTTTTCACACCTCATTCACCCACAGTGCAGATGAGTTTTATTTACTTGTCATCATAAGACCTGGGATTTTTCCCCCCAAGCATGAAACTCATTATGATTTAAGACTTGCTAACATCATAGAAAGTGTCAGTGTATTTGCTGTAAACGTCCAGTTTGGAAGGATACTGAAATTAATTTATTTTCGACACATTCTTGTGACTTCTTTATTGTAACTTAAGTTGTTTTTGAGTAAACAGGCTTCGTTTTCTTCTGAGGATGCTTTCAGACAGGTTTAGTTTCACATGTGGAGATATTTGGCTCTCGTAAAAATTAGGAGACCACTTCAATTTCATTTCATTCCAGTGTCTGTGCTGGAATTCCAACACAAGCACACCTCATTTTCCTTAATGAGGTACTGATTAGGTGATCACCTGAACCAAATCTTATTTAATGAGGAAAATTATTTAAAAAAAAAAACACTGCTGTGGTCATCACTATCCTTATGCAGTAGGACCAGTTTGGATGGCAAAAACAGTGCGATTCATGCCTTATATTTAATTGGAATATAAAAATTCATCATGCCAAAAGAGTTAAAAATAAATTTTTTGAGTGAGAAGAAGAAGGGTTCAATTCTGGCTTTACTGGCAGAGGGATACAGTGAGTGTCAGGTTCCTTCCATCCTCAAAATTTCAAATATTACACTTAACAAGAACAAGGTCAAGCAGCAGACATTGGGGACAACAAAGTTACAGACTGATAGAGTGTGAAAATGACTCCACTGACAAATGATGATTGTCAGCTCATTCAAATGTCACTCAACAACCATAGGATGACATCAAGTGACCAACAAAAAGAATGACAAATGGCAGCTGGGGTTAAGAGCACAGAAAGGGCTGTTCAAAACAAACCCCTTCAGGCAGGGCCGAAGTCATACAAAGCTAGAAAAATGCCCTTCATCACTGGGAAGCAAAGAAGATCCAGGCTGAGATTGGCTAAAGAACATAAAAATTGGACCATATAGGACTGGAGTAAGGTAGTTATCTCTGATGAGTCCAATTTTCAGTTTTTCCCATCATTGGGTTGTCTAATGGTTAGACAAGGAGTTACAGAGGTCTGCAAGCCACAGTGTCTCGCACTCATTGTAAAAGTTGGTGCAGGATGAGGAATGATGTGGGGGTGCTTCAGGAAGGCTGGAATGGGGCAGATTTTTGTTTGTGAAGGACACATGAATCAAGTCACTATCCAGGTTTTTCTGGAAGAAAATATGCTTTGTTCTGCTCTGACAATGTTCTCTAACTCTGAGGATTAGGGTTTCCAGCAGGACAATGCTTCATACTATACAGCCAGGTCAGTCAAGGTGTGGATGGAGGACCACAAGATCAAGAGCCTGTTATGGCCAGTCCAATCTCCAGACCTGAACCCCATTCAAAATGTCTGCATTATGATCATGAGGAAAATGGATGGTTACAAGCCATCAAACAAAACTGAGCTGAATTAATTTTTGCACCAGGAGTGGCATAAAGTTACCCAAGAGCAATGTGAAAAACTGGTGGAGAGCATGCCAAGATGCATGAAAGCTGTGATAAAGCTGTGATCTCAGGGTTATTCCACCAAATATTGATTTCTGAATTCATCCTCAGTTCAAAAATTATTATTGTGTTGTTTAAAATTGAATGTGATCTTGATTTATATTCATTATTCAAGGACTGAAAATATTTAACCTTTTTTTTGACCAGTTGTCATTTTCTATAATAAAATGTTCGCTGTGACAATAATTGTATGTGGAATTTCGGGGAAATTTTAGTAGTTTATGGAATAACAAAAATATACATGTTTCTCAAACACATACAATGTTTTGGAAAAATATTCACCCCCCTTGTTGTTGTTTGTCCTGTTTTTTTCACATTACAAGCTGGAATTAAAATGGATATTTGAGGGGTTAGCACCATTTGATTTACACAACATGACTACAACTGTGGACAGCACGGTGGTGTAGTGGTTAGCTCTGTCACCTCAGAGCAAGAAGGTTCTTGGTTTGAGCCCCGGGACCGGAGAGGGCCTTTCTGTGTGTAGTTTGCATGTTCTCCCCGTGTCCGTGTGGGTTTCCTCTGGGTGTTCCGGATTCCCCCACAGTCCAAAGACATGCAGGTTAGGTTAACTGGTGTAAGGGAAATGGATAATTTCTATGTATTAATTATTATTATTAATTATGATTCATGTAATAATCATTGGATCCATTTCATTAAAAAATGTTCACAGCTCAGAGAATCAATTTCTCTCTCATTCTTATCTTTCTATTATCCCTTCTTTCTATTACTTTTCTATATTTTAATAAACCTCATTTCTGTTGACAGAATTTTCTTGTTTGACCATTATTATTATTATTATTATTATTATTATTATTATTATTATTATTATTATTATTATTTCCACCACACTGGTGACTCTAAATTGACCATAGGGGTGAATGTGAGTGTGAATGGTTGTCTGTGGCTATGTGTCAGTCCTGTGATGACTTGGCAACTTGTCCAGGGTGTACCCCGCCTTTCACCCGTAGTCAGCTGGGATAGGCTCCAGCTTGCCTGCGACCCTGT
>JAODXR010110517.1:1571-15422 GCA_028877395.1 Cathorops festae | reverse complement strand
GTGGAGGAAACCGGAGCACCCGGAGGAAACCCACACGGACACGGGGAGAACATGCAAACTCCGCACAGAAAGGCCCTCGCCAGCCCCGGGGCTCGAACCCAGGACCTTCGTGCTGTGAGGCGACAGTGCTAACCACTACACCACCGTGCCACCAGCACCCAAAATATGCCACCAAAAGTACAAAAAAAAATGTTGCTTAAATAAACTTGGCTGCATAAAACCCAATGTCTTGACTTTCTTATTTAAAATCACTGAAATTAACGAGAATCAGCATGGACTGCTCGTAACTGAAGCGAAACCCACACCATTCCCATGTTATTCCGGGTTCATCAAACTAGCTGCAAGCCTTGCGCACAGCACAAATTCTCCATCAACGGTGATCAGCATGCCATAATTTCATGGACGCGAGACCAAAACGATAAAAGTACTTATGCGGAACCATCAAAATCGTACTCGTGTGGACGGGGCCCGAGACTTGCGTACCAATGACAAGAGTGGGATTCCCACATTATCATCACAATGGTGCATATTGGCAGATCTGTGACCTCTGGCCTTTTGCACAACAAGAACATGCACATCAGAACGGAAAGCAAAAAGCCAAGAATGCAGCAGATTAAAAACAATCAAAGTTTATTTCTCCACTGTATCACAACGGAAAAAGCCTAAATTTAGAAATACAGGGTGTAGCCTAAATTATGTAATTGAAAGGCCTGAAAGCTCTCTCTCTTTAAAAAAAAAAAAAAAACCCTCTCCTTGACTGCCAGCATCCAATTAGAACTGGCCTATGGGACAGAAATTATGGTGACCATTGAAAATACGGATGAAGCAAGGCTGTACAAATTACTTATGTATTCTCATTAGCAACTTGCTGCCCATTACCAAACAGGACACACATACATACTGTATACGAGCGCAAAACCACAGGCTTCTGCACCTTGCACATCAGAAAAGCTGATTATACTGGATAAATGACATACCAATGACATTAACAATAGCTTTAAGAGCTCCAAGGATGCTTCCAAGCACTTCAGGGTATTCCTCTCCCAGGTACTCATACAGCACTACACCCAAATGACCCATCAGCTTCTCCTGTTAACAATAAGAGAGAGCAATACGTAACAAATTAAACTAGAAAATAAAACCACATTAATGAAAAAAAAAATCCTGTTGTTACATGTTTAGAAAGCCGTGATTTGGGGAAACTATTTCTCCCTCACCTCTTGACAAGTCTTCATAACCACAGCTGTGCGAGAAATGAGGTCAGCAGCCTGCTGACGGACTTTGGCCGACTTATTGTTGAGACGCCACAGGACAGTACCACAGATCTGAGGCAGGTATGGCTTAACTCGTTTGCCCAGAGCATTCACCACTGTTCCAAAACCATTCAGCATCACAGAGTCCTGGTGGAATACATCAATACCACAGATTCTAATATAGAGAAGCCACTGAAAAAAAAAAAAGACCACACACACTTTAAAAATAAATAATTCTACCCTTCATAACTCACCTCAGTGGTCTGTTCTTGGAAAGCATACAAGATGCCATCAATAAGCTGCTCCTCTAGTTTGTGGTCAATGTCTGCTGCACCCAAGTTACCCATGATCTTCTCTATTGTCTCCATCACCATCTTTCTGTACTGCTCAGCTTCATCCTTCAAGTCGTCCACAATTCTTGAGATGATTTCTGCTGCACCAACTTTGTTGGCCAGCTCTACTGTAGTGTCTACCAACTAGGGGAAAAAGACAAGTGGCAATGCACAGAATAAACAAGAGCCATAAGGCATTGCTGAAAAAGCTAACAAGTTCAAAAACTGCTCCCCAGAAAAGTAACTTCAGCATACTTGTCTGTAGTTACGTCTGTCCAAGGCCATACGGTGCTGCCAGAAGTGTTTAAAGAAAGGGGGCAGAATCTCTGTTTTGATGTAGTTGGCCTCCACACCATCTGTCCCACAGCACTGCTTCACCACCTGAAAGTGTGACGGACAAAAGTCTGACTTTGTTCTATAAAATTACAGAGTATCCAAAATCATTAAAATATAGTTACGTTCTAATGTTACAAGTTCACCTAACCTTCAGGACAATCTTCTTCATTTCCTCATCTGGAGACTGGAACTCTCGAATGAGGATAAGCATCACCTCCCTTGTATAGTAGTTGGCATACTCAGCATCCATAAGAGGAATCAAGTACCCAATAGCTTTTAAGAAAGCAGCCAGACCCTGAACAAACGCAAATATTGTTTACTCCCGTTTCATCATATTTACACTGACAATTGCTAAACCAGAGTGTAATACGCATCACCGCTCATAAACCTGTTGAGATCATGCTCACCTTGCCTCTGTGTTGTCTGATACCCTTCCAAAGAGGCTTGAGCACAGAGTCAAAAGACTCGATACCATAAGGTGTAGCAGCCTCTGCAAGAGCTGCAATGGCCAAAGCACTGATGGTTCGCACTTTCTGCTGCTCATCCACAAGACCTGTTAGGATAAATACAGGGAATTAATGAAGGATTGAACAAAGACGAGAAAAGAAAAACCCACATGACAAAACATCACTGCCAACTGTAAAGGAGTTCTGATCAGAATTCAACCAGATGTAATAGTTTATCTGAGGTTGCAAGTATCACAAAAATTTCCAGCATGCCATAATCTTATATAGGTTTACATGACCACAAATACTACTGACCATGTTCAATAATCTCCACCAAGCTGCGGAGATGAGGCAAGATGGCACAACCCATGAGGATGGCAATCTGCTGCACAATTTTAATGCCTGTGTGCCGAGCCTGCCACGACTTCTTGCTCTTGCACACAGCTTTGAGGAAAGGCAGGAGGGAGGGAATACCCAAAGCAGATGCCACAACAGCAAAGGCACGAGCTGTTGTGTTTCTCACATACTCATCCATATTGTCAATATCAGGCCTCATTGTGGAGATCATAGTGGCCAGACCAGCAGCCTGTGGGGGGGAAAAGGAGAAAAAAAAGGATGTGTTAACATTCAAATGAAATATCTAATTAATTAATTACATTGGAGCGGCTAATCATAGTTTCTTGCGTCTGAATAACTCAATTAAGAAGGACGCAGCTCAACATGGCCGAGTTGAAGGCACACAAATCACTAGTAAGATGCATCATCAGGATTTTTGCCTACCTTTGCCAAATTGGAGATAATCTCTCTGCCCTCTACTCTAGCATAGTAATCTTCATCGATCAACAAGGGTTCAATCACCACAAGGATCTGGAGGAATAAGACACAGTTCATACATAAGGAATAATTTCTATGCAATTAGCATTTAACATTAGAAATTACACTTCACCTTGTGGACATAAGGTCGAACCAGGTCATCCAGTTTGTACAAGATGCGGTCAATGACCTTCACCAACAGATGGCGCTCCTGATCTTCAAGGGTAGGAGACATAAGCAGGGGCAAAATCTGATTGAAAAGAGGCCCAGCACCAAATTCCCTGGCCTTGTCGGTGATTTGCCTGAGGGCAGCCTAAAGTACAGCAGTGATGTTTAGATGAGATGAGGGGGGGACACAAAGAAAAAAAAAAAGTGTGAAATGCTACAATTCAGCACATGCCAAGTTACATACCTTCCTCATGGGAGGGGTGCCATTTTTTATTTTCAGGAGCAGCTTCATAATTTTGCGCTCCTTCTGCTCCTCTGGACTCAGAGTGGACTCATCCACCTCCACCTGAAAAACACAAAATAATCCTTTATTCCCCAAAGCAATCAAACTTTAAAATAATTACTGATCATACAATCAAGAACCTCACCAGAAGTTTGTCAAAGTACTGGATGTCATCTGGTTTTAGGAAAGGCAGGTTACCAGCTGGTTGGTCATTCATCTGTTTGGTGGTTCGGTCTTCAGCCTGCATGTGGAAGCCAGTCATGCCGCCGATGGGTGTTGGGGTGGCAGCTAACTTACGGGCCGGGGTGCGGATGGGCACATAGCCTGCTGGTGGGGGCAGCACCTGGTGGTAAAGTGTCACAAAACTGGTTAATATGCTCATTTTAATGACATTTACAATTTCGATCACAAAGTGGAAGGATCAACAGCATGCCTTGTAGCCTTCTGGAAACATGGCGTCCAGCTCCTCATCAGTCAGTGGGCGGTTCCGCTCATCAATCTCTCTCTCCCAGCGCCATGCTTGAAGCTGCTCTGGAGTCATACTCATCAAATGACCTGGGATGGGGGCACCATAATATCACAAACTGTGCATGCCTCTATAGATGTCTACAGGGTTCCTACACATTTTCCATTTCAAAATTCCATCCTCGGATTTCCAGAATTCATAGTACATTTTTTGACCATATTTGAAGCCACAATACAAATAACTAGATGTTTATTATTTAAATAAATGACTTTAAAATCCAACTGTTAATATGTATGTTACATTGTGAGTATGCAAGCTAGTATGCTGCCAAATAATTGCCAGAAGCAAGCAAGTAACTGCTGAGATTATATTCTTTCACAAGGCCCACAATTTTTTGTGACTCCCTGTGGCAAGATACATACAAATCAATTAAAACCAAACAAGTTCAATGCACAGCATTTTATTCAAGCTGAAATGCTAAAACAATGAAGTGTTGTTCTGTTTCTGCCATGTAAATTTGAAAAAACTAAAGCGATACCCTCTACCTATAACAGTAACAGATGGGGATGTTGATGTACAACGCAGAGAGAGACAAAATGCACTTATGCAGATACACAAATACACACGCACACACGATAATTGCCATCACTGACTCCCACAACACCGGCAAAACTATTGGAAGCTAGCACCCCCTACCCACAAAATGCAGGTGAATTTGCTCAACCAACCAGCTTCAGTGGTGGGTAAACAAAAGTAACATACAAATATATAATGTAATTGCAACAGAACTATTTGGCATTCCACAACGCAGATTGAATCCCAAGTCTCCTTGTTCCACTTGGACACTAACAAGGAGACTGTCTTGTATTAAAAGACAAATCTCCTCATTAAAAAGTGTCCAAGTGGAACAAGAAGACTCAAATTCAATGTGGCGATTTCAGCAGAGAATGCTGGCTGGTGCTAACCTGAGCACAGAATGCCAGCTAGCGACTGATGGTTAAAAGAGAATTACCTCAGGTCAAGCAGCCTCAGCTAGCATTACAGCAAACAAACAAACAAAAAAAGTTACATCATAAGGGTGAAGAGATCTTCAGATAAAACCCCCGAGGAGAGACAGGCCAAAGAAGCAAAGGTTGAAAAACTTTTTTTTAACGAGAAGTGGAGAAAAGCCAACAACAGGGAGTCCTATGAAAGGTTACTGTTTGGTTTTTTTTTTTGTTGTTTGTTTGTATCTGCCCATCTCATCAAATGTAACTTCTGCCATTTCAGAGTTTCATTTGTTTGTGTGTACGCGCACACGTGCACGCATGAGAAAGTCAGTGTGTGTGTGTGTGTGTGTGTGTGTGTGTCGAGTTTCAATATTTAACTTCTGAAATAAAACAGCCTATTGACCGAAATAATCATGCTTGAATACTGCAGCTCTTACTATATTATTTTTCACATGCAGTTACACACTTAGTTAAAACAAGAAAATAGCTGGCTAAAAAAATTGTCTGGTAGATTTTGGAATCCACCAGCCAAAGTGACAGGTGGTCAAAAAAGTTCATTTCCAACCCTGATCAAAAACTTGCCAGCTCTCAGAAAACTTGCAATTACCCATTCTTACATTTGTAATGTTGCAATGTGCATTCACACCGATTTTTTTAAGTTCTGTAAAAGTACGACGGAGCTCAACATGCGAACATCAGATAGTTCACTGATGGCATATGCCATAGAAATCACATCAGACATATCGTGCGCACGTCTTGCCTTGTTTAAATTCAAGGACATCAAACTCACATTGGTTTGAATATTTTGGCTTAAATTTTATATTTTAGAAAAGAAAGTAGGGGCAATAGTCTGGAAACATAAATATTTCTTCATACTCCATTTTCCTTTTTCCAAACTTATCCAGACCTGTCTAATCAAATTAAATTCCATACTTCTCCATACTACATAGGAGCCCTGTGCCTAAAAACACACTTTTCTGGAGCAGTAGTACCTGGAGTGGGTGTGGCCATATTCATAGCTGGTGTGCCAATAGGGGTCTTTCCAGGGGTGAGCAAAGGGGTGGAGGAGCCCATCTGACTGACAGGAGTCTCATCCCAACGAGATTTTCTTTTGCTTGCTCCAGGAGTTGGGGTCTCTCCCACAGACTCATCCCCTCGGTCTGTACGAGGAGTCTCAGCCCAGCCACTGCCATGGCCAGGTGTCTCTAAAAAAAAAAAAGGGGAAGATCACAATTTAAAATAATATCAATACATAAAACTATTAATTGTATCATTGGTCTTCACTTTTCAGACAGTTGATTTCAGATCAATTACAAACCTCTTTCTGTCTTTGGCGTCTCGTCCCAGCGGTTTTTACGCACGCTTGATGAGCCACCTCCATGGCCAGGTGTGGCATGCCCAGGGGTGTCTCGGCCAGGAGTTGCAGCTCCAGCAGGGGTGTGACTAGGTGTGGGGTCCCACATGCGTGTACTGGGGGTGGCTCCAGGAGTCTCGCTACCCTTGGGACGACCAGGTGTCTCATCCCAGCGACTGTTTGAAGGCGTGTGTCCAGGTGTATGTCCTGGTGTCTGAAGAACAAAAATGAAAATTAAGCTTTATTAAGCCTCCACCACCACCATTAACCAAACTTCTAAGTAAGTCAGATATACCTCTACTGTGCCATCTGCCTGATCCCAGCTGAACACTTTTTTGGGAGTAGTATTTGGAGTCTGGTCAGCAGTCTGGTCCCACCGACGCTTGCGTTTGGGAGCAGCAGATTGAGACGCAGCAGAGCCATTGACTGCTTTCAGGTCACCTGATTTTGCCTTTTCTGCCATCTGCAGTCTGATTTCTCTCTTTACAAAAGAAAGATGTATAAAGAACACACCTTAAAGTGAGGGTTTTGTGCTTGTGTGTGAAGCAAAATCAATTGTGCCTTGTTGTTCCACTATATATGTGTATATATTAGTTCCACTATAAATATTGTAGTCTATTACGCAAGTTTAAATCATGTAGAGTCCATACATCCAACACAAATTACCTTTTCCTCAGTGAGTCAAGCCAGCTAGCAGTGTTGGGCAGTAGCTTTGCTATAATTAGCTGTGTTACTAGTTTAACGATATTCTTCAGTAATGTGCTAGTAAAGTCACCATTCTTTTGAAATCAAATACCCGTTTGGTAGCAAAGCCCTTTTATTGATAGTGTGGTGGTGTAGCATTTCTGAGGCTCATTGGATCTTTCTGCAAAATCTGCATGTGAAATGAATAAATACTGCTCTCAAATTGAAAGACCACAATTAAATCTCAGAATAAAACTGTGGGGGGTTGTTTTTAGAGATGCGTTATACTTGTGCTACAGAATGATAGCACCAGTGCTCTGTGCAAAAAAGGTTAATGTACAGCCCTGAAGAGGTCAGCAGGTTTTGTATACCTCTTCTTTAGAAAGATGCTGCTCCTTCATCACATCCATATATGACCTGGCAGGCATCTTGGGATCTGGCGTTTTGCCCCCTGCGCAAAAAAGCACCAACAAAATGCAAGACAGTTTGTCAGGCACAGGCTACTGCCAGCATTTTCCTCACATTGCAAAGTCAACTGACCTTCATTCTACTCCACACAAATCTTTGACTTAATGTCCTCTCACATAACAGGTTGCATCACAAAACAGTCTAACATTAAAACACTTAACATTCAGAGTTTAAAAACAGGCAGGTACATAGTGGTTTATGTTAAGGAGATGATATAGCCATCAATGTTGCAGGGTCTTGGTCTGTGCTCTCCAGAATACGTACACTTTCAATGCCAAGGGTCCATCTGCAGTCAGACTTCAACCGTCAGAAAAGAAGCCTAGTTAAGAGCAATTTTGCATTAGTAGGACTTTGGAAAATGGTTACAGTATAGAGGACTTTCACGTAACGTCATCGCAAATGTGAATTTGTTTATGCGGCCATGTTGCCTGGCGAGCTTTGTGTTTGCCAGCGACCGACACAAATGTAGGTGAGTGACTCTAAGCCAAATTCAGTAAACAAACAAACATTGACAGATAACTTGAAGTTACATCTAAAAAATACCAAATGCCAGAGACCTGTTGTGCTTTTGGATGTAATAACAGACAGAGATAAGCCTGGTTTAACTTTTCACTGCTTCTCTGTGAACCCAGAAAGACGAGAGAAGAAAAATAAATAAAGTACATTGCAGTTAAACAGGAAGACCGGCTGACAAAACATCCCCATGTGTGGAGAACATTTTATATCAGATTAGTGTGAAAGCTCTGGTAACGTTAAAATGTACATCTGGATGTGGGCTTTGGACACGATACATTTTATTAGACCTAACGCTTGACTTGACTAGCAGCATTTTTGTTATGTACTGATACTGTAGACTCAGCTAAACACCATAAAATATGCTACATCAAGGCTCTGGCTTGTTTATTATTATTAATTCATATCTGAGCTTACCTTAGTCATAATAAGGTATATATTTTTTTTAATCAGGAATATCCCAGAACATTCCAGCATGCATGAAACCTGCCTCAAAATATTGGTAGGCATTTATATTTTTGTAAGCCTTTAGCATCTCCGGCATATTTAGAAATCCCAAATACTAAATATTTCAGTAATGTTGTAATGTCCCAAATCTGGTAGCTGGTTTGCCGTATACTTTTTAAGTGGGATAAATACATTTGTGGGTAAATTAAGAAGCAACCTTTATTTTTGTTATATATGAACTCAAGCACAGCAAAATCCCTCTTCTGCATTTAATCCATCTGAAGTGGTGAACAAGCGTGCATGCATGCACACAGAGAGAGAGAGAGAGAGAGAGAGAGAGAGAGATGCAGAATAAAAAAAAATAGATTTGTGGGTAAATTATGTGGATCTGTGATGCCTGCATATTTCAGCTTTTGGATGTAATGCAATTTGCTGGTATAAAATACATTTTAATAGTTTGAGAGATTGTACTGACTGCAGTCATCTTGATTTTCATTCTTTACTGTCGCGACTGTTTTGTTTTTTTTTACCCGGCAATATGGCGGATGCTGCGTGAAAAACAAAAATCTATGACGTCAGTGAAAGACCTCTATAGCACCTGTGATGCCCTTGTCACTCACTGTACTCAAACCTCATAAAACGACAGCCCTAATTAGCATTATAAAGCATTATAATTGTGTTAAGCTAGATTTTTATTCTTGGGGGAATGAAAATAAAATGTGTTAAAACAAGTGCATTTTAAGGAGATAGATTTGGATATCTAGATCTTGATTTTTTGATATAAAAAAAAATAGGAGTTGGGCAAAATAAATTAGAAATGACAAAATAGGGAGAGGTGAGGTTGAGAGGAACTTTGTATGATTAATATATCAGAACTTTGGGTACAGAGAGTTGTTGATACTATGCCCCCCGCCCCCCCAAAAAAATTCCTAAATCTGATAAACTCTCTTCTCTTTGTTCACCATAACCCACACACGATGAGGTGCTGCACCCTTAACAGATTGCAGACAAGACTGGCATAGCAGTACTGCTGTAGGAGAGAAATTAAGCACAATTAGTATGGGTCTGTGGAGTGTTTGTACACAGATTATTGAAGATATATTTCTATTTATAAGATAAAATAGAAATATATTTACACAACACTTATATAGAGGATGTTCCTGTTTAAAATTTGCTACATGCAAGGTGATTTATCTAGCATATAACCGAATTCCTAAGCTGACCGTATTCCTTGCTACATATATTTGAAAAATTTCTCCGTCTGATGTTATCAACTAGTGCATACAAGTTTACTTCACACACATTTTCCACTCTTTTTAACCATCAGTTTATTAGCAATTAATTAAACATGCAACTGCAATGCTAGCGAGCACACCAAATGCTTTAAAGTTGTATGGTGTCATATAGCAAATGCAATGCAATTCTTTCAACATAAAAACGGTGTCTAAAAAGGGAAAAAGGGGAGAAAAAAACAAAACAAAACACAGCCGCCATAAATCTTGTTACTAGAGTAAACTAACACCAGTCTAGCCATCGGTGTGAAAATACTGATTTGTTTGCCTCTAATAACAGTTTTAAATAACTGATGAACAATATTAGCTTCTGAGAACTTCTATACAGCTCTTCCTTTTAGCAGCATTACGTTTCACTTAATCCTTGACTTACAAGTGACGTCAAAGCAAAATAGAAACTCGGATGTCGGCCATCTGGTGGATATACAAATGCGGGGTCAAGCGACATTCCATACAAAAAGTGCCATGTAAGCACAACTCTCTTTGGTTTTCCACTGCTTTAAGTGTTCTTTTAGCTATGCCATATGTTTGTGCTGTATATGGGTGTGGTCACAACAGTACTCGTGACCTTGGCATGTTCCGATTTTTTTGAACTCCGTCCATGATTCGGAAAGAGGAAACTCTGAGGCTTAGTAGAGAGGAGATGAGGGGATTAGGACACTTCGTCCAAAGCCTTTTTCATATGCACTATCATTTATTTTAGATTTCAGGTATTCCTGTGTTCACGAATGAAAGCCCCGTGAGAGCGCTGCTTGGCACCTAAATATTTAACAAGATCCAACCGGCTTTAAAAAATTGATAACTCAACCAACAGAGCTCACAGCGAGGCCAAATTTGACTGGCACCTCCCTCCAAGCCTCCCCCTTGGAAAGAGCATGTTCTCGAGTCAGTAGGACCATGCATCGGCCCGGGATTCGCGAACAAAGCCTCCACGAGAGCGATGCTTGGCACCTAAAGATTTAACATGATCCAGCAAGCTTTAAAAATTAATAACTCAGCCAACGGAGCTCGGAGCAAAGCCAAATTTGACCGTCACCTCCCTCTAAGCCTCCTCCTTCGAAAGCGCACAGTCTTGGATCGGTTGGACCGCACCTTGGCCCGAGATTCGCGAACAAAGTCCGTGCGAGAGCGTTGCTCGGCGCCTGAAGATTTAATATGATCCATACTATGGCACTCATTTGGTTTACAAAAATGTGTTTTGCTTCGGTCAAATTCCATTGAGAATTTCTCCTTTTTTTGAACAAACAAATACCTGAAATATAAAATAACTGATTAGTGCGTATGAAAAAGGCTTTGGACGAAACGGTCATGGGACGAAATGACCTGTATTCGTACTCGATGGTCAGTAGATGAGTCTTATCTTCAGAAAAGCCTGACTTTTTTTAATAATATGGGTCAAAGCCACATATATCCATCTTCACTCGATCGTTCAAATTGTGATAATACTGAGAAAATTCAACACTGTTTACATACACATTTTCAACGGCTGCCATCCTAGTTGCTTTGTATATCCACCAACATGGCGGACACTCATGACATAGCACATTCTGATCATGTGGTTGCAAGTCATCTATAATTTGCTATATACGAATTAAGGATATATTTAATATATTAAATAGATATATTTAATCCTTAATATATACGAATTAAGGATGTTGTTCTGACATGCAATTACTTTCATTTCTACAGAGCTCTTTTCTGACTGACTGTCTGGCTATTTAAAACACTCTAGTATACATAATTCATTAACCCTTCGAAAGACACACCTACCTGCAACCTGTGTGGCTGGGTCTACAGACTTTAAAAATACCACCACCCAACTACCAGTTCCCACAAACACACAGCACATCTAATCCTCTGTAATATCCCATAGTCAGATCTGTCCAATTTGTTTATAAATTTGTGATGTTTATAACTGGAAAGGGTCATGTAATCATTTTTAAGTCTGGGAGAGCACAATGTTGGGTAGTATTCGAAGGGTTAAGCACCAAAACAGCTGAAAACAGCAGTGGTGAACATGTGGACCAACAGTGCACTGATCAGTATGGACATGGGTGAGGCTATGAAGTCAAATGATGGTGTCATTTACCATCTGCAAAAGGATCATGACGCTCAGGAGAGATAATCATCTTTTGCCTCCGTCTCTTGTACTCATCTTCACGATCTGAGATTTTCTGAGGCCGGTGCTCAGCAAAAGGATCATACTGTAAAGGAAGAGAAACTTAGTACATTTCAAACAGTTTTAGAAACACACTGCTGCTGTTTGGGTATTTTAAAAAAAAAAGTGAAAAGTTTGTCAACATCTGCATTACAAAATAGAGATTCAAAATAGAGATATTTTCAAAATAGAGATTATGCTATGGAGGCCACAAAATCGTTGGCAATAGGCACATTTTGTATGTTCTGTCTGATATGAGGTGTGGGGGGGTCAATTACAAAATAGTTCATGAGAACAACAGAGTTTCATATATGAATTATAACGTGGCAGTGCACCACTTTAAAAGCGCCCGAGGAGAACACTGGATATGTATTAGAACATGTAGTGGTACATGTATTTGTACATGATTTATACAAATCTAATTAAATTTTCCAAGTGTTGCACCATGCCACTGCATCTACATAAATAAAAACAGAATCACAACCAGATAATTATTGGAGCAAAAAGAAACCCATTTATTTAATAAATGACATATGATCTGATATTTGGACAGTTTGTCCATTCCCCCATTATTGCCCACTTCATATTTTCTTTCAGTAATTACACTGCGTCAGTCCTGCACGCTTTGGCATGCACACCAGAAAGACTTTCAGGTGCGCTCTGGACGGCATGCGCGCTGTTAATTATGCACACCTGCACGTTATTAAGACGCATCAGTGTGCCTATGAAAGGACTGAGTCAACGCACACTCAGTGTGAAGTATTCTGTAAGGTTTGCACACTTTGCAAGCCTTTTTTCTCCATGTTGATCTCCTGGTTTTCTGATCCCTTTTCCTGGTTTCCGTTTTTGGTCTGTGCCTGTGATACTCTGTGCCTCGCCCGACCCATTGCTCGTTTTTGATCTTGCCTGCCGTTCTGGATCGTTTGCCCGTTTGTCACTTTTCTGAATAAACGTAGGCTACTTCTGCACTTACATCCATCTATCCCGACAAGCTGAATAAGTATACGCTTTAAAGATTACATTTATGCATTCACAGAGGTTCATATAAATATTTTCCCTATATTTTGCAGTGGCCAGCTTAAAATAAAAATCCACAAACCAATCTGTGTTTCCAAGTCTCTCTGGCTAGTGAAGCACTGTCGGCAGTGAGTGGGACTATCATGAACTGGCAGTTTCTCGTTTTGGGGGCTCAAAAAGATAACCATTTGCTCTGTAATATTCTTGATAATCGTCTGCCCATTCATTCGACATATAAGGATCCCAGTCACTATCAGAATTCTCTCCAAAATGTGATTCCATATCAAGACTGGTTAAAGCACTGCAGTACACGGGAATGAAACTGACACCTGGATCCTTGTTACACGTGTGACGTCACACACCCCTTCGGGATTTTCTGGATCAGTCTTGGCAGATCCCGTGAAATTTGGCTAATCTTATTGATTTCCCATTAATTTATGGCTTTTTGGATCAGCTATTGCTCGAAAACACATGATCAGTCAACATAATGACTGTTGCTTTGTACAAAGAAAAAAGTGGGGTTTAGAGGCATTAGATACACTTTAAGGCCCAAAATGTAGAAAATAGTATGTTAAATTTTGACTACATTGTCCAACCATACTGTGAACCATTACACAAAAAAACTGAGAGGTTATGTGCACCACGTTGGTCAAAGAAGAACAGAGAGCATATCCAGTACCTGCTCATCGGATTGAGGAATAGAATTGAGTATTGCCACTGGAGCATGATACCCCTGTTTCTTCTGGCCAAGCAGAGTTGTAGAAGAGTCGTCCTCATCGTCCTAATATATATGGGGGGGGGGGGGGGGGGGGGTGGACAAAAAAATTTTTAA
>JAODXR010083100.1:0-11151 GCA_028877395.1 Cathorops festae | reverse complement strand
TGGAGAACCAGGTACCTGCAGATCTTTTCTGTCTCAATGTTCACTGATCTTGGAGCTACAACCTCTGGCCTTCCCCATAGAATGCTCCCGGGTAGCCTGTATCATCACACTCCTCCCTGGCAAGGCCAGGGAATGGGGAACAGCAGTCTGGGATGCCAATGAATCCTTTTGTTCTAGCTTCAAGGAAATCTCAGAGGAAATGAGGCGAACATCTGACCGCTCTCTGTCCAGCCGGGAGGTGGCTAGGGAGCTCATGGATCTGTGACAGGGGTCCCGATCTCCTTCGGATTATGCCATCAAGTTTCGAACATTGACGGCATCATGCAGTTGGAATGAGAGTACCCAGATCAACACGTTCCTACGTGGCCTGTCCGATGCCATAAAGGGTGAACTAGTCTCTCGGGAACTGCCGTTGGACCTCTCCCGCCTCATGGGCCTTGCCAATCACATCGACGCTCGGATTCAACAATGGAGGAGAGAGAAGAACTGCCCCAGCTTCACCTCCTCTCCACCTTCCACCTCGTCTGTCAAACCCATGCAGGTAGATCGGGTACAGGTGTCAGTGGAGGAATGACTGCACCAGCAGAGTACGGGGGCCTGCTTCTACTGCGGTCAGCAAGGACACATCTGCCGAGCCTGCCCGCTAAAAGGACGAGCCCACCAATGAATCGAGGGGCCCTAGTGGGCAATGCTCGGAACCAGTCACCTGCTGACCAACCATTGCTCCCTGTTATCATCACTCACAACAACCAGCATCACCATCTTCAGGCACTCGTTGACTCGGGGGCAGACAGGAACCTGATCTACTCCACCACCACCAAGGATCTCAGAATCCTGTTACTTGCCCTTGAGGTCCCTCTCACTGTCCTGACACTCGATGGCACTGGCTTGACCACCATCACTCATCTTACCACCCTGCTCACCTTAAGGATTTCAGGCAATCACTCTGAAACTATTCAATTTCACGTCATGAACGACCCTCACATTCCCGTTATTCTAGGACTACCTTGGCTAATGCAGCACAACCCTCATTGAAATTGGACTGATTACACCATCCTAGGCTGGAGTCCTTCCTGCCTGGCCTCCTGCCTGAACTCCACTCTGCCTTCTGCCAAACCACCACAGCCCTCAGCCAGCGACTTTCCCAACCTCTCTCATGTGCCTCCGGAATATCTGGACCTTAAGCTAGTTTTCAGTAAGACCCAGGCAGTGTCCCTCCCTCCTCACAGACCCTATGACTGTGGTATTGACCTCCTGCTCAGGACAGCGCCACCCAAGGGATGACTCTATTCTTGTTCTCCCGCTGAAAGACAAGCCATGGAAAAATATATATCACTGAGTTGCTGGCAGCTGGGATCGTCCACCCTTCCTCCTCCCCAGCAGAGGCAGGGTTCTTCTTTGTCAAAAAGAAGGACAAGTCACTCCACCCTGGCATTGACTATTGGAGTCTCAATGCTATCACAATCAAGAATCATTATCCACTACTGCTCATGACCACGGCCTTCAAACTACTCCAGGGATCCAAACTGTTTACTAAACTGGACTTCGGCAATGCCTACCATCTCATTAGGATCAGGGAAGGGGACGAGTGAAAGACGGCCTTTAACACCACCACAGGCCACTATGAGTACCTTGTGGTCCCTTTTGGCCTGACCAACATGCCAGTGGTCTTCCTGGCACTGGTTAATGACATCTTGAGGGACTTCCTTAACACCTTTGTCTTCATGTACCTGGATGACATCTTGATTTTCTCTCACTCCCTGGAGGAACATCGGGGTCACATCTGGCAGGTCCTCCAACGCCTGCTAGAAAACAAGCTGTTCGTCAAGGCAGAGAAAAGTGAGTTTCACCAAAGCTCTGTTTTGTTCCTGTGATTCATCATCTCTCTGGCAAAGATTAAGCTGGAGGCAGTCACTGACTGGCCCACCCCATCTTCGAGACGAGAGCTCCAGCGCTTCCTGGGGTTTGCCAACTTCTAGAGGTGCTTCATCCACGACTTCAGCACAGTGGCTGGACCTCTCTCAGCCCTGACCTTGACCTTGACCAAGACCCAGTTCAAGTGGGGGGAGGAAGCAAAGAAAGCCTTTTCCATGCTCAAGCGCAGGTTTACCACAGCACCCATTCTCACCATACCCGATCCAACTAAGCAGTTTATCATCAAGGTCTATGCTTCTGAGTTGGGGGTCGGAGCCATTCTCTCCCAGACAGCCAGTGACAACAAGGTCCACCCATGTTCCTTCTTCCACCGCCGGCTGTCCCCAGCCAAACGTAATTATGACATTGGTGACAGAGAGCTACTGGCTGTGAAATTAGCCTTGGAGGAGTGGAGTCACTGGCTCGAGGGGTCTGAGCTTCCCTTCCTAGTCTGGACCGACCATAAAAATCTGGAGTATCTCAAGTCCACCAAATGCCTCAATTCTCGACAAGCCTGATGGTTTATTTTCTTCTCCCGGTTCAAATTCGTGCTCTCCTACCACCCAGGCACCAAGAATTGCAAACCCTACACCCTGTCCAGGATGTTCTCTTCCCACTAGGAGGAGTCCAAAATGTCCATAACCATCCTTCCTCCACAATGCCTAGTGGGGGCTACCATACTTGAGGTTGAGACACTAGTGCAGAAGGCCCTGGAGCAGGACTCAGGAGAAGATAACTCCAACAACATTCCATGGAATCATCTGTTTGTTCCCTGTCCTGTGTGAACCCAGGTGCTGCAGTGGGGTCATGGCTCCAGGCTGGCCTGTCATCTGGGTGCTGCCCAAACCCTGGCACTCATCCAGTAGCACTTCTGGTGGCCATCCATCAAGGAAGATGTTCAGGAGTTCGTGGCAGCCTGCTCCTGGAACAAGACAGCCATTCGACCCCCTGCTGGCTTGCTAAGACCCCTCCCAACTCCGCATCAACCTTGGTCTCACATCACCCTGCACTTCATCACAGGACTCCCCAACTCAGGTGGAAACACATACATCCTCACTGTTATTGACCGTTTCTCTAAGACCGTTCATTTCATCCCTCTGTCCAAGCTCCCTTCAACTAAAAAAACACTGAACTACTCATCCAGCACATTTTCCGTCTACATGGACTACCCACTGACATCATTTCTGACCAGGGTCTTCAGTTCACTGTGCAATTCTGGAGGACCTTCTGCAAACTCATCGGGGCCACCTGTAGTCTCTCCTCAGGCTTCCACCCACAAACCAACGGCCAGGCAGAATGGGCAAACCAAGCTTTGGAGGTAGGACTCAGGTGCATAGCGTCCAGGGATGCCAGTTCTTGCAGCAAGTACCTACCTTGGATCAAATATGCTCCTAACACTTTCCCTTCCTCTGCCACAGGTCTCTCTCCATTCCAGTGCTCCCTAGGTTAACAACCACCACTGTTCCCCAGCCAGAAGGAGGAGGAGGTCACTGTACTATCAGCCCAGCTCTTTATACGTCACTGCAGGAGGACATGGGCATTGGCCCAGAGAAGACTCATTTGCTCCGCCCTCGCATCCAAGAGGCAAGCCAACAAACGCCGCTCCAAGGCACCCACCTACTGGGTAGGACAATGAGTCATGCTCTCCATGTGCCACCTGCCACTTGGAACCATCTCCCACAAGCTAGCACCCAGGTTCCTTGGACCCTTTCCCATCAAGAAGATAATCAGCCCATGTTCCGTTAGACTGGTATTACCACTCACCATGCGACGTGTTCACCCCACCTTTCATGTATCACAGCTCAAACCTCTGGTCTCCAGTCCTTTGTTTTTTTTGCACTAGTGTTTTTTGTCCTTGCCAACCTTGTTGTTTTGTCAAAGTTTTTTGTCTCTGTTAGAACCAAATTTGGTTAAAATTTGCTTTGGTTTAGACTCTTACTTTGTTTGAGATTTGCTGGCCTTTAGCCTGGAACTTTTATTTTGACATAGCCTTAGGTCACCTGTCAAGTTAAAGATGGCATTTTCCACATGGTGTTTGTTCTCAATTAGACAATAGAAGATGCTGTAGTTGAATTTTTTAACTGCTTTAACTCTAAACCTTGGATTACACTTAAATAGAATTTAGAACACTTTGATTTCACCCTTTTTTTGGACTTATATTGAAACTTGAAATTTATACTTTGGATTAATCCTCTCCCTGTGGATTACAAACAATTTGGATTTACTCCACTGTGTACCACCTGCTTGCCACCTACCTCTTTCGCCTCCCTGCCTGCTTGCCTGACCATGTGCCCTCTCCCTACCCACCTGCCTCTTCTATCGTCTATGAACATAGGTACGAGCAACAGTCAGACACAGTGTTTTAAGATAAGCATGTAATGACTGTACAGCATCTACACTTTGAATTTAGTTTGGCCCTAATATAGTAAAAAACTGTTCTTTAAGTGCTTAAAACCTGGAAACTCAAACTTGAAAATGGGATTTGTTTGTTTGAATGGACTGTGGACTTGTTTGGACTGTGTATATTGTCTGTACCATTTTGGATTTATTGGGTTTTAGAACAAAACTTTGAACTTAAACTAAATTTGTTCTGTGTCACATTCAGCTTGTTTGAAAAAGGCTGAAATTGCTTGAAAAAAAGTCTCATCCAGTAGCCACTGAAACTGAGCCTGCTGATTCTCCTACAGAGGATACTGATATAGCCATCATGATGGAAAAGAAATTAAGTCAGCTCGTTGCAACCCATAGAGGGAAACTGGGTGTTTGTACATAGAAACAAAATTAATTAAATGACTTATGGATAAAGGTAATATTGTTGATGTGGACAAAGGCTTTCAAGGTCTTGCTAATGTACTGAATGAATTTGACAAAGCTCATTTGTTTGTGCACGATATGTTGACTGGCGATGAAAGGGAATATGACCATGCCAACTGGTATGAACCACAAAAGAACTCTTCTTATCATTTTTAGATGATGTACAGGCATGGAAAGGCAGTCTATCTCAGCCACTACCCATCATTACTCCCTTGGACAGCATTTCTAACATGTCAGGGAAGTCAAAGAGATCTGGCTACTCTTTTAAATCTGGCACATCTTCAGTGTCTTCAGCACACACAAAGGCTGAAGCAGAAAAGGCAGCTCTTCTTGAACGTGCTGCTGGACTTAAGAAGAAACACACTCTTGAACTGCAAAGGATGCAACTGCAAAGTGCAATAGAACAGAGTACCCTGGAAACTGACATTGCTGCAGCAAATGCAAAGGTTATGGTTCTGGAGAATTATGAGAAACAGTTGGAAGGAAGCAAAGCAAAATCTGCCTCTCAGTCAGAGCAACCTATGGATGGCATGAATTCTTACCTGGAAGCACAAGGAAAAACCATAAAGGAAACTTCTTTGGATCCAGAACCTTCAATTGAATATGCAAATATAAATGTGGTTCCCAAGACTCCTCTTCAAATACTTACAGCCCATAAGCGAAACCAACTGTCCTTTCAACCATCACTGACAGAGGAACCCCCTCATCAGCCAACAGCAGCTGCCACCTCCACTCCCACCATAGTACATGTAGCAGCCGCCTCCACTCCCACCATTGTCGCAGCCGTCTCTACCCCCACCACAGTATCATCCACCTCTGTCCTCATGATTACAGCAGCTACTCCTGCCCCAGCTTTGCAGCCATTATACTCAAATACAAGTAGTGGCCTAAATGACATAGTAAACCTCTTTCTTCAGCAACAAAGGTTATCATTGCTTCCCACTAGGGATACACCTGTGTTTGATGGAGAGCCTTTGAACTTTAGATCTTTCACGCAGGTATTCATACATGGAATTGAAAATAAGGCCATTATTAATCAGGATCGCTTGTATTACTTGGAGCAATACACTTCCGGTCAACCAAGAGAACTGGTAAGGAGCTGTTTGCACATGCGTACAGATGAGGGATATACAGAGGCTAAAAGATTGTTGGAGCGCCATTTCGGTGACAAGATAAAGCTCACTAATGCATACGTGGAGAAAGCTTTGAGTTGGAGTAATATTAAGCTAGAAGATGGAAAGGCGTTGTCCAGTTATGTACTCTTTCTTCAAGCATGCTGTAATCTGTTACAAACTCTGCAAGACATGGAAGAGCTTAGTCTACCTTCTAACCTGAGACTTGTTTAAAAAGCTTCCTCTTAAGTAAAGGGAAAGGTGGCAGTCAATCGCATTTGACATCCTGGAGCATAGGCAAACAAAGGCTACTTTCTCTGATCTTGTTAACTTCATTGAGAAGCGAGCTAGAATCATGGAGGATCCACTCTTTGGTGACATACAACAGCCATTTCCCACAAAGAAGGTTCTTCAGCCCAAGCCTGTGTCAGATTCTAAGCTTTCCTTTAAAAACAAAGGTAGCTTTGTCACTTGTGACAGATGCACTTACACCTCCTATGAGTGAAGTTCCCAAACAAGAAGGGTTAAAGAAACCATCTATTCATGACAAGTCTATTAGTTCAAACTTTTGTCCAATTTGTAATGGAACACATGCCTAAGATTCATGTGAAGAGTTACTATCCAAGTCTCATAATGAGCATTTTGAATTGTTGAAGAGAAAAGGTGTTTGTTTTGGCTGTTTGGTAAAGGGCAAAGCTTGTAAAAGACGCCTCACCTATACTGTGTGTTCTAAGAAACATCCGAACATCCTGCACAGCCTGATGGTGGAGTCACGAACCAGGAAAGGAGCTCATGTGAGTCTGAGAAGTCCATTAATAGTGGATTGGTCTCACTGGAAGAGAAAAGCATTGGATCCAGTGATGATCATTGCACACTGGTTCAAGTGAAGCTAAGTAATTCAAATCAAATTGTCCAGACTTATGCTTTCCTTGATCCAAGTAGTTCTGCCACATTTTGTACGGAGAGTCTCCAAAGATGTCTGAACGCAAAGGGATGGCATCACAAGATGCTTTTGCACACTATGGGTCAGGAGAAACCCACTGACAGCATTGTCATCAGAGACTTAGAAGTAAGCAGTTTGGAAGGGGGGGACTTCTTTAGACTGCCAGATGTTTAGACACAGAAAAAGAGATCCCAGTCAGCAAAGACCATATCACAAAACAGAAGGATTTGGAGAAATGGCCACATTTGGAAGATGTATTCTTGCCAAGTATTGATGCTGATATTGATCTGTTGATTGGAATAAATGTGCCCAAACTTATGGAGCCATGGAGGGTGGTAAATAGCAAGGGCAATGGGCCTTTTGCAATCAAAACCCTGATGGGCTGGGTTGTTGGTGGTCTCCTCTATGATGAGCACACTTGTCTCAATAAGCAAGGCAAACCCTATGTCTACAGCCACTGGATTTCTGTAAAACGGGTGAGTGAGCTTCTGGTTCAACAATTCAATCATGACTTCCCTGAAAGTGCATATGAGAAGGTTGAAATGTCTCAGGAAGATCTGAGATTTCTGGAAATAATGGACACCTCTGTGAAACTACATGATGGACACTATCAGGGCTGGTATATACCCCATCATGGGGTATGTCACTGTAAGAATTCAGATGGGTGGGTGGAGCATAGAAGGACGACAGGCTAGAACTGAGTTTTAAAATATATATATATTTTGCACTTTACAATAACTTTTACTCTCCCAGCCACACATGCACGCACACACACAGGTCATCTGGTTGGGGAGAGAGCTCCTTCCCTCTGCTCTCTCTCTCCTTTTATTGGATGTGGTCAGTGGGGAAGACACACAAACACAAGTTAACTCACATCAGGTGTAGTGATTCTGCCACTTACCTTCCCTGACTCTGCCCTCCGTTCACAGACCAATGCTTGACCACGCCCCTGCTGCCACAGTCACCCCAAAAATGAAACGTGCGGGTAGTTTTTGACTGCTCTGCATCTTATCAAGGAACATCTCTCAACAGTGAACTCTTGCAGGGTCCAAATCTTATGAACTCCTTGATTGGAGTCCTGCTGCATTTCTGTCTTGATAATGTGGTAATCCTGGCTGATGTGGAGAAGCTGTATCATCAGGTCAAGATACCCTCAGAGCATGTTGAGTTTCTGCATTTCTTGTGGTGGGATGATGGCGACATCTCTCCGCCTCTCTTGGAGCACAGGATGATGGTTCACATCTTTGGAGCAACATCATCTGCTAGTTGTGCCAGCTATGTCTTCAGAAGAACTGCTGAGGACCATAACAACTACTCAGCTGAAACAGTGAACATGGTTTTAAATAACTTTTATGTGGATGATTTGCTGAAGTCATTGGATACAGAGTCTCATGCCATTCACCTTGTGGGAGGGGGGGGAGTGGTCAAGCATCAGTCTGTGACAGGAGGGTGGAGTCAGGAAAGGTAAGTGGCAGAATCACGACACCTGATGTCAATAAACCTGTGTTTGTGTGCCTTCCCAGTGACCATGCCCTATATGAGGAGAGAGAGAGCAGAGGAAGAGAGCTCTCTCCCCAACAAGATGGCTGATGTGTACGTGCGTGTATCTGAGTATCTGGGAGAGTGAAAACACTGAAAAGTGTTAGTTTTGGAAACTCAGTTCTGGCCTACCGTACTTCTGTCCTCCACCCACACGCTCAAAGTTCTACAGTGGTGCTGAAACCCAGAAACGGAGCACAGAGGAGAATAGCCCCATGGAGTCCTCCCCCTTCGCAGATCTGATCCACGCCCTCGCCACAGTACAACAGAGTCAGTGCCAGGCGCTGATCACCCTTCAAAAGGAGCAAGAACAACGGTTCGAGGCCCTGGTGCTGGTGCAACAGGAAGATCATCAGGCGTTCCGGCACCTCCTCATGTTGGCGGGGTCCACCACAGCCACCGCCGTGGGCCCACCCTACCTCACCCTAATGAAGATGGGTCCACACGATGACCCCAAGGCCTTCCTTGCACTATTCGAACAGCCGGCCTGCCGCACCTGCGGTGCCCTCCTGTTTCCCGCTTCCATGTCTGTCTCTGAACCCCCCCCCTCAGGTGAGTGAGCCCCAGAGCGCCGGTGCAGAGAGAAAGCCTGGGCTGGTTTGCTGGCACTGCAGGGAGCCAGGGCACCTCCAGCATCAGTGCTCGGTAATGGAGGTGGGCGCAGTGGTCCGGATCCCTGACATGCCAGGAACCACCCTCGATCGGGCTGGAGCATATCACATACCGGTGAGTGTCCAAGGGGATACATATCAGGCTTTAGTGGACTGTGGCTGTAATCAGACCTCAATCCACCAAAGCCTGGTGCAAGACGAGGCATTGGGGGGAGCACAATTGATGACGGTTTTGTGTGTGCACGGGGATGTTCACAGCTACCCTTTAGTATCAGTCAACATTCTATTTCAAGGGGAGAAATTTAATGTAAAGGTGGTGGTTAATCTTCGCCTTACACACTCGATAAATTTGTGGACTGATTCGCCGTGATTTGGGGAGTTAATGACTCATTTAGTGAAGAGTGGGTCCTGCCGTTGTTCAGCAGGGGGAGGTCCCGGTGTGGCATTGGCAGGAGCAGCTGTCACAGAGCCGTCTATGTCATCTCTGCGTCAGAGTGAGGAGCAGCAGGTTCCTCCTCCCTCTCTTGGGGGAATCCCTAGCGGATTTCCCGTTAGAGTAGTCGCGAGACGAGTCTCTGAGGCATGCATTTGACCAAGTGAGAGTAATCGATGGTCAAACACTCCAGCCAAATGCCACCCTGTCCTTCCCCTAATTCTCTATTATGAAGGATAGATTATACTGAGTGACGCAGGACACTCAGACTAAAGAGCAGATCACACAGCTTTTGATCCCAAAGAGCCACTGGGAATTGGTATTTCAGGCGGCTCACTTTAATCCCATAGCTGAACACTTGGGGCAGGATAAGACTCTAGCCCAAATAATGGCCCGGTTCTATTGGCCAGGGATTTGCGGCGATGTCCGTAGGTGGTGTACGGCAAGCCGTGAATGCCAGATAGTAAATCCAGCGGCCATTCCAAAAGCGCCTTTGTGCCCTCTACCATTAATCAAGACCCCATTCGAAAGAAATGGGATGGATCTCGTCAGGCCATTAGATCAGTCAGCATGAGGGTATCGCTTTATTTTAGTCCTGGTGGACTATGCAACGTGATACCCAGAAGCAGTGCCTCTTCGCAATATCTCAGCATGCAGTATTGCAGAAGCGCTCTTCCATGTCATCTCCTGAGTTGGAATCCCCAAAGAGATTCTGACTGATCAAGGCACTTCGTTTATGTCACGCACACTGCGCGAACTGTATGGGTTATTGTGAATTAAGCCAATCTGCATCAGTGTTTATCACCCACAAATGGATGGTTTATTCGAACAGTTCAACCACACGCTAAAGAATTTAATTAAATTAAATTCGTAAGCAAGGACGCACGCAATTGGGATAAATGGCTTGATCCCCTGTTATTCATAGTGCGAGAGGTCCCACAAGCCTCCACATGGTTCTCCCCTTTTGAATTATTATATGGGCATAAGCCGCGTGGCATCCTAGATGTACTGCGGGAAAATTGGGAGGAGGGAGCTTCACTGAGCAAAAATTAAATTCAGTACGTTATTGACCTGCATGCAAAACTTCACGCACTCATGCACCTAACCCAGGAGAATTTGGGTCAGGCCCAAGAATGGCAAATCCACCTGTATGACAGAGGTACGCACCTTAGGGAGTTCGCACCAGGAGATAAAGTACTCATACTGTTGCCCATATCGAGCTCCAATTCGATCGCCAAGTGGTAAGGACCCTTTGAGGTTAGTCGGGGACGTTGACTATGAGGTGAGGCGAATGGACAGGGGTGGGGCACGACAAATTTACCACCTCAATCTGCTTAAACTCTAGAATGAGGAGGTCCCCATGGCATTGGTGTCAGTGGTTCCGGAGAAGGTAGAGCTGGAGCCGGAGGTTCAAAAAGGAACATTGACATCGCTTACCTCTCCAGTCTCTTGTGGAGACCACCTCGCCTTGACCCAACTCGTGGAGGTTGCCTAGTTGCAGACCGAATTTTCGGACATGTTCTCACCCCTGCCTGTCCACAACCGCCTCATAGAACACCACATTGAGATTCCCCCAGGGGTGGTAGTGCACAGCTACCCTTACAGGCTACCCAAACACAAGAAAAAGGTGGTTTGGGAAGAACTCGAGGCCATGCTCAAAATGGGCATCATCGAGGAGTCCCATAGTGACTGGAGCAGCCCGGTGGTCTTGGTTCCCAAGGCCGATGGGTCGGTCCGGTTCTGTGTGGACTATAGAAAAGTCAACGCGGTGTCTAAATTTGATGC
>JAODXR010076827.1:0-11161 GCA_028877395.1 Cathorops festae | reverse complement strand
CTACCCCAATTATCGCTCATGTATTTCACGCGTTATTTCCTTTCATAAAGCAAAATTATTGTTTCAAATTATGATGCAAACGTTTCCTATTGTGTTTTCCTTACCGATTTTTTTTTTTTTTTCTTCCCCCCCCTGTGATCAAGTACGACGTCATTTGTGCTTGCCGCACGTTGATTTTCGGTCGCTTCGACATCTCTCTTCATTCATAAAACTTCCCAAGATGATTTTGGCGGGAATCTGTACACTCAAAAAAAAGAATTTCTGAAATGAACTTAAAAAAATCATGGCAAGTATTTCCACACGATCAAATGTCTTATTTTCAACATTAAGCAACTCTGCCGATACAACATGTTCACCTTTGTTTAGTTTCACTTGATTCAGGTGGGTTGATCCAACATGTTAGAATTATGATATCCAAACCCCAGTGAATCAAGTTGATCCAACAAGGTTTCTTAATGTTGAAAAAAAGCTATTTAATCACGTGGAAATACTTTCCATGTTATAATTAAGTAATTTCTAAGTACTACATTAATGCTCATATTGAGAAAGGTTTAACCTTGCAAAACATGAGGAATAAAAGGTAACACACTACAAAACCAAGATGCTGACAAACTGTATTTCAGGAATTTCAGTTCAAATGCAACACACACACATTCAACATCCAATGGACAAGTCCAAGTGTAATGTACAAAGTAAGTGATTCAAGTGCACATTTTTTATAATCCGTTTAACACTGGCAGTTAGTAGAAAAATAAGTGCAGTGCTCCTTTTTATGAGAAATTAAAGCTCAGAGGATTGTATAGAAATTTTAGTCTGTGTATTAACAAAATAAATCAAGCACACTAGCACATACCTGAAACAACAACAAAAAAATAAAATGTATATACTGTATACACACACACAGCACGACTTGCACTTTTGATCGCCAACAGAATCAAATCTGATCTCTAAGTCCAGTGTACAGCTTTCATTGTGCAGATTGTAAACATATGAGAGAAATAGATAACTCCTGAAATATAACCATTAAACAGTAACACTGCAATTTATGTAGGCATGAAAATATGTAACTTTAAATAAAACAACGGAAATGGAAACATTTCAGCATAGGCCCTGATCTTTTAATTTAAACTAAAATTGTTCTAGCTGTTTCCTGGTACTTAACAGCACAACCTTATCTTTGAATGTGAATGTAAAACTCAAGGTAAAAAAACTTAAGTACAAAGGTTTACTGTGCTAATGAACTGCACAAAGGGATGCTAGGCAAATACATATTTGCCTCAGGGCACTAATGATTCTCAACGGGAAAGAATTGTTTTTAGAGCCTGCACTTTTGTCGATAGCCTGTTTCCATCCAACTGTAAGATTATTTTCTGCAGAGCTTCAAATGTATACTTATGCTCAGGTGGGTAGCATAAATTCAAAGAATACACAAATGCAAGAAATATGGCCATTGCAAATGGAACATTCCGCAACTCGCGGAGTACCGTCACCCCCTCCAGAATGACTCCAACATCCTCAGGTGGATCACCAGGTTCTGCGCCTTCATGTCGAATGACATAGATGCCACAGATGGTCCCCTCCATGGCTGCATGACTGTTTAGATCGTCTGACTACAACAAAAAAAAAATTAAAGAGAGATTCATTTTTAACTGGTGTCCATGACATGCCCTTTCTTTTAAAAATCTATTTCAACCAGTCTATTACCACCATTCACAGATACATCAGTTGACAAGTTCTACTACTGGCATGACATTTTGAAATCCAAACATGTGAAGACAAAACCTCAAGGTCCATGAATAAAGTTGTGTGAAAATGAAAAATGGCCGAGGATAAGTACAGTATAGAACACTGAAGAAAAAGCAGTAATCTAAATCAAGGATCAGCAAATGCTGCAAATGTAGCAGTGATGCTATTTACAGACATGTTTGAAACTTCTGACTGTTCCATTGGGACACTATGCAGGTGCAAAGATGAGCACTCCACCACCAACTGATCACCCACAGGAGCTCATGTTTTCTGTTTTCAGAAATATAGCTCAAGAGGCAAGGGGCACTCAGAACAATGAAGACTTGAAGCCAGCAGGTGCATTTCGAAGAGAAATAACATAGACAATGTATTATGTCTAAACACATTCACAGTTTAGTGTGCTGAAGCTAATACCACAAAAATAAATAAATGAGCACAGTTACATGCAGAGACTGTTCCACTTTTAAATAGTATACTGGCAATATTCAGTTTACACCAGGTACCGGAATACGGCCACATTGATTGTCAATCGGAATCAGGAGTTTACATGACTCGCACACAAACCGAACCTTTGAAACCAGAATAGTCCCTGCTTGTAATGGTGCTCATTCTATTTTGGGTGATTATTGAAAGCATCCAGTTACTGACCTATTAACAGAGACAACCTGCTACCTTCGAATCATGATGCTCTGTGTGAGTGGCCCTTGTTTACTGAGCTACTCTTCTGAGACTCCCTTTGAATAAGTAAATTTGCATGATGGATGGTGGATATTCCTTGTACTTGCAGATGTCCCTATAGCATTTACTGAAAGAGTCAGACATTCTCAAAACACATCTAACAATTACATTGACACTTGAGATGCTTTTTTCGTCTGCCATTACACTATCACTAATAACTATTGATGAGCTTTAAAGTTTTGATTTCTACACTTGTAAAGGTTCCTTAGTTTGTGACCAGTGTCCTGCACCTTAATGGCGGTAGTGCTGCCACTAACGACTAATTTTTCAACGACTAATCTTTCGACTAATTTTTCGATTAGTCGACTAATCTAAACGACTAATTTCCCAAAAAAAAATTCCCCCCAAAAAATCAAGTAGCCTAATTGCTATTTCATTTTAGTTCTTTTTATTTCGAATGCAACTCATGGGCCAAAACATAAAATGTCACCTGTATGTCAAAAGCATAACATAAATAAACATAACATAAATAAATTAAATACTGAATAAATAAAATTAAATGTCATAAATAAAATAAAGTGCAATAAAATGGGAGAATGTCTTCAACTTTACAAAAAATAATATAAAAGCATTCAAGTTAAACAATACAGCTACTATTCTCCAAAGTATCCTGTCAATATAAAATAAAATATATAAACATCAATAGGTCCTCATTGAACTTCCAGTTAAGTGACTTCCAGTTACAACAAATAACAACAAATTGGGTTTTGCACCTCCATTAAGTAAGCTGTGCAAAAATGTTTCTTATAGCCTATATATTTTTTTTTATTACATTTCATTTAGAGGACTAGGCAGCTACGCTACATAACGAAATAAACTCGTCTCTTGTGGCACTGCTGGAGGTTGGTAGAGTACCCAAGGGATGGTGACGGCAAGTAAAAAAAAAAAAAAGCTACATTCCTCCCGTGTGTGTGTGTGTGTGTGTGTGTGTGTGTGTGTGTGTGTGTGTGTGTGTGTGTTTGCGCGCAGGCGAGTTGAAGTTGTGTGTGTGTGCGCGAGTTGCAGCTTTTATCTATAGTGTGCTCATTCGATAAACCCTCCGTCTCCAGCCTGGTGCCGTCTCGTTAGCGTTACACAAAAAATACTATAACGTTAAATGCGCGTGCATACTAGCATTGTTCAACGTTGTTTACTGAAACTAACGTTACCAAAGAGTCGAGGGGGGCTGCTTAACATCCAAAGACAGTCGGTCATTGTACTTCACAAGATTTATAAAGCAAAAGCTAGGCGTTTAAACAGTAATCATAATGGAAGATGGAAATTAGCCTTATGGCTCTATTTTGCATTTGTCTTAAATGTTATCATTTAATGCTGTCCCTTCGTTAAATAAAACAACAACAATAATGTTACTTACGTTGTCTTTTCCTTTTCTGAAGCATCCTCAACAGCTCCTGTGTGTTTCCTTTTAAGGTGCTCGTGCATCGTAGTTGTGCTCCCATGATAAGCCAACGAAGTCTTACAGAGTGAACAAACCACTCTATCACCAGCTGCCCTAAAGTATTCCCATACTTTTGATGCTTTTGGTCTTTTAGTAGAAATCGCCACCCCTGATTCAGACTCACTCGCCGCTGCCATTTTCGTATCAAGGCATGCTCAAAACCAAAACTGACCAACTGACAGTAAAAGAAGTTCATAGGGAGAGCAAATGAGAGCCAATTTGACCAGCGGGGTGCGCACAGCAAAACTAGTGGTGTGGAACGGAATTACCTGAACTCAAATGAGCCATTTGCTCAGACCAAAAAGAAATGGGCGATGGACAGACCAACATAGTCGTCGACCAAAAAAATAGTCGTCGACGAATTTTCATCGTCGATTACGTCGACTAATCGCGGCAGCACTAAATGGCGGTAATAAAATTGGAAAAAAATCTTAACTAAAAAATGAGAGAACATTCAATACTTATTTCCCCCAGCTATGATGAACTTTTTTTATAATCTTATAAAAACAGATAGCGTAACCTGCTAATATTCAATAATAAAATAAAAACAACCAAACATCAAGCTGATTAGAACCTCAATCATTTCTTGTGATTACTCCCTTACCAAAGATAAGGGTTAATTAACATACCATATATTCCTTGACTAGCTTCCCGGGGTCTTCATTCAAGTAGGTGCAAAGTCCCTTCAGGATGCAGTCTCGCCTGACATCAATGTCATTATTCTATAGATTAGAAAATAAACACATCACAAACACACCAATGCAATGACACTAGATCTTTTGCCAAAAACATCATGAGTCTCCCCTCTAAACCTATTGGCAATGGACTTTGCGGAAAACCATCTTGAGTCTACATTCATTCCCAACAGATGGATCTAACCATCATGATTTTTTTTGGATGCCATGTTCAAATTATCTAAATTGCCTTTTAAAGCATGATGTGAAGAAAACACCTGTTGGATAGATTTGGAAAGACAGACCTAGTTTCAGTGGGTCTTAGTATACTATGTATGGTTGACTATGCCACTTATGGCACTTCATCAACTTTCTCAATTCTCTCATGCAAACTATTCATTAAAATGTCAGTGAAAATGAAGAAAGGGTTCAAATTTCTAAGTTCTCTTGTTTCATACCTGGGTCATAGGTACCATGATGCTCTTGAGCTTTCGACCTATTATTCCACCTCTCTTGCCAAAAGCCTTCATCAGCTTCTCAGAATGACCATCCAGCTGGGAGAAAAACTTTGACTGCAAATTGACTGTTGTGATTCTTTTGAATTCAGCGCACACCTATGAAATACATAACGTAACCTATTACTCTGTCCTATTTCTGGATACAAATACCAATGCACACTCTAAACACTACAAAAAGGAGGATGTTTCACTTACCTCACGAACACTGAAGAGGCCTGACCACCTGGTTTTGAACTCCGCTATCATTGGTTCTTCTTGAACTACTTCTTGTCTTCTTTAGGAATATTTCTGGTCCATCAACTCTGCTACCTTACCCTCATTGTTTCTTCTCTCCACTTCTGAGAGGAGTGCCACTCTTTTCAGTTCCTGAGTTTTTGTTTCACCGGCTGGATAAGCTGGGCAGAAATTCACTTCTACTTTTCTTGGCTTCTTCACGCCATAGGCAGGACTGCATCCATCATCAGGTTTGTTTGTCAGAGAATTTACTGAAACTTCTGGGCATCCAAGTCTTCTCAGTTTTGATCTGTAGTTGGCTAATTTATACTTCAAGCTGGTCTTCCAGCCACCATATCCAGTGACTGACCCAGGTTCTTTTAGACAAGGATGTGCTGATACAAGTGCTTCAGCAACCTCAGTAAACTCAGCATCAGAGAGGTAGACCTTGTACTGAACAATTGCTTCAATCAAGCCATCAAGAATAGAAGACTTAAGTTTGGTCTCAACTTCCAACAAAGTGCCAGTATCTTTGAAAGCAGCATTCGCTCTTGCCAGCTGCAGTTGAGCATCATAAGAGAAGCGAGGTACCCTAAAAACAAGGGGCCATGCAGATGATCTTGAGGAGCTGGGCTCAGGAGAAGATATGTCCGTGTCAGCTGAGGCAGTAGATGGCAGGGACGAGGAATCGTGTGAAGTGTTTGATTGGGCAGGAGACGAATAGGGTGGTGGTGGTGGAGAGCTGGAATATGCTGGAGGTGGGGAGCCATCAAGCTGGGTTGGACAAGGCATGGCAGGTGAATTGAAGATGACTTTGACAGTGCTTTTGTCCTGAACTTCGGTGGTTGAGGTCAAATTGTTGAATTCATTACCAAACTCAGGATCCATGAATTGAAGTCTGAAGTCACCTAGTCCACATTGGTTCTTAATGTACTGTGTAAGTTCACCAATAGACTCTGGTATGCCATTTGGAAGGGTCAATCTCTGAGAGTTGTTGTCACCAAGAATGACACTGAGCTTTACTCTGGATGGAACAGCCATAGTATACCTGTGAATGAAGAAAGAATATGTGACAGAAATAGACAAAAACAAGAGAAGCATTAAAAAATAGTCATAAGATTACCTCACCTTACAGGATTATATATCTTTTTAGGGTCACCATTCGGAATGATCCAACAAAATCTGCCAAGGGGTACACATCTGCTAATTCATCAAGCCCAACCACAAGAGTTTCCCTTGCTGGACAGAGACTCAACTCAAATGCTCTGAAGTGTTCCCGGTACCACCCAGAAAGCCTTTTCACCATGAAACACAGTGTCTCCTG
Source organism: Cathorops festae (assembly GCA_028877395.1). Taxonomy (NCBI): domain Eukaryota; kingdom Metazoa; phylum Chordata; class Actinopteri; order Siluriformes; family Ariidae; genus Cathorops; species Cathorops festae. Next base: position 4,510 of record JAODXR010076827.1, on the reverse strand, counting down.
TACAACACAAATCTGCAGAATCTCTCAAATCAGGCAATCCACTTGTAGATCCATAAACCACAATCATGCCATTCCTGAATGTTACACCTTTGCATGACACATTTAGTCAGGCCAACATTAGCAGTACTGGGGAATTTCTGTTCAACAGCCTGAGCCATTTCTGGTTTCAAAACTTCCACAGGAACTGTTGACACTTTTTTGTAATTTCAAGACCAGCTTTTTCATAACTGGAGGAATTCAAGTGATAGGACATCATTAGCTGATGTTTAGTGGCTAGAGAAAGGGGCACATTTTTGAAGCAGTTAGTGTGTCGAATAACCTGCTTAAAAAAGCTATGCTTAGCCTCAAACCGGAGAGTCCAGTGACCCACAAGAGGACCAAAAGCCCTGATCAGCTGTGGGTAATGCTCTAAATAATGATGTTTAGGTAGCAGTGTCACATCAGGGAAGAGTTCTTGATAATTGTCTGTGTTCTGAAATTTTACCCTCAAGATAGGCAATTGACTCATCATTGTGTGTTGGAGCAACCACCAGCTCCACAATATCTTTTAAATCCATCAAAATTTGCCATGCCATTTCACCCTCAGGCACCAAATGCCCAACGATGAAAGGGAGATTTCTCAGCAAGGCCCAATTTTGATGGGCGTTCCCACCTATCGTTTTTCTTGTTGAAAATGTGTGCGGGATCTCATGAGGTTTGTTGGTCTTGTCTCCCCACTTGAAGGGGAACTGGAGTATGTGTCTATTAAGAGTATCAAGATCAAAATACTTCTTGGATATCAGCGATGCTAAACAATGTGCAAGTTCTACTGGCACTATGCCCTCAAAAACATCATGCATAACATCCGGAGGATATCCTGTCAGAACATTAAAGTGGTCAAGCATTTTACTGATAGCGCAAACGTTTTTTCACCCCATAACAGCTTGTTCTGTTTATTTCAGCTGTCTGCACATGAGATTCATGAAGTTCTTTTGTCCTGAGTGTGAACGAGCTTGACTTTACCTCTTTAGTTTGGATGTCTGTTTTCGTTCCTGTGCAAAACCGGCATATATACCCACCAGAAAAACTTTCATTAAAACCAGCTAAGCTGTGAGCACCTAAGTTATCTGCCACAACAACCTGAATAGTTCCTTTAAGGCATCTGCCAAGCAATGGAATAAAAACTCCATCCTGCTCCAACATTTTTACATCTTGGAGAAGAGGATGTAGGATCCTGTCAAAGCCATGCTTCTTCACATCACTTTTACACAAGACTGCCAAGTAAATTGATGACAGAGATGAATGTGAGCCTGGAGGCATATTACCCAAAGTCCAATAGATTCCGCAAAGCTTATGTTTCCTGCGTGAAGTACCTAGAGGATTGCAAACCTCAAAATCATCTGCATACAAGTTCACCAAAATTCTCAATTCATGCCCTGACAAAAAAATGTTTTCCTGGAGGTGTGAACCATCCTGAGGAGATCTGTATGTATGTATGTTGTTGACCAGTTGCCCTATTACTCTTCTGTACCTCATGATTTTCAATGACTTTATCCACAATATCCCTCCTCTCAAAGAGCTGTTGCAAAGTTTTCAGTAAAGGCACATACTGAAAACTTTTCTCTGTGGTATCAAGAATGTACTCAATGGGTTCCACCACTTTGAAGCTTTCTTTGTAATACTGGTTGCGGAGATGGCAAGTGCTAAGGGGGGCACCCTTCTCTAAAGCTTTGAATATGGGGTTAGATGCATTGAGAGTATTGGCTATATCAAGTATCACAGACTTATCAGTTGTAACATTGTTTCTGAAACTGGTCTTCAAGAATCTCAGTTAAAAGTGGTAATGTAGCAGAATTTAAGTAATGTAGCTCCTCTAAGAATTCATCTATTTTTGTACCTGCCACATGTGCAAAATGCTCCAACTTGAGCAATGCTCCAGCAAACTTTTGCAGAATTATTTCAGGCAAGTTCTTAAGCACTCACATTGCTACCTGAAAACTGATGGTCTACTTCATCAAAATCATCTAGATTGCGTGCCTCTTTCTCAGGAACATCAGATGAGCCTTTTGAAAACTGAGTGGTTGTAACTACTCCTGGCTTGAAATCATTTAATGTGTGTGGGTTGTGTTTCCTGTTCTTGTGAGAGTGAAATGTTCCATATATGTTTGTTTGAAAACTGCAATCTCCAAACATACAAGTAACTGTTTCATTACTCCTCAGATGAGTGCCAATGTGGACAAAATAATCCCTCTCTGTATGAAGATCGCAACAAGAACACAAATGACAATTGAATGTTGCCAGTTCAAGTAAATCCTGAGAGTTTTCTTTGGGATGGGCTCTACTCAAATGGATGTGTAAAGCATTCCATGTCTTAAAAGAACATGGACAGTCTGTGTGTATGCATAAGTAGCGTTGCCTATGACTGTGCTCTAGTCTGATATGTTTCAGTAGCTCAAATCTAGTTGAGAGAGATATATTACATTCCTTACACCTCCACATCCTAAGCAAAGTGTTGCTGCAAGTTGCAGCCCACTACAAAAAAATTATTTTTCTTGCTCATTTTTTACCCTGAAATCCTCCAGGAAGATACTCCTCATTAACAGGTAATGGAAAGAACCATCCAAGTCACTAGATTACACCTCTCCACCTGTAGTCACTGATGCAGTTGGACGTCAGAGCCAACAAGGAGAGATGATCACCGTGGCAGCAACCTGGCTGTAATAAACAAAGATTAATTAATACAGCATCTGAACAGATCATAATTACTATGACTGGCCTATTTAATTCAAAATGGTGAGTGCTAGATATGGACCATGATATGAGTGCATGTTGGTGTGGGGGCATTATTCTTCTCTGGATCAAAACCTATCTGTTAACATTGTTTAACATGTGTAGCCTACTCAAAGAATACGCTTCTGACATAACTTGACATCGCTACTTAATCTTGAAATAAAACAACAGTATTTTCTCCTTAGCCCTCAACTTGGACTTAAATTTACTGTTGGCACAGGCCTCCTGTGAAACTGAATATCAAGGAAAACATTTCGCATTTCATTCATTTAAGCACAACCATAACATTAGGCCTACTTATGCATTTATGTCACCTTACACAAGTCCTATAAAATATTGATCATTTAATACCTCTTTATTCTAACCTACTGCAGAAAAGCTGACGGCTCAGTCTTACCATTAGTAACGGCGTGTTCTGCTGATTATTTTTGATGTATGGTTGGTCATACTTTAAAGAATCCCCAAGTTCCGCAGGGCTAAGATCAAAATAAAGCCATCACCAAGTAAAATTGTGTAGTTGATGGACTAAGCCGCTATCAAAATGTGGACCGAGAAGGCACGAATCACGTAATTCAAATAGTTAGCTCCCTGCCTGCTAGCCAAAACAAATGGGAGCGCGTCTGTAACTTCTGATAGGAGAAAGTGACGAGCTCACGAGAACGCACATTTCACTCCGGAGCAGACATTTATCAATCCCAATAAGGTCCAGGCCATTTGTATAAGGGTACAACAAGTGGGAAACGTTAAACTTTTAGTTAAATCCTGCATAGGGCTGCTTTAACTGAGGATTTATAGCACACTGAATAAGTAGTCTTTAAATGAATGCAGAGCTGATATTTTCCTGCATCAAAGACAGATGAGGAGGAACGATCTCTTGTTGCTTCAAGAGTGAATTTTGTTGGGGATTTTTTATGAAAGCAACTAATGACTAGCTAGCACCACTACAAAGCAAACGTCGACAAGATTCGAGGTGCCTGACGTAGGCTAATGATGACCTACCGTTAGCCTACTATGTGGTAAAATTCCGTCAGCAATTCAATCCAGAAAATAGTTTGAATTTCCAATACACTTTACAGGGATTCCAGTCAGTGCTATTGCCCAGCGTAGGCTCTGTGCTGCCTTACCACATGTTGCCACCTTTTACCCCAGTACATCACGAATATCACATCAAACATCGAAACTATGGTGTGAAACCGCTAAATAAGACTAAGGTATTATCACACCGCATTTTGATTCGTTTCACAAGAGGATGTTCAAGGATTTGCTTACCTTCACATGTGCGCGCTAACCACCGTCTACTGTTGCTAGTCGTCTTCTTGTCACGTCATCATTCTGCGATGGATTCTTGTCCTTATCCAGGAAGCTAGTTTGAACTCTATTATATCATGTTATTTCTACACAGCTGAATCTATTAATATCTGAGAGGCTTAAGTTCTAGTAAAATTTAGTGTGTTCACTTTCAATTTGCAAACATGAAATTATAGGGTAGAAAATGCATCTTTAACTTCAGTCAGTTTCAAAACCAGCCATATTAATTTTTTTGAGTGTACTTCGGGCGTTTCCGCCTATGTTCGGGAAACGGCTATTGCCATATTTGGAAACTGAAACGGCCGGAGGCATCACGAGTCACGGATGCTTCTAAAAATAAATAAAACTCCCAGTAGCTATTCGGCGGTCATCGCGGTACTGGGGGTGACGATGTTGTGTTCTTTGCGCATGCGCAAGCTATATTCACTTCCGT
>JAODXR010075917.1:0-11163 GCA_028877395.1 Cathorops festae | reverse complement strand
TACTAAGGATCTTATATCTGGTTTCACTGTTGTATGCTTTACATACAAGTTTCAGACAAAGGATATACACATTTTATGAGATTTATCTACATCTTTTCCATATGGGGCTGTGGGGAGATGGGCCATCTCCAACAGCAATGCTCGGCAATGGAAGTGGGCGCAGTGGTTCGGATCCCCGACATGCCAAGAGCTGCCCTCGATCGAGCCGGAGCATACTGCATACCGGTGAGTGTCCAAGGGGATACATATCAGGCGTTGGTGGACTCGGGCTGTAATCAGACCTCAATCCATCAAAGTCTGATGCAAAATGAGGCATTGGGGGGAGCACCGTTGGTGAAGGTTGTGTGCGTGCACAGGGATGTTCACAAGTATCCTTTAGTGTCAGTCCACATTCTGTTTCGAGGGGAAAAATTTAGAGTAAAGGCGGCGGTTAATCCTCGCCTTACCCACTCAATTTTGGGGACCGATTGGCCAGGATTTGGGGAATTAATGAGTCATTTAGTGAAGAGTGGGTCCTGCTATAGTCTAAAAAGAGAAGGTTCCGCGGTGGCATTGGCGGGAGCAGCTGTCGCAGAGCCATCTACGTCATCGCCGCGACAGAGCGAGGAGCCGCCGGCTCCTCTTCCTTCTCTCGGGGAATCCCTCGAGGATTTCCCATTGGAACAGTCACAAGACGCGACTCTGTGGCATGCGTTTGACCAAGTGAGAGTAATCGATGGTCAAATGCTCCAGCCAAATGCTACCCTGTCCTTCCCCTACTTCTCGATTATGAAAGATAGATTATACCGAGTGACGCAGGACGCTCAAATGAAAGAACAAATCACACAGCTTTTAATTCCAAAGAGCCATAGGGAATTGGTATTCCAGGCAGCTCACTTTAATCCCATGGCCGGACACTTAGGACAAGACAAAACACTAGCCCGAATAATGGCCCGGTTCTATTGGCCAGGAATTTGCGGCGATGTCTGAAAGTGGTGTACGGTGTGCTGCGAATGTCAATTGGTAAATCCAGTGGCCATTCCAAAAGCACCTTTGCGCCCTCCCCCTTTAATCGAGACCCCGTTTGAAAGGATTGGGATGGATTTTGTTGGGCCATTAGATCGGTCAGCACGAGGGTACCACTTTATTTTAGTCCTAGTGGACTATGCAATGTGATACCCAAAAGCAGTGCCTCTTCGCAATACCTCAGCACGCAGTATTGCTGAGGCACTCTTCAGCATCATCTCCCAAGATGGAATCCCGAGAGAGATTCTGACTGATCAAGGCACCTTATTTATGTCACGCAAACTGAAAGAACTATGGGCTATTGGGAATCAAACCGATCCGCACCAGCATTTATCACCCACAAACGGACGGTCTAGTCGAATGGTTCAATCACACCCTCAAGAATATCATTAAAAAATTTGTGAGGTCACACGTAATTGGGATAGATGGCTCAAATCCTTGTTATTTTCAGTGCAAGAAGTCCCCCAGGCCTCCACAGGGTTCTCCCCATTCGAATTGTTATATAGGCGTAAGCCGCGCGGCATCCTAGACATGCTGTGAAAAAATTGGGAGGAGGGACTTTCACCAAGTAAGAATGAAATTCGATACGTTATGGACCTACACACAACTCCACACACTCACTCAACTAACCCAGGAGAATTTGCAGCAGGCTCAAGACTGACAGACCTGCCTGAAGGGTACGCACCTTAGGGAGTACCAGGGATTCTTGAGATTAGGGACAAAACATGTCCGTGAGATAAAACTCATTGTAATTCTTAAAATGTGTTTAAAAAATGTGAAATAATTAGATCAAACAATAAAACAGGAACTTATTTATACCACAAAACGTTAATTAATGTTTTTTACAAATATTTTATTATTTTACATCACCTAGTGTGCTGCCTGAACCTAAAAATACCCTTGTCCGAAAGGAAGATTCATGACTTTACAATACTTAAATAATAGTTTTAAATAAAATAAAACAAACACAATAGCTACTGTGATCATGTATTTTAAGTAATTATTCAAACTGTATAGAAATGTACTACTTAAAAAATATATTTATGTACTTTTTACGTGATTGAAATTGTGTCCGGAGTTTCTGTCAACACCATAAGATTTTTCTAAAAATGCAAAAAATCAGGCATTATATTGGCCAACTCACTCTCAAAGGACCCCTTTTCCACTTCCTGTTTGGTGGACATGCCATGAGGCCACTGCTCTGGTAAGTAAATATTTCTAATTTTTTCCTGAATTATCTTCTTTTATAAAACCAGCTATGTCACAACCATAGAGTGTCAACACCGTGGACGATAAAATTCAAGGTTTATGTGATTTTATTAAGAAATAAAAGTTTAATCTAACTTTATTGTTGAGGCCACATGCAGCTGGTGAAAAACAAGATGGCTTCTGCAAAGAAATCACATGTTATGATGAAATATAGAAGATTTCGTCAACACCGTAAGACTCCATTAGACGTCAACTCCATAAGACATTGTACATTTCAGGCTAGAATGGCAAAAGGGAAGCTTTCAGTAGAGGAACGAAAGAGAAGGAACAGAGAGTATCAAAAGAAATGGAGGGAGAAACTTAACAGCCAGCCAGAGAAAAAAGAGGAGTTTCTGAGAAAGGAAAAGGAAAGATGGGCAAATAGAGTGAAAGATGGAAAATTAAAGACCATCGCTGATCTGAGCAAAAGAAAAGTACGGAGGAAAAGGAAGTTCTGGAAACAAGCACAGAGAGAATCAAGGGAGCGTAGGAAGAAAGCACAGGAGATTCAGCAGAGTCTTAGCACCCCACCAGAGAGTCCTTTAGACATTAGTTTTGAGCAACCAAGCAGTAGTAGCCAACTACTTGCTGGAGAAAGATTGAGAAACAGAACAAGACAAAGGCATTACAGAGAGATTAAGTCGCTTAAAGGCAAACTGGAGAAGGTGCAGAAAGACAAGGACAAGCTTAGGAAGAGATTGAAACGTGGGAAGTTAGATTCATGTCAAAGCACAGAAGATTCACCTAGGACCCAAACAAAGTCAATGCTTCAAGGAAGCAAGCTCAAAAACCCTTTAATCAAGAGAACACTACTCTTCCACCATGTTTTGAGTAAAGCACTAAACAAAAATGTGCATCACGCTCAGAGAAGAGGCATGCTCGCACCACGGTATACACACACGACATTGTCTGGCAAAATCCTCAAAAAATATCGCCTGATGCATCAGGTTCGTGAATTTGGCCTCAGCTACAAAACACTCAGAGAATACACACCAAAAAGAAAGCCCAGTTACCTCCAGACAATCTCCTCAGTGGTTCACACATTTTTTGAAAACAATGCAAGAATCACGACAGACAAGCAAGACACCATCACCAGAAAAAAAATGAAACGTCAAAGAATGATAATGACAGACACAATGCAAAATCTCCACCAGTCATTTACTGAGCAAACCCCCGAAATTCGTCTCAGTTATTCCTCTTTCTGTGCACTACGTCCCTTCTACATAACACCACCCAAAACCTCAGATCGAAAAACTTGTCAGTGTCAGATGCACGAGAATGCCAAACTCATGCGTCTTGAAATCTTTCCAGGCTGTGTCAACCAGCAAGCTTGAAGAGACATTTCAGCTTGTCTGTTGTTCTCCACCAAGTGAATCATGCCTATTGCGCACCTGTGCAAGATGCCTACACAAATCCTCAAGCCTGGCTTTAGAGCAAGGGAAAACAAAAGTGGAGTGGAAGCAGTGGGAACGGGTTGAAGAGCAAACAGAGGATGGAGTGCACGTTCACACCAGACTACAGAAACATACAGGCACTCTGTCAGAGCTGATGGATCTCTACCAAGACAAATTAAGAACCGAAACAACCACCCATGTCCATCTTGTTAAAAATCAATCCAAAGAGTACCGAAACATGATTGAAAATTGCAATGAAAGATCAGTGATAGTGCATGTTGACTTCTCTGAAGCCTGGAAGTGCAAATACAGCTCAGAAGTACAATCCTGCCACTATGGTTAAAACCTACCACTGATCACTCTCCATACAGGCATGTATCATACAAAGCAAGAAAAACAAGCTTTCTGCACAATTTCCGAGTCGAAGCGCCAAGACGCAGCAGCAATATGGACATACATGAATCCAGTCCTGAATGATATCCATACCAGATTTCCCCACATTGACACAGTCCACTTTTGGTCGGATGGTCCAAGTAAACAATACAAAAATAAAAAAAACTTTCACCTCCTCTCCACCATCCCTCCTCGACTGGGGTTCAAGAATGTGACGTGGAATTTCTTCCCCACATCCCACGGAAAAGGAGCCCCAGATGGTATCGGTGCAACAGTCAAGCGGTGTGCTGACAGAATTGTTCTTGGAGGAATGGACATCGCTAATGGCATGACATTTCATCAGCTTGTGTCCAGCAGGCTAACTGGAGTCCACCTACACTATGTCAGCAATGATGATTTCCTTACTTATGATTCTGTCCTCCCCGAGTCCCTACGACCCATCTCAGGAACAAGAAAGGTTCATCAAGTTGTAGCTCAGGGCAATATGATCTACTGTAGGCATATTTCATGCTTTTGCAATGAGCCACAAATCTGCCGCTGTTTTAATCCAGTTGCACACCACCACACTCAGCATGCAGATGAGCATAGGGCTGTTCAGAGTCCTCTTGCAATGTTGGTGGAGGCAATGGAGGAGGAACCGACTAGAGCACCTGAGGGCTTAATGTCAGTAGTGGGGCCAAGTGACATCAACACAGAGGATTGGCTTGCTGTGGTTTATGACTACAATTGGTGGCTGGCTAAAGTGCTTAAAACAGATCAAGAACAAGGGGATGTTCAAGTGGAATTTTTCCACCCTCATGGGCCATGTAGTCGTTTCCAAAGGAAACAAGGGAGCCATGACGTCTGCTATGTCCCATTTGCTGACATCATAGTCAGAATTGACCCCGCATTACCAGTCCGCACAAGCCGCACAAGGGATATCTACCAGCTCTCCTCAGAGGTCATGGACTTCCTAGATGAGGACCTTTTCAATCGGTTGTTGCCAGGTGTTTAAATTCATGCCATGATATAAGATGAGTTCAAGAATTACAGAGTTGTTGCATTTAAAGGCTGAATTAATGAACATTATTCATGTTTTTCTCCATGATCTGTATATTTGATGTGTTTATGGACTGTTCAAGAGATCCGATATGAGTTTATGGACTGTTCAAGAGATCCGATATGAGTTTATGGACTGTTCAAGAGATCTGATTTGAGTTTATGGACTGTTCAAGAGATCCGATATGCTTATTGCCAAGTTCCTGTTTTTAAAGTGGGTGTGAGTTTAAAAATAAGGACTGGTATTAAATGGCCTCTTATACTGATATGTTACAGTTGAAAAGTTGAGTTTTTGAAGTTCAGTGGCCATGTTAAATGAAGTTATCTCCAGTTCTCTTCTAATTCGTCAACACCGTAAGACGTGCGTCAACACCGTCAACAGCTCGTCAACTCCATAAGATGAGTTTTCTCTTCATTTTTGTTTTTAAAAAGACATTTTATTACATTGTCTCAGATTATCTCAATAAAAACACTGCATTTCCTAAATAAATTTGTAATACCTGTATTTCTGACTCTCATTGTTTGTTTTTGAGAATAAAACATAAATTTGTAAATGTATATTTCCCTAGTTATAATAATCGGCAGCTTGATCATATAAATATTTTAAAGTAAATGTATTAGTTTAAAAACATGGATAGAATAACACAACTTAAAATAACCTCTAAAAGTCAAAATACTGCTATAAGTTTATTCAAAATACATTTTTTTAATGTTTCTTGGTGTCTTATGGTGTTGACAAAATCCCAGGCTTGTCCGGCAAACATGACAAAATGGTTAAAAATGTTAAACCTGGGAGATTGTATTTCAACAGCATCAAAAGGCCAACACCTGGGACAACTATAATATATACATATATTTAGGAAAAATCTACTTTTTATTTTTAGAAATTAAAAACCCATTTTGTCCCTTGTCTCAAGAATCCCTGAAATAATATAGTAATATACTGTATATGATTGCAACATCTCAGGGCAGTCCTCAAGTCACTGAAGCATACTGGGCTCACAGCAAACCTGAAAAAGTGTGCAAATAGGTGTGGTAATATGGTATCTGGGCTTTCACTTGGGTCATGGGCAGGTGCGTCCCCAGATTGATAAGACTGCAGCGATTGCAGCCTGCCCAAGATCTAAGGCCAAAATGGGAGTGAGGCAGTTCCTGGGACTGGCTGGCTATTATAGGTGTTTCGTGCCTAACTTTTCAGATATCACCAGCCCATTGACTGAGCTCACTAAAAAGGGGGCGCCAGATCCAGTCCAGTTTATGTAAGTGTCATGTGTGTGTCTAATGTGCCTACATAGTCGTTAACAGTCACTGAAAATTTGAAAAATCATAAACATCTGTTCTGAAGCCTGCTCCCAGTTGCTTTGTTTCCTCAACATTAGAGAGTCATCACACTTGTCACATTACGTGCTGGTTCAACCAGAATCCTTGGCATGTACAGCTGATACTCTACCACACCCTCATTGCCAGTGTTGTTTTTAAATGTTTTTAAATTTTTCAATTGTTTTTTTTCATTTCTTGTATCTATTTATTTCCCTGTGTTTAACAGCCAGAGCACATCATATTCAAACACATATTCAAACAAAGAAAAGCTTATCTGTGTGAAAAATTAGATGGGAGTTTTTTCAACAAAACTAGTTCATTTAGTGATACATCAAATTTAATCAACGGCAGGATTTAAAACATCTTAATACACATGAATTTTAGTGTACAGTATATTGATTAACTTAACAGAGGATGTACTTTGTGTTTAGGCCTCTTCTGTAAGGGTTTTGGTGTGAACTTTGAAATGAAGGATTTAATGATTGATTTTAATGTACTTTGTAGGTTCCTTTCCTACATCAACAATGCAGAAGCAATGCAAGTCAAAAACTGAACCACTGATTTCACAGTAGGTATGTCCTCACAGGCACACAAGAAAAATATAAGTGCATGAGAAACAATATACGAAATTATTAATAAATTGTGAATTGACTGAAATGCTTTTTTTTATTTTAGTCTAATATTTAAGAATAAAAATGTCATTAAGTAACAATTACATTAAACAGTCATAGTGTGACGATCCATGTTCAGAAGGTTTAAGCCAAGCAAACTGGTGGAAAACACTGTCCAAACTCAGAAGCAATATACACTGTCCGGACAGAAATAAAAGTCATGCACAATAATATTTTGTTGGACTGCCTTCAACTTTATTTATGGTGCACATTAATAGCGGTGTTATTAGTGGTGGATTTAGGTATATGGGTGACATATACCTAAATACCTGAGGATGATTTGAGTGCGCATGCGCCAGCTCACGTCCAGCCTGCAACGAACACTCCTGATCCCTTTTCTCTATTTTTCCTACTTGTCTTATCTTCACTTTTTTTTTCTCCATTACCATAACACTGTAATGAAGACACCATGAGGGTTGCAAGAGTTTTGGTATTTTTGCTCGCAGTCGCAAAACTTTTTTTCAGCGCAGCAAAGCAACAACTCCACGTCGCCCACATTGTTTACACCAGGGATCAGATGATCGAACTGAAGCCGGCCACTCTAGCGACAAGACCGGAGGAGATCCCTGCGGTAATTTGGCAAAAAACACACAGGATGCAGAGGAAATAAGAAGCTACAGAGGAAGAGGGTGGCTTTGAGACAACAGAAGCTTATTGAAAAATCTTATAAGCCGTGTCTCCCCTCTATCATAATGGGGAACATAAGGTCCCTCGGGAATAAAGTGGACAAGCTGACGGCACTGGCCCAGAGTCAGATGGAGTATCGGGAGTGTAGTTTAATGTGCTTCGTGGAGACATGGCTGCACCGGGATGTTCCTAACAACAATGCTACAATCAAGGGCTTCCACATGGTGCGTGTGGACAGAGACTGCGCCAGGAGTGGTTAGCACAAAGGGGGAGGGCTTGCCATTCTTGTGAACAACCGGTGGTGTAACCCAGCTCACATCACTGTGAAGAAGCGCATCTGCAGCCTGGATGTTGAACTGTGTGCTGTTGGACTTCGTCCATATTATCTGCCCAGGGATTTTTCTAATGCCATCATGATGGCTGTTTATGTTACCCCCTCTGCAAACCCGAACACTGCTTGTGACACTATTCACTCTGCAATAGCCCGGTTACAGACTCAACACCAGAGTGCATTCATTGCTATCTCGGGTGACTTTAATCATGTTAATTTGGACAAAACACTTTCTACTTTCACTCAATTTGTGAACTGTCTTACCAGTCACATAAAGTCAAATATTCCAAGCCTTTTTTGTTTTAATTTTGATGATGGCTTATAGCTCGTGAAAATCAGAAATCCAGTATCTTAAATCATTAGAATATTTCCTAAGATTAATCAAAAAAGGATTTACAATCCACACATGTCCAACTTCGGAAATGTATTTTCTATTATACACTCAGTACTTGGTTGGGGCTCCTTTACTACGAATTACTGCATCAATGCGGCCTGGTGTCGCATGGAGGCAATCAGCTTGCGGCACTGCTGAAGTGTTACTGAAACCCAGGTTGCTTTGATAGTGGCCATGATCTCATCTGTATTTTTGGGTCAGGTGTTTCTCATCTTTCTCTTGACAATACCCCATAGATTATCTCTGGGGTTCAGGTCAGGCAAGTTGACTGGCCAGTCAAGCACAGCAATATCATGGTCAGCAAACCATTTGGTAGTAGCTTTGGCACTGTGGGCAGGTGCTAAGTCCTGCTGGAAAAGGAAATTGGCATCTCCATAAAACTTGTCAGCAGATGGAAGCAATGAAGTGCTTTAAAATCTCCTGGTAGATGCCGCATTCACTTTGGACTTGATAAAAGACAGTGAACCAACATCAGCAGATGACATGGTATCCCAGATCATCATAGAGACTGGGGAAACTTCACACTGGATTTCAAACACCTTGGATTCTGTGCCTCTCCACTCTTCTTCCAGACTCTAGGACCTTGATATCCAAATGAAATGCAAAATTTACTTCCATCTGAAAAGAGGAATTTGGATGACTGAGCAACAGTCCAGTTCTTTCTCTCCTTAGCCCAGGAAAGACACCTCTGACATTGCCTCTGGTTCAGGAGTGGCTTGATATTAAGAACATGACAGTTGTAGCCCCTTTCCTGAAGATGTCTGTGCATGGTGGCTCTTGATGTACTGACACCAGCCTCAGTCCACTCCTTGTGAAGTTCTCCCAAGTTCTTGAATTAACTTTTCTTGACAATCCTCTCAAGGCTGCAGTCATCTCTATTGCTTGTGCACCTTTTCCAGCCAGCCTTTTCAGCAATGACCTTCTATGGCTTACCCTCCTTGTGGAGAGTGTCGATCATCTTCTGGATATCCTTCAAGTCAGCAGTCTTCCCCTTGTTTACGGTTGTGTGTACTGAACTAGACCGAGGGATACACAGTATTTATACTGTTTTGACTTAAACTCCAAATGAAATATTAGAATATTTTGACATGTGTTTTCTTCATGTTTTGTGCTGTAGGGCATAATTATCAAAATTAAAATAGGAAAATGCTTGAAACATTTTAGTTTACATGTAATGAGTCTGGAATATATTACATTTTCACTTTCTTAAATAACTGATAGAAAATATCAAATTTTTTCACAATATACTAATTGTTTGAAATCCTCTAGTATATACCTAGTGTTTTATTCCTGTCATTACCAAGTATTTTACATTGTCATCATCTGTCTGGTTTGTGATTTTGTTCATTGTTTTTTGGTTCCACATTTATACTCTTTGCCTAGTTCATGTTGTTTGCTGATCACCTGACCCTACTCTGTTCACTGTTTATAATTTTGCCTGAAGGTTTGAATTTATCTTAAAACTTATCTAAATGGACTTTAGATAAGTGGTTTGAGTCCATTGTACAACAGCAGACATGGGCACAAGTGCAGGGTAAGACAATTTCCTAAGGCAAGCTCAACAACAAAACCAAATCCAGCCATTCATTCTCTGTACCACTTATCCATCAGGATCACAGCAAGGGCTGAAGCCAGTCCCAGCTGACTTCCGGCAAGAAATGGGGTACATCTGAGGCAGGTGACTTTTCTACCCTGCACTTGTGTCTGTGTCTGCTGCTGTGACGAGGGGCTCAAACCACTAATCTAAATTCCATACTTTATGAACATACCTCACTACATGTCAGAATTCATCCACCATAAAATCTTAATATTTAACTAATCCCTCCTCATCCCCGTCCCAGCAAATTAGTCCCCAAAATGAATGGATGATTGAGGCAAGAACTTACTGTAACACCACCTGAAATGTAGTAAGAGGGGCCCAAGTGGATATTGTGCAAACCTTACCTTCACCTGACATGTTTTGCTCCAAAAGATGAGCTTCTAAGGATATGCATCTTAGAAACATTGGACATGAGGCAAGAATACACCCTGGATGGGATGTGAGTCCATCACAGGGACACACAGGGAACATGGAGCTGTGAGGTCGTAATGATACCCACTGCACTGTTGCACTACCAAGGCCACTACTTTCATTGTAAAATCATGTTGAACTGAGAGGAAATTATTCATATTGATAACATCTCTATTTGGATAGTTCATTTTTACAGTACCATCTATAGAATGTCAGCAATGATGCTAGTGCAATTACTTCCTTTACCCACACAGAAGGAAACACCCTTGTCCACAAGGACTGGAGCCAGGCTCAGTCAGGTATGTTGGCACTGTGGGGAAGCCAGTTTTCATTTGGAAATTGGGGAAGAGGGGATGGTGTCCAGATAACTGACACCTCTGGCTTCCCCCAACTAAGTAAGAAACTTCCACATGCCATTGAGCATTCAAAGGGTGTGTCAGCGCTTGGTGAACTCGGGGTGCAATGAAACCTCAATCCATCAAAGCCTGATACAATACGGGGCATCTGGGAAAAGCATGTCAGGTGAAGGTGAGGTTTGAATGTTCACAATATCCACTTTGGGCCCCCCTTAATAAATTTCAGATGGTGGTTAGTCCTCACCTCAATCATCCATTCACTTTAGGGACTAATTTGCTGGGAAGGGTAAAGAGGGATTAATAATAATAATAATAATAATAATAATCAATTTTATTTATAAAGCACTCTTCATTTGACTCCAAATCTCAGAGTGC
>JAODXR010062490.1:0-11236 GCA_028877395.1 Cathorops festae | reverse complement strand
GCATGTCTTTGGACTGTGGGGGAAACCGGAGCACCCGGAGGAAACCCACGCGGACACGGGGAGAACATGTAAACTCCACACAGAAAAGCCCTCGCTGGCCACGGGGCTCGAACCCGGACCTTCTTACTGTGAGGTGACAGCGCTAACCACTACACCACCATGCCGCCCTGGTTATTAACCTTCTGAAAATAAAGTCACTATACACCACGTTGGGGGCTTCCAGTCAGTTTGTAATTTTATCAAAATAATGCCACACCACACCACATCACGCAGCCTTAGGTTCGATATGAATGAAGATGAAAGAAGTGCGACCGCTTATTCCTCCCTTTGCTGTAATCTTTCCTAAGACTTTGATGCACAATACAGGGGTGGGTGATGCAAAAAAAAAAATCATATCACATCACAATACTTTTCTATTATGCATGATAAAACCTCTGTGCTGACAAATATAAATGATTTAGATGCAAAATGAATTACTTTAATACACAGTCTAATATTTTTAAAAAGTAGATATTTTACAATTTGAACATCAAAATCAACTCCTTCCAAATTGACAAGTGTTTAATTACTGTGTAAAAATAGTTAGTAAACTTAAAAAAAAAAAAACCCTTCGATATCTTTGAAAAGTGTATTGTGCTGTAATTTATCACGATAATCATGTGATGTCGTCATATCGCTCGGGTCCGAGTCAGAACATGATGCGCAATCTGAACCCACCGAAAAACAAACAAAAACAAAACAAACCAGTGTGTGCGTGTGTTGTTTAGTAATGTTCGTGGTTATAATTTTAAAGTGTAAAATGAATAAGCGGGATGTGAAGTGGCGCCGGTGTCCTGCACTGCAGTTCACGCAAACCGGAACACGGCGGTGCGCAGTGGCGCGTCAACCCTGCGCACCATTTACGCAGTGACGTTGTTGAACATGATTACCTCATTAAGAACGCTCAGGGAATTAACGACAGATCTTTAATCTACTCGTGACGAAACTGTCATTTCTCAGATTCTACGGGTTGATCTGGTTTTGTTGTTAATGCTGTGCAAGAATAAAATTAATTGGAATACATTTTGTAAAATGTTGCCTTTTGGATGGTGAGAATTTGTTTTTGTTTTGCTCAGATTTCCCCTCGATATTCTGAATAAACACAGGATGACTCGAAATGCTGTATTTAAATAAATAAATAAAGGCCCAGTGAGTGCTGCTGTGTTCCTCCCGTACCTTGCCAGCCCTGGGTTTGTTGAGCAGCAGCTGCTCCAGGTACAGGTCCGACAGGGCCGTGCGCGCGCTGTTCGCCCGCTCCAGGACCACCGCGGGCTCGTTCTTACCGGACTTCAGCGTCATGGTGCTGCTCTGAGTCGATGGTGCGGACTGAAGGGGAGACACGAACAGGAAGGAGCCGCCCGGTCCTCACTCTGTCACAGCCAGAGCGCAGAGAGGAGGCGAGGAGGAAGCGGGGAGCCTTAAATAAAGTTCACGCGCCGCACAAAGTCCGAAGTTCGGTGAAGCGGGAGCGGAGGCGCGCGCAGCCGGCAGAGCTCACAAAGCCAGTGCACATCTGGATGCGCGCGCGCGCGCGTGTGTGTGAGGAGGGGTTAGGCTTCGGTTTCCTCCACACAAACACACACACACCAGCTGTGCTCTGATGACAGAATCCCTGCAGCTGGACCCGGCCCGGGGTTTGATGGGTTATTCCTTTCTCATCAATAATCTGATCTCAGAACAGCATTACTGTGAGTTTATTCTGCCTCCATAACCAGCAGTGATGCAGGAGACGACAGACAGGGTTGCCAGGTCTCAGTCAAATTTCTGTCCCGACTCCTTGACCTGAAATCCCCCCAAAAACAGGCCAGTGGAAAAGAGAGAGAGAGAGAGAGAGAGAGAGAGAGCGAGAGAGAGAGAGAGAGATTTCTCTTCTTTTCAGTTTGTGTTCAGTGTGGTATAGTTAATATCAACATCTGATTTTGATTTGATTAGGAATCCAACATGTACATAAAATACAACATGAGTAAAATCAACATAGTATAAAGTACATAATGGAATTCCGAGGATAACACAAAAAGTCAAAAGACTTATTTCCACTGTGGTCCTCAAAAAAATAAAATATGACAAAAGACATAAGATGTAAACAGCAAAAAAAATTGACAGTTTGTAGAATATTGCAATTTATAATACTGAAAATTAAGTCGAGATGACTAGAAAAATAAATGGTTACATGTACAAATATAATAAATTATGAATAAAAATAAACCAAATGTACAAACTAGATTCCTCTGATAAAACTGTTTAAAAGATGAAAAACACTGTTTAAAAGCACCTTATTCTTGCATAGTAGTAGTAATAATGATGATGATGATGCCACACTTATAAAGTGTTTTAGATGTTTACCCGTTCTTTCTATCTATTTTTTTTTATTAAACTTTTGTCACTTTTTTTTTTTGTATTCCAAGTCCAGGATGAGTTTATTGTTCGTCATCAGCCAGGCCTCATTATTCATGAGTACTTTAGAGCAGACTGAGGCTTTCAGTCGACATTGACTGACTCATTTAGTCTAAAGGTGTCGCTTTGTGATATAAACATCCCCTGAAATTGAAAAGTAGCCAGTTGAGTTGCTCAAGTTTTATTGGTAGGTAGGTTCCTTGCCAAGGGAAAAAAAACCCTACTGGAAAGCCGAAAAAGCGACTTGGATGCATCACTCGAACCCCCCACACTTTTTTTTTTTTTCCCCCGTCCCCCTCCCTCCTCAGAGGTGTGAAACTCACTTGGCATCACTTTGTTGTTCGAGAGCATTGAAGCTTTACACATCACACGCTGAGTCCCCAGGAAAGCTGTAATGAGCACACAAAGCAGATTTAAGCCGTCCTGTGTTGTAGTTTGTGATGTTTGGTAATTAATTTTGCAAGTAGAACATCTTCCTGTCTGGATTCCCCCCCCTCCTCCTCTCCTCATTTGGGTCTGATGAAGACGGCAGTGCTTGCCCTCAGCCACTGATCACAAAACAATCTGCTGGCTGTCTTTCAAGGGATCTCATTTGTTGGATTTAAACAGATCAGAGATAAGCACGCCTCTGCTCACGGATCCTGTTTCCCTGTTTGATCCTAACACACTGACCTGGGTTACTGTCTGGAGTGTTTTCCTTATTCTCCTGGTGTCTGTGCGAGTTTCCTACAGGTTCTTTGGTTTCCTCTGCCATCCCACAAGCTTGTGGATTGGTGACTCGAAATTTGCCCCTAGGTGTGAATGTGTGTGTGTGTGTGAATGGATGGGCGTCCCAGCCAGGATGTATTCTCACCTCTTACCCAGTGTTCCCAGGATATACTCCGGGTCCACCCTGACCATAACCGGGATTAATGCTACCTTCAAATCCATGTGGTTGGTGTTCAAGTGATTTTAGTCGGGGGGGGGATGGACTATGTATGAAAACTTTTTTTTTTTTTCAGTTATCAAGAAGTTTTTGTCCTTATTGAAATAAAACAATTATCACTTAAATTTTGCCATGATATTCATATAGAAAGCTGCCGTGACATTTTGTTACTGACGTCCCAACTTGGCTCATAGAGAAATAAAAGTTCTCAAGTTGTAATTATGACAACTTTGTGATCTTCAGGCTGTTTTTACTTCACAATGAATGACATTTCTGGCAGGATTTGAAAGCAGCAGAAGTGCTTACTGATGATGAAGGAATAATAAAAAAAAAAAATCGGAGTAACCCAGTTATTAAACAGTCATCTCAAAAGTAATCGTGGACGTTTTTTTTTTAAAACACAGTTTCAGTAAATCGCTCGTGGATCCCAGTGCTAAAACACTTTTTAATATCATTACATGTATTACTAAATGTAAACAATTAGTAATGAGTGAGTAAAACGGATTAATGAGAAGTTTGGGAATGTTTCCCTGGTAATGTACGTGATTATTTTGGGATCAGAAAGTCGCTATGGTTTTGACGTAAAATTTAGAGTGGAAGCCATGGCTTCATGGTTAGAGAAGCAGTTTTGGGCCCAAAAGGTTGCTGGTTCAATTCCCTGGACCAGCAGAAATGGCTGAAATGCCCTTGAGCAAGGCACCCGGGCTCCCCAGGCTGCTCTGGGTTTGTTGTATGTCGCTCTGGATAAGAGCGTCTGCTAAATGTATGTAATGTAATTTTAAACATTGGTGTTTTCCCACTTGGTCCAAATACTCAAGTACACACTCGGGGGCCGATTCTGGGCTTGTTTTGTGGACAAGGCTCATAATCGCGGGTTTGTTTTGTTTCACGTAGTCCGAACTGTTGCTCAAAAGCTACATTTCCACTTAAAAAGAAAGAAGGCAATGTGTGAACGACCTCAGAGTTGGGGTGTTGGTCATGGAAAGACCTGAAGGACGAGGTCGGCTGGTAGGGAAGAGTAATATTAGATGGATAATTTAAAAAATAAAAATTCAAAGTGATCATGGTGTTTTACAGGGAGCGAATGAAGATTGTGAAGTGAAGCTTTGATGTATTGCTGAATTTGAGTTTATTGAGTGATATAAAAAGTGAAATTATATCTGGTGAAATTGGCATTTTCTACTATATATAATAAAAATTGCAAGCTTTCCTGAATATTTCCCTTTGCATGCACCATAGCTACTACAGGTTATCATTTATATCCTGGCTACTATTAAAATTTAAAAGTGAGTAAAACTAGCTATATTATGTCTTTTTTTTTTTTTTTTTTTTTTTTAATCATTCAGAAAATATCAAATTTTATTACATCTGTGGCACAAAAGCATCACAGACATTTGGATTTAAAGAGATGGGGAAAATTGTGTATTGTATAAATTTTATTTTTTTATTTAAAATTTTTTTTTAGTTCTATGTATAACCTACTTTTTTTTGCTAAATTCTTCTATCTTAAGTGTTCAAGAACCAATCACCAAAGCAAATCCCTTGATTCTGATTCTGATTCCGAGAATCAGAAATTCCTGTTTTACTTCCAAAAAAAACCCCCTCCAGTTTGCAACTTGTTGCTAATGTGTTTTAACGAAACGGTGTGAAATCTTTGCTCTCTGTAAATGGGGAAGATCTCTTTTGTAATGAATTTTGTCAACTATTATTGCTTTAGATGAGTTCTTACAGTATGAAGCAGGGTGTTTGTCAGTTGAAAATACGACAACTCGTGATTCATGGAAATGTGTGTGCAGGCCTTTAAATTACACCTTGGCCAGGCCGTTTAACGGTGTGCCCAAATTAAATGCGCCCAAATTAGCGTCCCCAAATTAATCAAGGAAAAAAGGGCGCATCTTTATCACACCTCGATCGTTCCAATTTCCGATCAAAACAATTAAGTTATTTCCAAAATCGACCGGAAATGTCAAGCAAACAACGGAACATTACCTATAACCCACTCAGAAAGGTGCCAGTCTCTTTCCTGATTGGCAGAAGTTGGATTCCTGAGGTTTGACTGGTTAAGGCATCTGCCATTGACTCATATGCTAGCGTTTCTGCTTTGATTTTCTGGAAGCCGCAATGCCGCGAGGACGGCCCGTTACTACAGGACACTCACACAACAAGCAAGGCGACACTTATGAGGGCCGCCGTCTGGCAAGGCTTCAGCCCGAAAGCGAGAAACAAACTGGGCTTTTGGACCAATTTTTAAGTGCAAAGCAAGGCTCATCAATTACAACACGACCACTCCCAACAGCACGCATGCCCAACTGCAACAACGAGACTTCGGGAGATGACAAGGTGCGTCCAATAACAACTCCTTCCTTTGTTTACATTGAAAATTAAAGAAATTTGCCGTTGTCATTTTATTATAATATACATCACCAGAAGTCTATTAATAGACTTCTGATATCACACATATTAAATAAGTGTACTAAATTTTATCCCATGAGCCCATGGGTAGTCACAAGGGCATTTAAATATGACTACATCCAGGTTTGCCTAGTAGTCTACCAAATTAATTTTATGTGATCTCGGAAAGTTCAGAATACTTCTACCGCTACATCAATTCATATTTAAACTTCATAATGCTCATGCGTCTGAACCGCTTGCATGAAAATTATTGGGTGATCTTAAAGTGCTAGTCCAGACTATATTGAGTTTCTAAAAAAATAAAATGAAATTAAAAAAAAGAATTGACTAGAAAATACTCTGATTAGAGTTTGCAGACTAATCTCATTTTCATTAATTTTGAGGACAGAAAACAGGGGATAGACTTATACATGTGTTTGTGAGTCTAATGTTCATAATACTCATACTAAGGAGATTTTTGTTTTATGTACTTTGGGCATATTGTTTACTCTTTGTTCACCACTCCAGTAGCAAACTTCAGTGTTCCTTAGCATGCTTTATATATATCATCTTGTGCCAATTATTCAACGTTCTGTATGAGACTCATACTAAGGAGATTTTTGTTTTATGTATGGTATTTATCGCTACGCTCGTTCGCGCAGTCGCTTCGCTCCTTTGATGTGCCCAAATTAATGCAATCTAAAGGCCTGACTAGCTTATTAGCTTCATGCCCTTAGCTGACCACATCAATTCCTGATCATTAGAGCCTAAACATACTTTAGATATAGACTGGCTCCACTGGAAACTGAAACACTGAAAAGGTCAGAGGGTTGAAGTAATACGGTTGGTATCACCACAGCCATGACAAACCCTGCTAATTACTTTGACTTAATTAATAAAAAAAATAAAAACTAGTAAATAATTAAGGGTGGACCCAAAACAAATTTTCTGTTTTGGGAGCGTCTCACTATAAATCGCCTCTGGTCAAATCTCACACCTGAGGTGTCTTTCCCCACCCTCTGCTTTATGAGTAATGGGACAAACTAAAAAGTTTTGTTGTAGAGCTGTTTTGTTGTAGATACTGTATTCTTCAGGTCATCACCCACACTAAATATATCTGCTTACATCATCCCAAGTTAGTGATTAACACTACCCAAATTAAATATTGTCTGCACTTATTCAAAATTTCTAGTTATGACTTTTGAAGGTCTCCGTGACCACATTTGACCTAGCAGACCTGTACTATGCCCACATGCTTGTATATACACTTAAGTCCTCTGGCACTGGACTCCTCATCGGTCGCATTATACAGAAAGAATTACATGTACATATATTGGACTCCGTTTCAATTCTGAATGCATGTCTTCTATTGTTTTCCAATGAGTAGATCCACTTCTAATTTGTAAATGCTTGCAAAATGTTCTCATGCCACCCACCCCAATTCATTTCACACTGACTCATTCAATTTTCCAGGCTGAATCACTAAATCTACACCTCAAGTTCAATCAGCCAACTGGTACAGATGAAAGTTATTTTTGGCAACTGGTTCCTTATAGTTTATGCAGGGAGGTGCTTGCAAAATGTCACTTTCAATGCAGTCTTTCAAGTTTTGAAATTCCTAAGACCAGCTTTGACAAGAGAATGTTCCATGACATGTGGGAGACACCTGCTTCAATATGCTTCCAAATGCTGTACACAGCAGCCATCAATTAGGATATTTTGAAAATGGGTGCCAATCTTCACCTGTTTATTATATGGCCAACTCGCAAGGAGATTAACCATGATGAGCCACAAAGAAAACCACTGCACAACAATGCTACTTATTTTACTTCTGGGCAGAAGATGACTTGACCGTTGATATGCCCCGTTTTTAAGTTTTGATACTAATGGTTCATCATACCACAGTTACAAGCCATCAATAAATAATTATGTGAGCCCGGCAATAAAATATTTACCTTTGACTAATGATAAATTACTGATCCAGAGAAGTTCAAGTCAATCAAAAAGTCCTTCCCATGCCATGTGGCGCACAGGGCAGCGCCGATCCCCGTTTCCGTAGCCCTCAGCCTTTCACCTATTACATACTTTAGCTAGGGTTACAGTGTGTGTGTGTGGGGTGGAGTTGGAGGGGGCTAGTCCTCTGGTAACGGCAAGAGCTCGACTCCCAACTCGCATCTGTATTGCAGTGTGCCTTGCCAGATGGCAGTAGGCACCATTTTTATGATGGTCTTTGGTATGACCTGACCGTGAGTAGAACTCATGACCGAGAGGCGGACACGCCAACCACTAGGCCACTCGCCGGTTAGAGACGTACATTATTTTGCCATGTGATTTTCAAATTCTCCCTTATGTTTATCAAAAAGTCATGTCACTTATACTACATATTGTTACAGCATTGTCCTTATTTTAGAAGCATTTATCAAGTAAGGAATAAAGCATGACTAGGTAGTATTACAGAAAATCAACAAGAGGGTGGTATAATGCTGTGAGAACCCCAACATTATCTTCCAATAACAGCAAACTTTACTTTTTTAGACTTGTATAACAAAATTGGCAACATATTATTGAAACAAGTAATATGTTAATCCAATTATACTTGCATTTAAATGATGTGGAACACTACCAGAACAGTTTAGTTCCTGTTATTAAAAACAGTGATACAGTTGTCCCCTCACTAATTTCCCTTTTTTTTTTATTTCATATGACGTTAATATGACAAACTTGCAGCTTTTCAGAGAACTGAGAAACTACCAAGCTCTCCATCTTGAAGGCAATCCCACATCAGAAGTCATAAAGGAACAATCTGACTTATTACAAAAGCACTGAGACTAGAGGGTTGTTCCAAAAATGCTAAATAACTTCTCACAAAATTAAAATAAATAAATACCCACCCTTTAAAATTTACACATACAGACAGGTCCATAATTATTTGGACAGTGATAATGTCTGAATAGTGATATCTGTACATTTTGCCTCTGTACACCACCAAAATGCATTTGCAATTAGGCAGTCAAGATGTGATTGAAGTCCAGACTTTCAGGTTTAATTTGAGGGGTTTAACAAATGTTGCATTAAGTGTTTAGGAATTACAGCTAGTTTTTACATAGTCTCTCCATTTTCACAGGCCCAAAAGTAATTGGACAAATTAACAATTTTAAAACAAGCCTAATTTAAATACTTGGATGCCAATCCTTTGCAGTCAATGACCATCTGAAGTCTGGAACCCATGGACAACAAATGCTGAATTTCCTCTCTCAAGATGCTTTGCCAGACCTTTACTGTAGCCACCTTCAGTTGCTACTTGCTTGTGGGTTTTTCTGCCTTCAGTTTTATCATCAGTAAATGAAAAGTATGCTCCGTAGGGTTGACTAACTCAGCCACTGAAGGTGGTTCCGTTTATTTGCCTTAAGAAGCTCTTGGATTGTTTTCGCAGCAAGTTTGGGGTCATTATCTACATGTACTGTAAACACTGCTTTATCAGTTTTGCAGTATTTGACTGAACCGGAGAAGAAATAGTTCTATGTAATTACAAAATTAATCCTGCTACTTCTATCAGCAGTCACATCAAATACCAGTGACTCAGTTCCACTGGCAGCCATACATGCCCATGTCCAACATGTTTGGCAGATAATCTTTGGCAAAATTACTTCTTCCTAATCCTTTCCGAACATTGTGTTATTGCCTTGTGGCTATGCTATTCTGTTTGTGTATGACGATGTTTTGATGACTGCATTTTTTATTTTTTTTGCTGTTTTTAGATCTTTACTGTTCGGAATAAAGCAATCAATCAATAATATGGTATGCTTTGAATGATGATCCTTTCCTTCTCCATACTCTGCTCTTCTCATCATTCTGGTACAATTATAGACTTGGTTTCATCTGTCCAAGAATCTTGCTCCACAACTAGAGAGGGTTTCCAGCAAAGTCTAATCTGGCCTTTCTGTTCGAGTGTTACCAGTGGTTTGCATCTTGAGGTAAACCCTCTACGAGTGCATCTCAAAAAATTAGATCATCATGAAAAAAGTTCATCTTTTGTAATTTAATTTAAAAAAGGTAAACTTTCATATATTCTATATTCATTACACAAAGTGAAATATTTCTAGCCTTTTGGTTTTAAATTTTGACGATTAAAATATTGATCGATGATTAATGATCATAGCTCATGAAAATCAGAAAAATCCAGCATCTCAAATGATAAGAATATTAACCTAACCTGCATGTCTTTGGATTGTAGGGCAAACCAGAGCACCCGGAGGAAACCCACGCAGACACAGGGAGAACATGCAAACTCCACACAGAAAGGCCCTCGTCGGCCATGGGGCTCGAACCCGGACCTTCTTGCTGTGAGGCGACAGCGCTAACCACTACGCCACCATGCCGCCCATCTACAGATATAATCTCTACAATTAAAAAATGAAAGGAAAAAAAAAGCTATGCATCTGTGGTACAAGTCACAAGCTTTACTCAGCTGAGCCCCATGATTTAATATCCTCTTTCAATTCAGTGTGGTTAAAGCAATTCAAATATTATAACACTATAAGTCTACTGGCACTTTGTTCTGTGCCTTTTTGTAACACAAACTATAAAGAGAATCAAATGAAACGATAATGCACAACATTAGTCAACTTGATGGTGGATTATTTTCATACAGACATGGTGCCTCGTCGTCTTGTATTCCTTACATAACACGACATTTGAAACTTTATCACAATAGAAACTTCCGCTCTCAGTTACACGCTTATGAAACAGAAGGGGCGTGGCTGCCTGCGCGTTTCATAAGTGAACACGCCCACCCCGTGTTAACCCCGCGCAAACCTTTCACCGTGTGCCTGCTGAACAACGGCACGGCTGTTGCTTAAAGGTAAGGCAAGTTATAATATTCTAACAGTCTTGTCTAAACTGATAAACCGGTTTTTTTTCTTCCGATAGCGTCCTTGCTTGTAACCCGGTCAGTAGTGTGTGCAAACATTGTCATTTAGATGAGGATTCATATCATACAGAACGAGAGTTTATAACTTTAAACTCTACATGTAAGTCATGCAGAGCAGACTGCTCGAGACACAGACAAGCAGAGACAAACAGTCAGTCAGTCAGACAAGCAAGCAGGCAGGCACAGACAGACACGCAGGCAGACAGCACTGGAGGAGGAGGAGTTTGAGCAGTTCTCTTGGGTTCATTTGCAGTGTGATATTTTCCCCAGGTCGCTCCGCTGTCAGAGTGACGAACGAGATACAGTTCCAGAATTAAAATGTTCAGGTGTGATTTACTCAAGCACAATTTGAATCTACTCCAAAATTTATCCTCCTCGCAAATTTAATGAGAAATGGTTGAACATCCCGTCTTACCGTATTTAGCAACTAGCAATGACTTACTGTCTATGGAAGACAAACACTTTCTAATACTAAAGTTAATCAAACAAATATATGCTATTAGATGTTTTATGGTAGGCTACTTTGTGTGACAATTGTTCCCATCAGCCTTAAATGC
>JAODXR010061038.1:0-11239 GCA_028877395.1 Cathorops festae | reverse complement strand
TCTCGCAGCTCATACAACCGCTGCAACACCCGCCCCCTGGAGAGCCAGCGAACTTCAGTGTGCAGAAGCAGCTGTTCATGCCCTGACCCCATCTCCTGGCAGAGAACCCCAAACAAGTGAGAGTTTAGTGGCCGTGATTTGATTAGATTTGTCATTTTCACGGATTGGTTCAGCACGGAGTCAAAGAGAACCGGCATTTTTTTAGCAGCTAATGCTTCGCAATGGACCATACAATGTGTCCATTTAACAGATGGAGTTACTTGCTGAACATGAGCAACTAGGCCATGTTCGCAGCCCGTCATTGCCTGTGCAACATCCGTGCATAGGCCAACGCATCGGTCCCCAGCCAAACCATTTTCACGGATAAAAATATCAAGGACATTGAAGTGTGTGACTGAAGAGGCTGGCAAAACAAGACATCCTCCTATACCTATCACCTATACCTGACATAGGCGAAGAGCTGTGCCTGCCCAGCAATATCAGTGGATTCATCCAGCTGCAGCACATAGTAAGGACTCTGTTTTATGAACTCTATGAGTTGCTCTCTGATGTCATTAGACATGTCTGAAATCCTCCTAGTGAGTGTGTCATTGGACAGTGGTACTTAACCAAGTTTGACTGCTGCACTATCTCCTATCATTATTCTGCACATCTTGTGCAGCCGGCAAAATGAGTTTCGGCAATTGTATGCGGTTTACCCAGTTTAGCTATTCTTTTGGCCACTACATACAATGCCTCCAAACACTGCTTAGACACAGTGCTGTGCACTGAAATGGCTGCCTGTTGCTGATGGAGGCTATCAAGTTTCTTTTAAAATATTCTGCGAGTTTATCTTTAATAGCAGCATGTTTTGTTTCAAGATGTCTTTTAAGTTTGCAGGGCTTCATGCTGTCGTTTGCTAGCACCTCAGCACACACGACACACTGAGGTCTCAGATCAGCCGTGACTGTAAATCCAAACTGTAGGTATGCTTCATCGTACCTTTGAAGCTTTTTTGCAGCTGGTGGTGCGTCGGTTGCCTTGTTGGTCCTCACTAGAAATATCTCCGTTTTTGTTAATTATAATTTGGATGTGTGGCTATGTTAAGAGACAAGTATTGGGGACTAATCAGATGGGACTTAAACACTTGCATTAAAGAACGTGCATAACAATTTTGCAGACAATACCAATTTTATTTGAAGACAAGATTGTCCTGAGTGTGTGTGTGATTGTCTTAGTCGCATGTGTCTTATGTGTTGCAACATGATGAAAAAGGCAGAGGCTTACCCTATTGGCTAAGTGCACGCTTAGCAGTTAAAAAATAGCTAGGGCTGAGATTGGGATAGTCTTTAAAAAGACTTTTTGTGGTATTAGTCTTTAAAAAGACTGTTTGGGTTTGAAGTAAAGGCCTAAAGTAGATCGATATCAACACTGATAACAGATAGACTAGCGAGAGCTGGCACAAGCGAACTTGGCAAGAGGACTAGAGCGAATGAAGCTCAACGCATGTGTAGACACTTATATAGTAGGCTAGCCTAGCAGTGACGTGACATCGCGTCACAGGCTCAAAATACTGCCCCCTGTATTGGTAAATTTGAAATGAAACTGTGTGGTTGATTTGTTTCTGTCATAGTAGTCCAACCACTTGCATTTTCGACATGGGAATTTTCATGATTTTTTTAAATGACTTTTTTCCTGATTTTTTTCCCCTCATCCTAGCCTACTCGTGCCCCCCCCAGGAGAGTGTCTGTGCCCCCCCAGGGGGGTGGGCCCCACCGGTTGAGAACCACTGTGCCAGGACATAAGTGGGTCAAGTTGTTGCAGCCAGGGGACACAGAGTACTATGGCTAAGCAAGCAGTATTCATGCCAAATTGAGAGATGCGTTCCATCTGTAGGGTATCCCACCTGAATAATGACTGGGGTAGTGCAGTCGGTGATGAACCCTTTGCTGATGGGTCCACCATCAATGGCCTTTAGACTTACTGGGTCTGGAAGTCTTTCAGTGGGCAGGCTGAGGTTCCGGATGACTTTGTGACTGATGAAGTTGCCCTCAGCCCCAGAGTCTGTGAGGGAAGAAAGAACGTGTCAAGTTTGGAAGTTTCAGTAATATCTAAATTTTTAGAGTAGGTTGCACAAAACATATTTTGGGACTCACCGGGCTGTCAGAACTGGTTGCCTGCCAAAAATGACCTGCTCTTCTAGCCAGACGGACTGGACATGGAGTTATGAGATGACATGGAGCTATGAGATGAAGTCCTTCCATCTTTCTTTCTCCAGTCGGGGCATTCGGGTATTGGATATATCAATTGGATTGGGTTCTTGTGAAATGGAGAGACTAGTGCATATTTTAAAATGTCAATTGTGGAGCAAATGGTCAAGTTTGATAGCTAGGCCAATCAGGAAGTCCAATGACAATTGTTTATCCCAGCATTTGAATTCAGTGAGGAAATCGGGGTTCAAACCCTGATGAAATGTGGCCTTGAGTGCTGGTTCATTCCATCTGCTCCCTGCCATGAGCATACAGAATTCTAGGGCAAATTCGGCCTCTCTTCTCTCTCCTTGCCGGATTGTGAGTAATCACTTCCCCACTTCAAATCCCTTGGGTTGATGACTGAACATCTTCTTGAATAATTCAACAAAACGGTCAAAGGATACTGTGTGTTCACCGTTGCACTCCCATACAGCACAAGCCCACTTCACTTTACCCATGAGAAGGGTTATGAACTGGGTGATCTTCTGTTCATCTGTGGTGCCTGTGAGTGTTGAAGTACAGAGAACACTGAAGGAGAAAGCCCTTACATTCTGATACCTCTCCTGAAAACCTTTCCAGCCACAGAACCATTGAAGTGGCACTGGTTGATGATGTGGGACATGTCAGGAGGGCCTGCGAAACAACAGACATTAATTATGACATACGATTGCTTTCACTTAGTATTTGCTGGTGTTCTCCCAACAGGTGTCCCCATGCATTTAAAGCAGTTTATTTTGCCTCCTCTGCTGTATACATATTGGCAAAGTATCCTGTCAGGGTGCAAGCACTTACTGGATGCAGGCACAGGGGAGAGTGGGTGAGTCGCAAACTGGTAACCAAGTCCAAGTTGTAATCCAGGCAGTGTAGTCTGGGGCAGGCTAAGGTCGGTCAATGTTCAAACAGTGCCACAGAGACTAAACTGAATAAAGGTCAGGAATAAATTAAGCAATAAGGTCAGAGTAATGAAAATATGTAAATGAGGGAATGAGGCTAAGTAAAGTCAGATTGGAAAACTGAGCAATACTTCACATTGTCTGTTTGTTTGTCTGAGTCTTATATAGGAGAGTAGGTGATTAGGAAACAGGTGTGTCTTGTATTCCCAGGAAGATGGGTGCTGTGGCACTA
The DNA here is from genome assembly GCA_028877395.1 of Cathorops festae. Lineage (NCBI taxonomy): Eukaryota > Metazoa > Chordata > Actinopteri > Siluriformes > Ariidae > Cathorops > Cathorops festae. The sequence goes on along the minus strand of JAODXR010061038.1, from coordinate 7,883 downwards.
GGGTATTGTAGTCCATTTGAACCTATGCTTTCAGCACTATTACTGACAGTTATATCCAGCACACTGGCTCCCAGTATACACCAAACTGAAATGGCTGATTTTCTTAAAAGTTGAGCTAATTTATAATTTCTGACTCTATGTGAGTGCTTTAAGATCAAATCTCTGATAACCAGAGCTCTTTCAGGTTTCTCAGTGGGTGCATCACTGAGGACAGCAAACCTGTGAAACAGAGAGCAGTGGTGCTCCCGTGGGTGAGCCTCAGCGGTAGCTTTGGCTCTGTGTTTATACCTTTGAGTCATCACCTATTTGGCCCACTGTGAGGGTTATAATGCCGGGCTTCTTTTGAGAACTGACTAATATACTGTAGCGAGACTCTGGTATGGGTGGAGCACAGAAGCACGGCAGGTGGTTGTTTGTGATTTAACTCTTCCTTTATTGCTGCTTTACAGCACACAATGTAGACACTCTCTCACACACATACACACACAGGCTAGTAGCAAGCCTTCGGTGCCTTCCTCCCCTTCTCACCCTCCTTTTATTGATGCAGTCACTGAAGGAAACACACAAACACACGTTAATTGATAACAGGTGTAGTGACATGACCACTCACCTTCCCTGACTCTGCCCTCCATTCACAGACTGACGCTCAGCCACGCCCCCACTGCCACATACCCCCAATGCCCGACTCAGGCTGGGGAGCCATCCGGCCTGAAGCCAACTCTCCCCCCTTGATGGGTGAGGAAGTCCACCACTGTCATCTGTGCCCCGGCCTGTGGACCACCTCGAATTTAAATGGCTGGTGGGCAAGATACCAATGGGTGATCCATGCGTTGGCATCCTTCATGCGGTGGAGCCACTGAAGGGGTGTGTGGTCCAAACAGAGGGTGAAAGGGCACCCCAGCAGGGAGTAGCAGAGGGCGAGGACTGACCACTTGATGGCTAGGCACTCTTTTTCAATCGTGCTGTACCTGCCTTACCGCATCGACAGCTTCTGGCTAATGTACAGCATGGGATACTCCTCCCCCTCCAACTCTTGGGACAGAACGGCCCCCAGCCCTCTGTCCGATGCGTCCATCTGCAAAATAAAGGGGAGAGAAAAGTCAGGGGAGTGTAACAATGCCCCCCCACACAATGCAGCCTTTACCTTATAGAAAGCCTGTTGGCATTGCTCCGTCCACTGGACCGGATTTGGTGCTCCCTTTTTAGTGAGATCAGTCAGCAGGCTGGTGACGTCCGAATAATTAGGTATGAACTTCCAATAGTAGCCAGCCAGCCCTAGGAACTGTCTCACCCCCTTTTTGGTCTTGGGCCTTGGACAGGCCACAATCACTGCAGTCTTATTAATTTGGGGACGCTCCTGCCCATGGCCCAAGTGGAAACCCAGATACCATACTTCCACCCACCCAATCGCACATTTCTTTGGGTTGGCCATGAGACGCACCCGCCTCAGCAACTTTAGGACAGCCCTAAGGTGTTTAAGGTGGCCTGGCCAGTCATTACTGTAGATGATAATGTCATCCAGATAAGCAGCTGCATAGGTGGCATGGGGGCGGAGGACCCTGTCCATAAGCCGCTGCTACATTGCGGGCACCCCAAACAGTCCAAAAGGAAGTGTGATGAATAGGTGTAAGCCAAATGGTGTGGAAAAAGCTGTTTTCTCTCAGGAAAGAGGAGTCAAGGGGATCTGCCAATATCCCTTCATTAAATCCAGTGTTGAATAAAAATGAGCAGCACCTAATCGATTGAGCAACTTGTCAATGTGAGGCACTGGGTACGCATCGAATTTAGACATCATGTTGACTTTCCTATAGTCCACATAGAACCGGACTGACCCATCAGTCTTGGGAACCAGGACCACTGGGCTGCTCCAGTCACTGTGGGACTCCTCGATTATGCCCATTTTGAGCATGGCCTTGAGTTTGTCCCAAACCACCTTTTTCTTGTGTTCAGGCAATCACTAAGGGCGGCTACGCACTACCACCCCCAGGCTCATTTTGATGTGGTGTTCTATGAGGTGGGTATGACCAGGAAGGGGCAAGAAAATTATTTTTGCAACTTTTTGCAACTACCTCCGTGAGTTGGGCTGGTGAGAGGTGGTCTCCACAAGGGACCGGAGTGGTCCAGGATTTTATCTTTTTTACCTCCTGCCGCAGCTCCACCTTCTCTGGGACTACCGACAACAATGCCATGGGGATCTCGTAATTCCAGCATTTTGAAAGGTTGAGGTGGTAGATTTGCAGTGCCCCACCCCTATCCGTTCACTTAACCTCATAGTTGACGCTCCCGGCTCGCCACATGACCTCAAAGGGCCCTTGCTACTTGGCGACTAATTTAGAACTCAACATGGGCAATAATATGAGCACTTTGTCTCCCGGTGTGAACTCTCTAAGGCGTTTGCCCCTGTCTTACAGCGGGCTTTGACATTCTTGTGCCTGCCGTAAATTCTCCTGGGTTAGGTGCGTGAGGGTGTGGAGTTTTGTGCACAGGTCAAGAACATACTGGATTTCATTTTTACTCTGTGAAGGTCCCTCCTCCCAATTTTCATGTAGCATGTCCAGAATGCCACACGGCTTACGCCTATATAATAATTCAAAGGGAGAAAACCCTGTGGACGCTTGCCGGCCTTCTCATACTGCGACTAAAAGGGACTTGAGTTTATGCACATCTTCACTTACAAATTTACGGGTTATGTTTTTGAGCATTTAGTTAAATCACTCTACTAAGCCATCCGCTTGTGGGTGATAGACACTGGTGTGGATAGACTTAATCCCCAATAACCCATACAGCTCGCGCAGTGTGCATGACATAAACATAGTGCCTTGGTCTGTCAGGATTTCTTTTGGAATCCCAACCCAGGGATAAAGTGGAAGAGTGCTTTCATAATAGTGCTTGCTGACACATTGCAGAGAGGCACTGCTTCCAGATATCGCATTGCATAGTCCAGTAGAACTAAAGTAAAGTGATATCCCTGTGCTGACCGATCTAATGGCCTGACAAGATCCATCCCAATTTGCTCAAACAGGGTCTCAATCAGAGGAAGAGGGTGCAAAGGCGCTTTTGCAGTCACTGTGGGATTTACTAATTGGCATTCATAGCATGCCGCACACCACCGATGGACATCCCCACGAATTACCTGGCCAATAGAACCGGGCCATTGTTCGGGCTAATGTTTTGTCTTGCCTCAAGTGTCCAGCCATGGAATTAAAGTGAGCCGCATGGAATATGAGTTCCCTATGGCTCTTTGGGATTAACAACTGGGTTATTTGTTCCTTATTTTGAGTGTTCTGTGTCACTCGGTACAATCTATCTTTAATAATCGCAAAATAGGGGAAGGTCGGTGCTGCGCTTGACTGAAGAGTTTGACCATCGATTATTCTCACCTGGTCAAACGCATGCCGCAGAGTTTTGTCTCGTGACTGCTCTAACAGGAAATCCCCAAGGGAATCCCCGAGAGAGGGAGGAGGAGTGGGCTGCTCCTCACTCTGACGCAGTGTTGACTTAGACAGCTCTGTGACAGCTCTTCCAGTCAATATCACACCGGGATCATCCCATGACCTACTAATGCAGGACCCACTACATGTTAAAAATCCCACTAGTTTTTTTTTAAATCCCAGCCAATCAATACCCAGAATCATAAAGTGGGTGAGATGGGGTCTAACTGCCACATTTATTCTATGCATTTGGCCCTGGAATAGAATTTGGACAGACTATAGAGGTAGAATGGTTAATATCCCTGTGCACACACAACACTTTCACCACTTGTGCCCCCCAGTGCCTCACCTTGCACCAGGAGTTGGTGAATTGAGGTCTGATTACAACTGGAATCCATCAAAGCATGATTTATAGCCCCTTGAATACTCACCAGTATGTGATACATTCCGGCCCGATCGGAGGCAGTTTTTGGCCCATCGGTGATCTGGACTACAGCACCCACCTCCCTTGCAGAGCTCTGACCCTGGATATGCTCCGATTCCCTGCCACGCCAGCACACCGGTCCAGGCTTTCCCTCTGCACTGGTGTTATGGATATCACTCACCTGAAGAGGAGACAACACAGACACAGGAGATGGAGAGTGGAGGACAAAGGTGTGATGGGCCAGCTGGGGAGGAGCCAGCCGCCGCCTCTGTGGCAGGCGAATGGGGTGGAAAGAGGGATGAGAGATAGGAGAAAAGAGAGAGAAGAGAAGCAAGGGGAGATGCCTCATCTGCCTGCCATCAGAGCCACCTCCAGGTGATCCTCTGCCAGCTCAATGGCTCATTCCAGCAATGCTGGGTGATGACACTGGACCCATTTCTCCGTTCCTTCTGGAAGTCAAGAGACAAACTGCTCCAGTGCCACCAGATTGATGATCTCATTGGCATAGCAGTCTTCCACCCTCAGCCACTGCTGGCAGGCATCCCAGAGTTGCTGGCTGAATGCAAATGGCCGGTCAAACTCATCCAATGCCAGTGTTCAGAAGCATTGGTGATGTTGCTCTGGGGAGTGACCAAGCAGCTGCAGGATTGCTTTCCTTAGGTCTGTGTAGACCAGCTGGCTGTCAGCAGGGAGCGGCTGCACTGCGAGCTCTGCCTCACCAGTCAGAAGCAGGAGGAGGCGCGCCATACGCTGCTCCAGCGGCCACCTCCATGCCTCAGCTGCTTGCTCAAAGAGAGTGAGGAATGCTTCTGGATCATCCTGTGGTCCCATCTTCATGAGGGTGGTGGCAGTGGTGGTCAATGCCCCTGCTGACACAAGCAGGTGCCGGAACACCTGGCGATCTTCCTGCTGGGCCACCATCAAGGCTTCAAAGCATTGCTCCTGCTCCTTTCGGAGGGTGATCAGCACTTGATACTGGTTCTGCTGGACGGTAGTGAGGGCAAGGATGAGCTCTTTAAATGGCGAGGACTCTATGGGGTGGTTCCCTTCTGCGCTCCCGAGTTTGCACCACTGTAACACTTCCTGATATGGGTGAAGCACAGAAGCATGGCAGGCAAGAGTTGATGGTTGCATAAACATTTTATTTTAGCTTTTCAGCTTCCCTTCTTTCTTTCACTCACTCACTCACACATGCATTGTGGTCGGGGAGAGAGCTCCTTTTCTCTGCTCTCTCTCTCCTTTTATGCTCCATTCCTGTAACAAACACACACATGCCCACATTAATTGACAGCAGGTGGAATGACTTAGCCACTTATCTTCCCTGACCCCATCCTCCATTCACAGACTGCTGCTTGGCCACGCCCCCACTGCCACAATCACACTGTTATTCTGTCTCTTGTTCAACTGGTATGAGAACTTCCTTATCTAGAGGTTCAGCACTTCTTGTACCTGACTTTTGCATTTGTTGTACATCATTCTAGCTAAGAGTGTCTGTCTGCTAAATGCCATGTAATGTAATGTAGTGAAAATGTCTCTATGCTAGAATATGAATCGATCTAACTTTTTAATTGATTTCACGAGCATTTTATTTCCCTTTATTTTTTTTATTTAAAGAGTAACCTTAGTGGCCTTTAGCAGCTCCAATATACTTCAGACTGAAAGGTTTAAATTCCTAGGACTGAAATGACCTTTCTGACGTCCATTCTGTTTGCAACCTCTACAAAACTTATCAGCAGAGTTGTTAACTCTTACATGTCAAACACAGCCTGTGTTCATTCTCTCTCTCTCTCTCTCTCTCTCTCTCTCTCTCTCATCGTCATTTTATCTGAAATGTTTCATTTTCATATGATTGTCCAGTGTTATGAGGTCATAAGGTCTGCACGATCAGTTCAGTTGATCAGATTCAATGCCCAAACCGATCAGTTTTCATTGGCTAATCAGACACAAGGCATGCCACCACTTTTGCCAGGGCAGTTTGGGGTTATGCACCTTGCTCAACAGCACATAAAGGAGATACACAGAGCCCTTATTTTTAATTACATTTCTGAGTGGGTAGTATCTCCATCCTTGACTCTTGTATGTTGCATAAATGGGAATAAAAAAAATCTATATTTGTGAGAGTTAAAATCAAGGGCAGAGTTGGCATTTGAGCTGCCCCGCTGAGCCAGCCAGCCCTGAGTGTGTGATGTCACTGCGGTAATTGGTTTTAATTATTTAAATATTTTAATTATTTAAATTATATGACCAAAGTCATATCAATAAAAATTTATGGTGAAAGTAAGAAATACCATTACCGACTTGTTCAACTAAGACTGATTTGACTTCATTGAGTGTGGGTTGACTCTCATTAAAACTGGATAGGTGTTATAATGTATGCAACATACGTACATGCATGCATTTTCACTGATAAAATATAAAAGGCTAATTAAATAATCAGATGAACTGAGAAAATCACATTCTGAAGCAAATTAAATAATCTTATACCAGGAACTTAAACACACAATACAAGTTACATGTATTAATCTAAATGCAGGTAAACAATGTTGTTTTGTTGTGTTTTTTTTTAATTCAAATGAGAGTCAGAGCTTACGCTTCTTGAAGGCTGATTGTTTTTTAAACAATCTGACTTTCATTTATTCGTTCATTTCTCCATTCATTCACTTCTTCCATGAAAGGGCAAAATGGCAGCATTATCCAGTTTAGAAATCACACGGCTGCTCCACTCATTCACTTTTCTTCATATTGTGTTCTCCGCCATTACTGCTCGGCTCAGGCAATCACTAAAACTAAGGATGGAGTGGGATTTCACCGGTTTTAGCAACAACTGCAGGGAGGTCACTGCCTGAGTGATATGTTCCATCCCATTCCGTCCCAGGTTTGAGCAACAACCCTCGGCTCACTCCAGGAGGACTGGTGCAACTGAATTCACTTTCCTTTAAGAAGTAAATAAATACTTTCCTTTTCTTGTAGTTTTCTTTTTCTTTAATTGTTGGTACTGCACCCTCTTTCAATATGTACTTATAGACAACACTCCAACAGATCAGAGGTTTCATATGAGTCTTCAGTAAAATGTGCAGAGCAGAGGAGAGACCACTTCAGAGGTGCCCAATGTGCCCATGAACTTCTCGCAAAACGCGTCCAAGTCTTCGCAGTTTGAACATTCTTGGACCATGAATGCAACATAAATCCACCTTCTGTCATATTCCTGCACTGGCCAAAAACACATCTACATGGCATGGCGATAAATTAGCTCAAAATGGAGAATCGGAGTTGCAGTCAGCCCTGTGTTTTAGTATAACAGAAGTGGTGATGAGACCAGTAGACTTCATGCTGTGACATTACGGACGTCAAGGTCATTCACCCAGACTGCTCCCTAATGAATCACTTTAATTGTAAAAATTACTGTATTGGATTTATTGTTAATACTTAAAACTATTCCTGTTCCATTCTTGAGGTCTCAAGGCATTTATAAACAAAAAAGCGAGGCCATGGTTCTGCGTATATGCTTTAAGCAAGCCCTGTTGGTCAAGAGAATCAATCCAGCAACCTTCTGGTCCCAAAGATGTCTTTCTAAAGGCTTCCCTTAAATACATCAGTTTTTTTTTCTTGTTGCTGTTGTCATAATCCCTTGCACAATCACTGATTTCTCACTAATACTGGTAGTAAACCTCCCACTACTATCTGAGCCCTGGTGTCCTTTGACTCGTGCTGGAAACATGGCCACAGAGTGAATAAAACAAACCCCACCCCAATTAATGTGGCTGTCACAGTCCTTGACTTATGTTTAAGGCCAACCCCCAACCTCGTACCTCATCTTCTTCCACTTATCCAGGGCCAGGTCACGGAGGCAGCAGTCTGAGCATGGAAGCCCAAACTTCCCTTTCCCCAGACACCTCCCCAGGGAGGCATCCAGGAGGCATCCGAAAGAGATGCCCGAGCCACGTCAGCTGATTCCTCTCGATGTGGAGGAGCAGCAGCTCTACTCCGAGCTCCTCCTGAGTGACTGTGCTTCTCACCCTATCTCTAAG
>JAODXR010048349.1:0-15723 GCA_028877395.1 Cathorops festae | reverse complement strand
CCTGGACAAGTCGCCAGGTCATCACAGGGCTGACACATAGACACAGACAACCATTCACACTCGCATTCACACCTACACTCAATTTAGAGCCACCAGTTATCCTAACCTGCATGTCTTTGGACTGTGGGGGAAACTGGAGCACCCGGAGGAAACCCACGCAGACACAGGGAAAACATGCAAACTCCACACAGAAAGGCCCTTATTGGCCGCTGAGCTTGAATCCAGGATCACCTTGCTGTGAAGTGACAGTGCTAACCACTATACCACCGTGTTACTCGTGTTTAATTTGTGGGGGGTGCAAGTTACAGCGTGGTGCTGATGTCACACAGCGCAGCAGAGCGATTTGGTATCCATGCTTTGGGGAAAGCCCTGCTATATTTAATTGAAAATAGTACAAAGACAATGTATCAAATGTTGAAACAAATTTTATTGTTTTTTGAAAAATATATACTTGTTTTGAATTTGATGTCAGCAACACGTTTCAAAAAAATTGGGACAAGGGCAACAAAAGACTGACAAGTTATGTAATGCTAAAAAAATAATTTGGTGAATTAGCAACAGGTTAGTAACATTAGTGGGTATAAAAAGAGCATCCTAGAGAGGCAGAAGTAAATATATGGAGGGGTTCCTGGCTCTGTGAAAGACTGCATGGGCAAACAGTGCAACAGTTTACGAATGAGACAGTCAACGATGGCGTTGCTCACTCTTTCCCTGTCTAGTCCAGAAGGAACGATCGAAAGTGGGCCACCTTGCACAGTTTTACTCTCAGCCAGTCCAGCTGAAATATTTTTAAAATTCCTGACATCAGTCTTGTCCATGAATTTACACCAAAATATCCCTATATACCCAAAGGCTATAGTCTGGTAGTGATTGGCACAGAAGGTTCCTGTAGTAGCATTATATACAAACTCAGTACTGCATTTTAAACTGCAGGTGCCCTCCACTGTTCTTGTCCACTCCTAGTTATTAATAATTGTAATGAATCAAATCTGTGTTGATGCTATATCCACCCTAGGAATACCTACCTATTTGCTGGAAAGAATTCAAAACGGCAAGGAATTGACCAAGAAAAAGCCATTTTTGTTGACCTGCTCATCAAGGCTTAATTAGTCCATAACTTCACAAATAACTGTAATTAAGCTAATCTGGGTAGAAGTTCTATGCACCCTAGGTACTCCCACCTTCATGCCAGAAAGAATCAAAATCGGTGAAGAATTGAGGGAGAAGAAATTATTTGTGTGGGAACTGTTTGTTAAGGCTTAATTACTCCATATTTTCATTCTTAATTGCAATGATGCAAATTTGGGTAGAAGCTATATGCACCTCAGGCAGACCTACCTTCCTGCCAAAAAGAATAAAAATTGGTGAAGATTTGAGAGAGAACTGATTTTCATGAAATGTGGACAATGCGGGATGGACAGACACACATTTCTTCTGCTTAGTTGACAGTTCACCACTATCCTTCATCAAGTGTGTGTGCGAACACACAGAGCAAGAGTGCTGGCATTGCCAAATCTTCCAGGTTTTAATAATGCATTGAATAATTCTTAATCAAATTTCAGTCATTTCAGCAATCTCCTTAGTTGTTTTGTTTGCTTGATACAGGCCAGTAATTTGATGCTTCTAAAACAGTAACATCTTTTCCATGACCATAAGATAATGACTTCCAACGTGGTTGTTTAAGAAATGAGAAACTACTCAGTGCATCAGTTAGGGTTAAAAGAATTGTTGCAAGCTGAAACATATTAATCACTGCAGTAATTATCCAGTCAACGGCTGTTAAATATTTACTTATTTAAATCCAACCAGCGACTTTTTTTTTTAGGCCGAGCAGTGTATGTCTCACCATAAAAACAGGAATTGCCTCATAAATTCTGCATGCATTGCTTGATACGGCTAAAAGTTAATAGGTTATTAGTTATGATGGTTATAATGATATCCACATGCTCAGAGTGACAACCTGGTATGGCACGCCACCACTTGGCAACAGAAAGTGTGGCTTTTTCACCGTTGTCCACAGTACTTCTCGATGGTTCATTGGATTCATGTCAAACTTGGTGTATGTGAAGTAACAGCTCTCTAGAGTTTATATTCTGAAGGGATTTTTGACATACTGAACAATGTAGGCATGGAGAAGGAATGAATTTGGGTACCTTTCAGCAGATTTTCAGGTCATTTAATTAGTTTAATGGCTGGCAGGATTTCATCCAGTCAGTGAATGCATAGCTTGGCGTTAGGTCTAGACATGCTTAGACCATGATATTTCCTGATGTATGTATGTTTTGGTTTTTGTGTTTTATTTTACAGAGGTTCCCTACATCCAATATTTAGATCACACTGACCATGGACTGTCCAATCGGATCTTTGGTATCTTGATTGTCAATTTTTTTTTTCAAAAATATAATTTTGAACTGCCTTCCATGGTTAATGGTCCTCCATTTATTTATTTCATTTTTATTTTTTGTTGAAATCAGCACAAGTTGGGTGTAACAAATGGGGGCTCAACGATATTATTTTGAACCAAAATTGATCCATGGCCCAACTGTTTGTTTTTTAACTGGTGTACTTTGCCTGTGTAGGCCATATGTCTTTGCAGGCCTGCAGGGCCTAGATTTGTGTTGTAGGCCACATGTCTTTGGAGGCATGCAGTTATGTGATTTGTGTTGATAATCTGGTGAATTGACTGTGGAATGCAAGGCTTCTAACATTGTAATAAACTTTATTTTCTGTTCTTTGTATTGTTCCTTTTGTTTTTCTGTTCCTTATTTAAACTTATTTTAAATATTTTCCTTGCATGTGTGGTCACTTAGGTGATGAACAAAGTTAACCCAATAGGGGTAGATGGCATGCATAATTGTAGCAGTGGGGGGCATGGTTGAGTGCCAGTTTGTGAATGGAGGGCAAGGCCAGGGAAAGTGAGTGAGAAGTGATCACACCTGTGTCATATTAATGGTGTGTGTATGTATGTCTTGTAATGAGGGCTTATATGGGGGGAGGAAGCAGAGAGGAAGAGAGCTTCCCTGCGTGCCGTCTTTTATGTGTGTGTGTGTGTGTGTGTGTGTGTGTATATAGTTAAGCTGAAAGACAAAAATAAAGTGTTTGGAATTCACCCACCTGTCATAGTGCTTCAGTGTTCTGCCCCACTCCAGGGACTGTTACACTGGTGCCAAAACCTGAGAGTCTGAAGTGTGCTGTTGACATGGAGTCCTCCCCATTTAAAGGCCTTATTCATGCTCTTGCTGCCAACCAACGGAGCCAGCACCAGGCGCTGGTGGCACTGCACAATGAACAGGAGCAGTGCTTTGAAGCACTATTACAGGCCCAGCAAGAGGATTGCTAGGCATTCCAGAACCTGCGTGTGTCAACAGGTACCCCAGCCACAGTGTTAGCGGGTTCCCCCCATGTCACACTGATGAAGATGGGGCCTCAGGACTACCCAGAGGCCTTTCTCACCCTCTTCTTGAAAGCTGTGGAGGCATGGGGGTGGCTGGTTGAGCAGCTCACAGCTTGCCTACTGCCACTCCTGCATGGGGAACCACAGCTTGCTGCACAATAACTGCCCCTGGACAACAGGCTGGAGTATCCTGCCTTGAAGAGAGGCATCCTGCAGCACCTCAGCTGTATCCCCGAGCAACATTGTCAGCACTTCTGCTGGCACTGCAGGGAGCCTGGGAACTTCCAGGACCTGTGCCACACGATTGAGGTGGGGGCAGTGATCCAGATCCCTGACATACCAGAGACCACCCCGAATCAAGCTGGAGCATACTGCATACCAATGAGTATCCAAGGGGGTACATACCACGCGTTGGTGGATTCAGGCTGTAATCAGACTTCCATCTGCCAAAGCTTGGTGCAAGATGAGGCGTTGGGTATAGTACATTTGGTGAAGGGTCTGTGTGTGCACAGGGATGTTCATGAGTACCCAATGGTGGTTTTCCAGACCCAATTTCGGGGGGAAAACATGGTGTGGAGGTGACAGTCTGCACCTCACACACCCACTAATTCTGGGAACAGATTGGCCAGGGTTTAAGGATTTAATGGAGCAAGTGGTGGTGGGTGGGTCCTGCAGTAGTGCTTCATGGGGTGATCCTAGCATAGCATTGACTGGGGAAGCTGTTCTAAAGCCATCTATGTCAGAGCCACATCACAGTGACATAGAGAGTGAGGAGCACCCCAGCTTTTATCTCTCTCTCTGGGATTTTCCACAGGATTCCCCTCTCGAGCAGGGGTAGGATGAGACGTTGTGGCATGCGTTTAACCAAGTGAGAGTAGTCAGTGGTCAAACCCTCCACCCTAACATTGTGCTTTCTTTCCCATACTTTTTGAGAATTAAAGCTAGATTGTATCGAGTGATGCAGGGCACTCAGATTGGCGAAAAAGTGACACAATTGTTGTTGGTCCCAAAGAGCCACAGGGAACTCATATTCTGCAACTGCCTCGACTCACTCTGACTTCCACCTCAGTGGAGAGCCCTTCCCCTGGAGGCACTGAACAGATCCCAGCCTGCTATCATGATCTTTGTGAAGTCTTCAGCAAAGGTAAAACTTGCAGACTACCCCCTCATAGACCATACAACTGTGTTATATGGTCTATGCTACCCCCTCTTAGACCAAATGACAGTACCACCTCCTTGGTACTACCCTTCCATGCTGCTGCATTTACCCTCTTTCTAGAACCAAACAACCTATGATGGAGGAGTATGTACATCATTAAATCGTCCTTCGATGAGCTTGACAGTGGAGTCTCCAGTTGTCTCGATCCTCCATACATCCGGACAGGTCCCCAGAACTCTCCACTCCTGTATTTCTCCTCAGCACGTCCACATATGTTGGGGTGGGACGTCCTCGTGCCCACCGCCCATGTATTGGCTCCTATAGCACCAGTCTATTGGCTTAGAGCTCTCTGTCTATGGCAGTGCCCAGCAAGCTTCAGCCTCCTTGACACCACTTTCTCGCTGAGCTGTGGTAGCCCTCCATACAGCTGCTTGTTGGGGATATGCTGGTTCTGGTCAGTGTTTAACACAGCATGCAGCATTCTGGTGTAGCACCCATCCAGGGACTTCTGCATGGAGGGCTTCAGAGTCCAGCTCTCACAGCCATACAAGAGGACAGACTCAACAGTCGCCTGGAAGAAGCTCAGCTTGATGTGTCAGGGGAGTTTGGAGTTCCACACACTGTTCATGCCATTCAGAGCCCTCCATACCAGTGCCTTTCTCACCTTAAGGTCCTGTTCAAAGGAATTAATCCAATGTACAGGAGGCTCTACAGCAGGGTTATATCTGCCCATCTACCCCTCCAGCATCTGTGAGGTGCTTCTGCATGGAGAAGAAAGGGTGAGGCCTTCGGGCCTGCATTGACTAGAGAGTCCTCAATCAAATCACTGTGAAATATCCATACCCATTACCTCTGGTACTGTCAGCATTAGAAGAACTTAGATCTGCACACATCTTCACCAAACTCAACCTCAGAAGTGCCTACAACTTGGTGTGTCTATGGGAAGGGGATGAGAGGAAGACAGCATTCAGCACAACCTCTGGTCACTACGAATATCTAGTTATGCCATATGGACTATCTTGTGCACCTTGTGTGTTCCAGTGCCTGATCAACAATGTGCTCAGGGACATGTTGGGATGCTATGTGATTGCTTACATAGACTATATTTTGATTTACTCCCTGGACAAAACCAGTCACCATGTGCATGCCAAAGCACTACTCAACAGATTCCTGGAGAACCTACTGTACGTTAAGTCTGAAAAGTGCAAGCTCCATGCCTCCAAGATGTCATTCCTAAGAAACATCATTAGCGCAGATGGGGTTAGTATGGACTCCAACAAGGTCTCAGCCATCAGCTCCTGGCCCACACCCACCTCTGTCAAAGAACTCTAATAATTCCTTGGATTTGCTAACTTCTATCAACGATTCATCAAGGGATTTAATACCATTGCTGCACTACTCACTGCATGACTCAAAAAGAGCCCAAAACATCTACAATGAAACCATGGGGCAGAAGAAGCTTTTGCCCAACTCAAAACAGCCTTCACCATAGCACCCATCCTGAAACACTCCTCAAAAACTTTCACCGTTGAGGTAGACGCTTCCGAGACAAGAGTCAGTGGAGTCCTATCCCAGTGCTTTGGAGAGAAACTCAAGCTGTATTCAGGAGCATTCTTTTTCAGAAAATTGACTCCCACCGAACAAAACTACGATATCGGGAACCGAGAACTGTTGGCTATAAAGTTAGCTTTAGAGGAGTGGAGACATTGGCTGGAGGGGGCCGCTCATCCATTCATCATACTCACGGACCATAAGAACCTGGAATATCTTAAATCCGCAAAATGTCTGAGTCCACGATAGGCACGATGAGCTCCATTCTTCACAAGGTTCAATTTCACCATTGCATACTGTCCAGGTTCCCAAAACACTAAAGCTGAGACACTATCTCTCTTGTATGCCTCCACCACTACCAGTGATGAGTCCACACCCATCCTGCTGCCCAAGTGTTTTGTGAATGCTCTCTCCTGGGAGATTGATAAGGAACTGGCCTGGAACCAACCCTACAACCCACCTGGAAACTGTCCCGTGGGGCTCACGTTCATCCCACCTCAGTACCGAGGTCACCTGATCACCTGGGCTCACTCATTTCTGGCCACAGGACACCCAAATAGTTAGGCATATGTACCAACTCTTCAGGACCAAGTATTGTTGGGAGAACATGAGGACAGATATCAACCAGTTAATATCATCCTGCTCAGTACTTCGAGCCCTGCCCATAGGTAAATTCATGCCATTACCCATACTCCAGAGACCATGGTCCCACTTGGTAATTGACTTCATCAGAGACTTACCTAGATTGCAAAGCAAAATTGTAATCATGGTGGTGGTAGACTGATTCTCTAAGATGCTCGGACTCATTCCTCTACCCGGTCTACCCATAGCCCTCAAAACAGTGGAGCTCATATTCAACCAGGTTTTCAAGTATTTCAGAATCCCTGAGGATATTGTGAGTGATCGGGGACCCCGGTTCTCATCCAGATTGTGGGCCAGTTTCATGAATAACCTTGAAGTCTCTGTGAGTCTGACCTCAGGACATCACCCTCAGTCTAATGGCCAAGTGGAACCCAGAGACCATGGCCAAGAAATAGGTTGCTTCCTGAGAGTATTCTGCCTCAAAAACACCAAGGACTGGTCTCAGTTTCTTTTGTGGGCAGAATATGCTCAAAACTCACTCAGCCACTCAACTCATGCTGTTCCAGTGCAACCTAGGATATCAACCTCCATTATTCCTTTGGGATGATTCACTTATCCTTGCTGTCGATGCCTGGTTCAAGTGAACAGGTATGGGAGGGTGTTCACCAATGTCTTGAACTAGTGGCCAGCAGATGCAAGCAATATGCAGACAGGCATAGAGGAGAAAACCCCATATACACACCAGAAGACAGAGTATGGGTATCCACCAGAGGCCTACATAACTCCAACACATGCAAAAAGCTCAGTGCCAGGTACATCGGTCCCTTCAGGGTTCTTCAACAGGTCAACAAGGTATCGTACAAACTGGAGCTGCTGCAACTGCTTATCATTCATGTTCCACATGTCCTGTCTCAAACCTGCTATCTTGGGACCATTAGCCAAAAACACACCTGCCAATGAATCCCCAGCACCAGTGGAAATAGAAGGAGGACCAGTGTACTAGGTACACAAGATACTTAACTCCCGACGCAGACAAGGAAACCCAGAATATTTGGTGGATTGAGAGGGGTACAGTCTGGAGGATCACAGATGGGGTACCTGCCAAGAACATTCTAGACCCTTTACTGACGCAGGAATTTCACAGTCAGTACACTGAGAAACCAGCACCAAGAAAGCATGGACACCCCAGGAAGGATGGCGCTCCCAGAGTGACTGCCTCGGGGAGTTCTGTCAGTGACTGCGCGAGTTCATGGCAGCTTTCAAACATGGCCACCACAACTTGCAAGTGCCGCAGGACCTTCCCTCTCCTGAGTATTGGTTGGGAGCACACCTGTTCTATATCTAAGCTCCTTATATAGGCACGCCAAGCACTCCAGCACATTGCAAAGTATCATTCTGTGTCTGTGTACTTGATCATACCGAGCCTGTGTTATTTTGGCCTAATTCCAAGTTATTCTGACCCCTGCTACGTTACTCACTCAACTCCGAGACTGTTATTTATCTCTGACATACTGTTTGCTCATCGACTGATCCTAAGCACAAACCTGACTTTGAGTCTCATCTCAAGACAGATGTGGATTCGTTTACCAGTTTGAGACACACCTGCTCTCCCCTGCATTTGCATCCATGCCTACACTCTGACAGAGACAACATGAGGAAGAAACTTTGAGAGGAACCAGACTCAAAAGGGAACCCATCCTTACCTGAGTGATAACAGATAGCATGATTATAAATAATTCGCTTCTATATGTGTGTCCTATATGGTCAACAGTGCAATTGTGTAACCAGGAAATTAATTATTCAAACTCCATTTCCAGAAATGCTGGGATATTTTCCTAAATGCAATAAAAACAAAAATCTGATTTGTTAATTCATGTGAACCTTTATTTAACTTACAGAAGTACAAAGAAAATATTTTCAATAGTTTTATTAACTAAATTATATTTTGTAAATATAAATGTGGCAGCAGGGGCATGGCCAAGCAGCAGTCTGTGAATGGAGGGCGGGGTCAGGGAAGGTAAGTGGCTAAGTCATTCCACCTGCTGTCAATTAATGTGTGTTTGTTACAGGGACAGAGCATAAAAGGAGGGGGAGAGCAGAGAAAAGAGGCTCCCAACCAGAATGCATGTGTGCACGTGTGTGCTTCTGTGAATCAGCTGAAAAGCTTGAGCTACACTTTAAAAAATAAAAGTTTTTAAGAACTTCAGGTCCCGCCTGCCGTGCTTCTGTACTCCACCCACATCAGGGATTTGCTACAGTGGTGCCGAAACCCGGGATCGAGTACGGAAGGGAACCACCCCATGGAATCCTTGACAATTATGGAGCTCGTCCATGCCCTTGCTGCTGCCCAGCAGAACCAGCATCAAGCACTGACTGCCCTCTGGAAGGACCAGGAACAACACTTTAAAGCCTTGGTGAAGATTGCTGGGCATTCCGGCATCGGCAGGGGCGTCCAACATTACCACCCTGGACTCCCCTCACATCACCCTCATGAAGATGGGTCCACATGATGAGCCTGAAGCCTTCATCGCGCTCTTTGAGCAAGCAGCCCAAGCAAGGGGATGGCCAATCAAGCATCGCACAGCTCGCCTCCTCCTGTCCTTGACAAATGAGGTGCAGCATGCGGCGCAGCAGCTCCCTGCCAACAGTCAGCTCAACTACGCCTACCTCAAGAGGGCCATTTTGCAGCAGGTCGGCCACTCCCCGGAGCAACATCACCAGCGGTTCTGGAAGCTGACACTGGAGGAGGTCGGCCGACCATTCGCATTTGGCCAACAACTCCGGGACACCTGCCGGCGGTGGCTGAGGGCGGGAGACTGCGAGGCCTACAGGATCATCGACCTTGTGGCACTGGAACAGTTCATCTCTCAGCTTCTGGAAGGGATGGCAGAATGGGTCCAGTGTCACCACTCTGCGTCACTCCAGCGAGCCATCAAGTTGGCGGAGGACCATCTGGCGGCGGTTCTGACAACAGGCGGATAAGGCAAAGGTGCCTCTTCTCCTTTCTCTTCTCCCCCCCTTCTCTCTCTCTCACCCCATTCCCCCACCGTGGAGGCGGGGGCTGACTCCAACCCAGCTGGCCCATTGCACCCGTGGTGTCCTCCCGTCTCCCTCTTCCACGTCTGTGTCTAACCACTCTCAGGTGAGTGGCGCCCTTAACACCAGTGCAGAGGGAAAGCCTGGGCTGGTATGCTGGCAAGGCAGGGAGCCAGGGCATCTCCATAATCAGGGCTCCGCAAGAGAGGTGGAAGCCATGATCCGGATCCCCGACATGCCAGAGACTGCCCCCGATCAGGCCAGAACGTATCGCATACCGGTAAGTGTTCAAGGGGATACAAATCATGCTTTGGTGGATTCCGGTTGTAATCAGACCTCAATTCACCAGCGCCTGGTGCAAGGTGAGGCATTGGGGAGAGCACAAGCAGTGAAAGTGTGTGTGTGTGTGTGTGTGTGTGTGTGTGTGTGTGTGTGCGAGTGACAGGGATGTTCACGATTATCCCTTAGTGTCTGTCCGTATTCTATTCTGGGGCCAGATGCATAGAGTAAAGGCTGCAGTTAGTCCTCGTCTCACCCATTCATTGATTTTGGGTACTGATTGGCCAGGGTTTAAATAGCTGATGAAATATTTAACACATAGTGGGTCCTGCACTAGTAGGTCATGGGAAGATCCTGGTGTGGCATTGACTGGGGAAGCTGTCATAGAGCCGTCTACGTCAGCATGGCATCAGAGTGAGGAGCCAGCCCGCTCCTCCCTCTCTCGGGGATTCCCTTGGGAATTTCCCATTATAGCAGTCGCAAGACAAGACTCTGCGGCATGCGTTTGACCAAGTGAGAGTAATCGATGGCCAAACTCTTCAGCCAAGCTTGGCACCAACCTGCCCTTATTTTGCTATTATTAAAGATAGATTGTACCGAGTGATGCAAGACGCTCAAACTAGTGAACAAATAGCCCAATTGATAATCCCAAAGAGCTTCAGGGAACTCGTATTCCATGCGGCTCACTTTAATCCCATGGCTGGACACTTGGGGCAAGATAAAACACTAGCCCGAATAATGGCCTGGTTTTATTGGCCAGGGATTCGCAGGAATGTCTGTTGGTGGTGTGTGGCATGCCGTGAATGCCAATTAGTAAATCCCGCGGCCACTCCAAAAGCACCTTTGTGCCCTCTTCCCCTAATTGAGACCCCGTTTGAGCAAAATGGGATGGATCTCGTTGGGCCATTAGATTGGTCAGCATGGGGATATCGCTTTATTTTAGTTCTATTGGACTATGCAATACGATATCTGGAAGCAGTGCCTCTCTGCAATATCTCAGCACACAGTATTACAGTGCTCTTCCACTTTATCTCCCGGGTTGGGATTCCGAAAGAAATCCTGACAGACCAAGGCACTTTGCTTATGTCAAGCACACTGCGCGAGCTGTCCACACCAGTGTCTATCACCCACAAACGGATGGCTTAGTAGAGTGATTTAACCAGACACTCAAAACATAATCTGTAAATTCATAAGTGAAGATGCGTGTAATTGGGATAAGTGGGTCGAGCCCTTGTTGTTCACAGTACGAGAGGTCCCGCAAGCCTCCATGGGGTTTTCTCCCTTCTAATTATTATATGGGCGTAAGCTGCATGGCATTCTGGATGTGCTACAGGAAAATTGGGAGGAGGGACCTTCACCGCATAAAAATGAAATCCAGTATGTTCTTGACCTGTGCACAAAACTCCACACCCTCACCCAGCTAACCCAGGAGAATTTATGGCAATCACAAGAACGTCAAAGCCGGCTGTTTGATGGGGCACACGCCTGAGAGAGATCACACCGGGAGACAAAGTGCTTGTATTATTGCCCAAGTTGAGTTCTAAATTAGTCACCAAGTGGCAAGGGCCCTTTGAGGTCATACGGCGAGTCGGTGACGTCGACTATGAGGTGAAGCGAACGGACAGAGGTGGGGCACTGTGAATCTACCACCTCAACCTTTTAAAATACTGGAATGAGGGGGTCCCCATGATGTTAGCATTGGTAGTCCCAGAGAAGGCGGAGCTGGGGCCGGAGGTAAAAAGATAACATCTTGAACCAGTCTGGTCCCTCTAGGTGGGAGACCACCTCTCACTGACCCAACTCATGGAGGTAGCCAAGTTGCAGAAGGAATTTTCCGATGCGTTCTCACCCCTGGTCACACCCACCTCATAGAACACCACATCAAAATGACCCCGGGGTGGTAGTGCATAGCCACCCTTACCGATTACCCAAACACAAGGAAAAGGTGGTTCAGGATGAACTCAAGGCCATGCTTGGAATGGGCATAGTCGAGGAGTCCCACAGTGACTGGAGCAGCCCACTGATCCTGGTTCCCAAGACTGATGGGTCGGTCCGGCTCTGTGTGGACTATAGAAAGGTCAATGTGGTGTCTAAATTTGATACATACCCAATGTCTCGCATAGATGAGTTGCTTGATCGATTAGGCTTTTATTTATTATTTTATTTTATCACTTTTATTCGACACTGGATCTAACAAAGGGATATTGGCAGATCCCCTTGACTCCTGTATCCTGAGAGAAAACGGCCTTTTCCACACCGTTTGGATTACACTCCCTTTTGGGTTGTTTGTGGCACCCGCTACATTCCAGTGGTTTATAGATAGGGTCCTCCGCCCTCATGCTGCCTACATGGCCGCCTATCTAGAGGACATCTTAATCTACAGTAATGACTGGCCACAGCACTTGGAACACCTTAGGGCTGTTCTAAAGTTGCTGAGGCGAGCAGGCCTCACAGCTAACCCAAAAAACTGTGCAAGTGGGTGGAAGTACAGTATCTGGGGTTCCACATGGGCCATGGGCAGGTGTGTCCCCAAATTAACAAGACCACAGCAATTGCAGCCTGCCCGAGGCCCAAGACCAAAAAGGAGGTGAGACGGTTCTTGGGGATGGCTGGCTATTATCGTAGGTTTCTACCTAATTATTCGGACTTCACCAGCCCACTAGACATTCTCACTAAAAAGGGGGCTCCAGATCCAGTCCAGTGGACGGAGCAGTGCCAACAGGCCATCTCTGAGGTAAATGCTGCACTGTGTGGGGGGCCACTTTTACATTCCCCTGACTTCTCTCTCCCCTTTATTTTGCAGATCAATGCTTCAGACAGAGGGCTGGGGGCCGTTTTGTCCCAGGAGGTGGAGGGCGAGGAGCGCCCTGTGCTGTACATCAGCCAGAAACTGTTGATGCGTGAAAGCAAGTACAGCACAATTGAGAAGGAGTGTCTTTCTATCAAGTGGGTGGTCCTTGCCCTCCAATACTACCTGCTGGGGTGCCCTTTCACTCTCTGTTTGGACCACACACCCCTCCAGTGGCTCCACCACATGAAAGATGCCAATGTATGGATCACCCATTGGTATCTCACCCTCCAGCCATTTAAGTTTGACATCCACAGGCCAGGGGCACATGGTGGCAGACTTCCTGTCCTGTCATGGGGGGAGTCAGCTTCAGGCCGGACAGCTCCCCGGCCTGAGTCAGGCGGTTGGGGTATGTGGCAGTAGGGGCATGGGCAAGCAGCAGTCTGTGAATGGAGGGCGGGGTCGGGGAAGGTAAGTGCCTAAGTCATTCTACCTGCTGTCAATTAATTTGTGTGTGTTTGTTACAGGAATGGAGCATAAAAGGAGGGAGAGAGCAGAGAAAAGATGCTCTCTCCCCGACCATAACGCATGTGTGAGTGAGTGAGTGAGTGAGTGAGTGAGTGAAATAAAGAAAGAGAAATAAAGAAAGGAAGCTCAATAAAGTGTTTGCGTAAACATCAACTCTCGCGTGCCGTGCTTCTGTGCTCCACCCACATCAAGAACTGTTACAATCTTTTCTTCTCACTTTCCATTACTGTAGTCGGTCTTTCAGTTTCATTCACACACTCATGTCCTCCATTTTTCTCTCCCGTTTCAAATTTGTATCCCACAATGCCTTGTGTGAATGGGGAAAGTCCACCATGTCATGCATGATGTAGTATCTTGAATTGGGTCATGGTGAAGCAGGGAAAATAGCAGAGAATGTAGGGGTATGTGGGCCTAAATTCATTAATTGCTCTATTTGAAAAAAAAAAAAACCTGAATAAAATTGGAAGCCTGTGACATGAATTCAGTAGCTTTTGGTCCACTAAACAAAAATAATTGTGTGTCAGGGGGAAAAAAATGTTTATGACCTCAACCTAAAAATATATGTCTCAGCACATATTTTCACAATTTGCACAAATTCATGTAGGATAAAACAGTCAAGTAACCCTTACACTTGGCATTGGATGTTTAAACATTGATTTATGTGGAACAAAGAAGGAAAGAAGCAGGAAAAGAAGGAAGGAAGAAGAAAAGGAAGAGAGGAGGAAAAGAGGGGAGAAAAACAGGACAGGGAGTAAGAAAGATAGGAAGGAAGGAGGCAGAGGTATGTATAGGAGGAGGAAGCAAAGAAATGAAGGAGGAAGAAAATTAAGGGAGACTTGTCATTCTCCTTTCTCAATTTCAAATGTTTTCATGTTTTCTTCCCACTGACTTAATTATCACATGTAAAAATGCAATTGGTATTTAAAGGGCTTGTACATGTGGCTGCTATAGTGCCTATTACCTAGAGGAGGCACTGCAGACTTGGACATGATTTCCTCTTTCTTTATTATTTTATCTTGCTCATGCTCAGTGTCCAAAATGGTTCCCTATTCCCAAAGTGTGCATATCTGTTACTCCCTAGAATGGACACAAGTGTACATTAATGAATATTACAAGCGCACTGAATAGTCCTGTGCCTTTATATGTGATGAGAATACCAAAAACTCTCAAAATATTACACTATACAGTGATTAGGGTGTGGTTTCATACATGGAGAAGATCCTCAGCATCTCTCTCTCTCTCTCTCTCTCTCCCCTGATCACCTCACCTATTTTTGTCCTTTTCCTTTCCTTTCTTTTATTCTTACTTTTCCAAGGCTGTGTTCTCTGAAGAGCAGTGAAAGTATGAATGGTGAGAAAATGTCTTCAGTAAACACAATGCAGCTTGTGAACTTTCATGCTACATTAGCTCTTATAGCTAGGCATTAAGCCCGGGGGGTTCTCTTCTCACTGTCAGACTGGAGAATGTGAATATGAACACACACACACAGCAGAACATTAGCTCATATCTAAAAATTGCCCAATGACATTTTCTTCCAACAGACAGGAAATGAAGCCTGTAGCTTCGAATTGCAATCATCCAGCTCTGGCATGATGGAAGACCACATACTGTGTGTCTCTGAAAGCATGCAAGCCCAGATATTATGTTTTTTGTTCATCTTGCGAACACCAACATGTTTTTTTTATTTATTATTTTTATTTTTAATTTTGCTTGGAGGAATACTATATAGGTCTTAGGCCTCTCTCACCTCAGCCTTGATGACGAGTTACTATGGAAACAGAAATGTGAAAACGGGGTACTTGTAAGTTATGAGAATGAGCTCCTGCATCTTCGAGGTTTCTGACTGTAGAGATTATTTATGAGCTACAGAACCTTGGCGCCTGAAAGACACACAGAAAGTTTGAACATGGTTTGTATCTTGGTGCAAAGTTTCAGAAAAATATCATAATTTCCTTCTTTGCTTTTCGTCCCTGGATTTGGTTGGATAAAAAAAAAAAATCCAAAATCTGATGCAATACTGAGGTGACTTTTTGTTCTCAGTTGAATGGATCTGATTATAAGTGGAGGAGGGACATGCCCAATACTCCCTCCCTCTTCCTAGCTCATTATTCCTCTCTTACATGCCCTCTAGTCTCTCTTTCTCTCTCGGGTGTTGCAGCAACACAATAACCTTTCTATGCCTCTGCCACCTTAAGGTGCAGGAGGCATTATGTTTTTGGGTTGTCCGTGCGTGCATGTGTCCATCCCGAAACCTTTTGAACACAATATCTCAAAGGCTAATGAAAGGAATTTCACCAAACTTTCACTATTTGTGCGCTTTGGGAGAAAAATGAACTGATTAGATTTTGAGATCAAAAGGTCTAAGGTCAAGGTCACTGTGAGGTCAAATGTCTGTCTGAAAACCTT
>JAODXR010043897.1:0-11512 GCA_028877395.1 Cathorops festae | reverse complement strand
GTGAGATCAGTCAGCGGGCTGGTGATGTCCAAATAATTAGGTATAAACCTACGATAGTAGCCAGCCAGCCCCAGGAAATGTCTCACCCTCGTTTTGGTCTTGGGCCTTGGGCAGGCTGCAATCACTGATGTCTTATTAATTTGGGGATGCACCTGCCCATTGCCCAAGTGGAAGCACAGAAACCATACTTCCAACCGTGCAACCGCACACTTCGTCAGGTTGGCTGTGAGACCCACTCGCCTCAGTGACCCAAGGATGGTCCTCAGGTGTTTTAGGTACTGCGGCCAGTCATTACTATAGATAATAATATCCAAGTATGCGGCCGCATAGGTGTCGTGGCGGCAGAGGACCCTGTCCATAAGCTGCTGGAATGTAGCGGGTGCCCCAAACAGCCCAAAAGGAAGGGTGACAAATTGGTGTAAGCCAAACAGTGTGGAAAAGGCCATTTTCTCTCGCATAATGGAGTCAAGGGGATCTGCCAATTTCACTTTGTCAAATCCAGTGTTGAATAAAAATGAGCCGTGCTAGTCGATCAAGCAACTCGTCAATACGAGGCATTGGGTACGCATCGAATTTAGACACTGTGTTTATTTTCCTATAGTCCACACAGAACCAGACCGACCCGTCGGCCTTAGCAACCAAGACCACCAGGCTGCTCCAGTTACTGTGGGACTCCTCGACGATGCCCATGTCGAGCATGGCCTCGAGTTCTTCCCAAACCACCTTTTTCTTTGTGTTCAGGCAGCCTCTAAGGGCAGCTACACACTACCACCTCCGGGGGCGTCTCAATGTGGTGTTCTATGAGGTGAGTGCAGCCGGGCAGGGATGAGAACATGTCCGAAAATTCGTCTTGCAACTGTGCAACCTCCATGAGTCGGGTCATGGAGACGTGGTCTCCACAGGGGATCGGAGTGGTAGTCAATGTTCTCTTTTAAACCTCTTGCCCCAGCTCCGCCTTCTCTGAAACCAACGACACCAATGCCACGGGGACCACCTCGTTCCAATATTTTAGCAGATTGAGGTGGTAAATCTGTAACACCCCACTCCTGTCCATTCACCTCACCTCATAGTTGATGTCCCCGACTCGTCATGTGACCTCAAAGGGTCCTTGCCACTTGGCGATCAATTTGGAGCTTGACGTGGACAACAGTACAAATACTTTATCTCTTGGTGTGAACTCCCTAAGGCGCATGCCCCTGTCGTACAGGCAGCGTGCCGTTCTTGGGCCTGCTGCAAATTTTCCTGGGTTAGGTGTGTGAGTGTGTGGAGTTGTGTACAGGTCAATAACATACTGAATTTCATTTTTGCTCGGTGAAGGTCCCTCCTCCCAATTTTCCTGCAGTACATCTAAAATGCCCCACAGTTTACCCCCATATCATAATTCGAATGGGGAGGACCACGTGGAGGCTTGTGGGACCTCTCGCACTGAGAACAACAGGGGTTCGAGCCATTTATTCCAGTTGCATCCTCACTTACAATTTTTTTGTAAGTGGTGCTCCCCACAGCACCAGCAAACCAGCCCAGGCTCTCTCTCTGCACTGGCGCTCTGGGGCTCAGTCACCTGAGGGGGGGGGGAGAGAGACAGACACAGAAGCAGGAAACGGGAGGGCACCACGGGTGTGGCAGGCTGGCTGTGAGGGAGCCGGCCCCCTCCTCCAAGGTGGGGGAATAGGGCAAGGATGAGACACAGAAGGGGAGAGAGAGAGAGAGAGAGAGAGAGAGAGAGAGAGAGAGACACAGAGAGACAGAGAGAGGAGAAGAGATCTGCAATCCTGCTGTGGGAACAGCTACCAAATGATCCTCCACCAACTCGATGGCCTGATCCAGTGATGCCGGGTGATGGCACTGGACCCACTCTGTGGTTCCCTCGGGAAGCCAGACAATGAACTGCTCCAGTGCCACCAGATCGATGATTCCCTCCGTGTCACGATTGTCAGCCCTCAGCCACCGCAAGCAGGCATCCCAAAGTTGCTGGCCAAATGCAAATGGCCAGCTGGCCTCCTCTAGACATAGAGCGGGGAAGCGCTGGCATTGTTGTTTGGGGGTGCGCCCCACATGCTGGAGGACGGCCCTACGCAGGTCTGAGTAGACCAGCCGGCTGTCAGCGGGGAGCTGTAGCGTAGCCAGCTGCACCTCTCCCGGAGGACTCCATGGGGCTGTTCTCCTCTGTGCTCCATCCCAGGTTTCAGCACCACTGTGTATCTTGGAGCGGGTGGGTGGAGCACAGAATTACGGCAGGCCAGAACTGAGTTTCCAAAACTCTTTATTTAGACACTTTTCAGTCATCTTAAAAAGCACTCTCAGTCACACACACAGACAAGCACACACATCAGTTGTCTGGTTGGGGAGAGAGCACTCATTCTCCTCTCTCTCCCTCATTATATCAGGCGTGGTCACTGGGGAAGACACACACAGGTTAATTCACATCAGGTGCAGTGATTCTGCCACTTACCTTCCCTGACTCCCCCCTCCAGTCACAGACCAACGGTTGACCATGACCCCACTCTCAGAGCTATGTATAGACAAATCATGAAACACGTTCAGCATAACAAAACTTAGACAAATGGAACTGAAATAAAACAAACAGAAAGCAGAGTCATAAATCAGAAACATCAACCAGAGTCATTAAAACAGAGTACTTAAACATGATGAGAAACAACCGTGACAGAAATCATAACAACAATCAGACAGAGATACAATTCTTTGAATCATATAAGTGTTGGCAGCATACTTTTAAGCATTTGCTGATTGCACTCCAAATCAGCAACAGATGTGTACACACAATTATCCCAAGGGTGTGTGCTATGCATTCTGTGTGTGTGGTCACACGGTCCTGCTCAAGCAACACCAGGCTCGAGCACACACAAGTGTGATATCCTGAGACAACAGTTGCAAATATGATTAAATAGTTTATGTTCCATTGGACTGTTGCCAACCTTCCTGGATGTGGCCATATAAGAGGAAAATCAATTACAGATTGAACAAAAGGATAGTCCCTCTTGTAGACAAAGAGCCAAGGACAACTCTTAAAGAGATAAAAGCTGAACTCCAAGATCAGGGTACAACAATATTAGATTGCACCATTAGTCACTTTTTAAGCTACAGCAGGCTCAAAGGAAGGACTCCATTGTTGAAAGGAGAAAAAAAAAGCCAGACTGGAATTTAGTAAAATGCATATTGACTTACCACAGTCCTCCTGGAAGAATGTCCTTTGGACAGATTACATAAGTCAAGCTGATTGGCAAGTCACATCAGCTTTCTGTCCACAGAAGAAAAAAAATGAAGGTTTCAAAGAAAAGAATACCATACTGAGTGTGAAACACAGAGGAGGCTTTGTTATGATTTGGGGCTGCTTTGCCGCATCTGGCACAGGATGCCTTGAAACTGTGCAGGGCTCAGTGAAATCTCAAGACTATCAGGAAATTCTGGAGTCAAACGTACTACCCAGCGTCCAATAGCTTTGTCTCAGTTGCAGGTTATGGGTCCTCCAACAAGATAAAGAAATCTCAAGACTATCAGGAAATTCTGGAGTCAAACGTACTACCCAGTGTCCAATAGCTTTGTCTCAGTTGCATGTTATGGGTCCTCCAACAAGATAAAGACCCAAAACACACAACTAAATCTACCAAGAATGGTGAAGAGTAAAATCTTGGACTATTCTTATGTGGTCTTCTATGAGTCCTGATCTGAATCCTATTGAACATCTTTGGAAAATGCTGAAACATGCAGTGTGGAGAAGGCACTCTTCATAACTGAAACAGTTACAGCAGTTTGCTCAAGAAGTGTGGGCCGAACGACCTGTAGGTGTAACAGACGTTGCGTTGTGTTTTCATCAATCTTTTATTCTGAAGTAAAGACATTAAAACATTGCTGAGGACAGGCTGCAAAACGTCCAGGGCACCGGCCCTTACACTTCCAAAACAAACTGCACACATATACAAGAATACTCAATGATGACAAGTGACCCAATAACAACATGTACCTGAAGAAGAGACATTAAAACATTGTTGAGGACGGGCTGCAAAACGTGCAGGGCACCAGCTAAAAACAGTAGTATGAAAGACACGAATGTTAGCATTCATTTAGACTACACAATCTTCATAAGCCAGATCTATAACCACGGAAAAAATGCACCCGAACACACAATGTTATATTCTCGTAGATTAATGTCTAGATCTAGGTACATATAGAGTATCTTGAAATAAGGGACTGAATGCATAAACAAAACAAAAACACAAAATATATATTCAGAGAATCAAAGTCGTGACCTACCCCTTACACTTCCAAAATGAACTGAACTGAACGAGCCCAGCGCCTCGTTCCCATAACTACTTGCGCTCTTAAAGGGCCAGCGCAGTATTTCCCCACCAACATACACAGTGGCAAGTGGAAGAAAATAAACCTGTTACACTCTCCCCCTCTGAATTCCACTTGCCCAAAGAAAAGAAAATGAGGCTTGCAAAGCCTTGCAATCATATGTTACCAAATATTCCTGTTTTAGAAATCATTACACCATAATGAAGGAGTTTATACATCCCCAGGTAAACATGCCCATTACATGTTAAGTACACTTGATAACAAAGTAGGAAAACGCCTCAATGAGAAAACAAATGAGCAAAATTCCCAAAACGCAGCATTGAGAACAAGAAGAGAAAAATAAAAAAATTGTCAAAACAGGACTAACCTATCTTTGTGCGTTAACCCAGGCAATTCTAAACCCACACAGCTATCCTGTTAAACCCATCACCCCACACTCTCTGCATTTGCATCGTTTCAATTAGTCTTTTAACAGGCTTAATGTACCGCCCAGCCCTAGATATCATGCGAGATCCTACTGTCTGACAGTCAGAAACAGGGGCCTGGGCAGCAGTCAGGTCTGAATTATGGCTAGAGACAGCGTGTGGGGGGTGCGTATGGTCATAATCAAGGGTCATACTGTCAGCAGCACTTGGCATAGAGGGGGCAAAGTTTGTATGCTTGATAGGAGTACTTAGGCCACTTGGGCCAACATCCCCCTCGAACAGTTCAGGTGCAGGGACCAGGTCTTCCCCTCCACTTGGTATGCCACCTTCCCATGCTGACTCTGGACTCTCATCCTCAGACACTTCGCTAGGCAGCTCCGACACCCAGGCACTAGTTCTCTGTTCGACAGTCATATCAACCGTAGGCGAATCACTTGATGCCGAACAACTGAACCTCCCATCCATCTCATCTTGTATTTCACACAACGGCAGGAAGTTGACGGGCATAATAAGATTGCGATGCACAGTTTTCTCCTGTCCATTGGCAGGGTTGCGAAGCTTGTACACATGAATGTCAGGGTTCTTGTCAGTGACAACGTAGAGGGAATTTTCCCACCTGTCAGCCAGTTTCCTTTTTCCACGTTCCCCCTTATTGGCAAGCAGTACGTGGTCACCAACTTCAACAGGGGCCCCTCTGACTTTTCTGTTATACAGGTCTGCATGCCTTTTTAGCTGTTTACTGGCAGAGGACTGAGCAGCTTTAATGGCTTCCCGCAGGTCCTGTCTGAGGCACTGGACGTACTTGTCATAGTCCACCACAGTTGAGTCCTGCAAGACTTCATCAAACAGCATGTCCACTGGTAAGCGAGGCGTTCTCCCAAACATGAGATGGAAAGGGGCATGTCCCGTGGTCTCATGAACAGTGCAGTTATAGGCAAAGGTCAGGGATTTAAGCATCTGAGGCCACCTGTGTTTTGCCCTAGCTGGCAATGCTCGAATCATGTTGCCTAATGTTCTATTAAACCTTTCAACCCCACCATTGCCCATGGGGTGGTAAGGTGTAGTATGGGACTTCTCCACCCCAGCCACGTTCAGAAGCTCTGCAATGAGATTGCTCTCAAAGTTGGCACCTTGATCTGAATGAATACGGCGTGGGAAGCCATACACACAGAAGATGTTGTCCCACAGTTGCCGGGCAACAGCTTTTGCAGATTGGTTTGGGCAAAGAAAGGCATGGGCTAGCTTCGTAAAATGGTCTGTGACAACAAGGACATCGAGTGACTTGTTAGAAGCATCCTCAGCACACCAGAAATCCACACAAACCAAATCTAATGGCTCTGTACTGACAATGTTACCCAGAGGGGCTCTGGCCTCTGGTTCCGGGGACTTGCTGAAGACACATCTACGACAACATTTCACATACTCTTTGACATCAGCCTCTAAGTCTTGCCAGAAGAACCTCTGCCTGGTCAACCACAGCGTTCTCTGTTGCCCTTGATGCCCGGCCTCGTCATGGACACCTTTGAGGACTGTGTGTTTCAGTGAGGTAGGTACAATAAGACGGTAGGATTTCCTTTTCGACACTGGTTCCTTCGACACACGATACAGCACCCCCATTCGCAGCGTCAGCTTCTCCCATGACTTAAGCAGCTT
The DNA here is from genome assembly GCA_028877395.1 of Cathorops festae. Lineage (NCBI taxonomy): Eukaryota > Metazoa > Chordata > Actinopteri > Siluriformes > Ariidae > Cathorops > Cathorops festae. The sequence continues at coordinate 5,117 of JAODXR010043897.1, read as the reverse complement.
CACGGCCTCCCGTGGTTCATGGCAACGCTCTCTCCTTGATGGTCTTCGACCCCGTTCCACATAAAACACCACTCTAGCAAGCACACTATCCTCACGCTGCTTCGTCATGATGTCATCCCTGGACAGTGCTCCAACAGTGGTGACTTCAGCTGGCACTAAAGTTTGCGGAAACTGTGGCAAAAGGAGCGCTTGGCAATGCAACCACGGGTCTTCCCTGGTGTGAGAGGCCAATACAGCAGACACCTCATCACAGGAGAGAGGTAGGGCAGAAGGAGGAACAGTGGACCGACCATTCGCAGCTAGACCAGTCACACCAGTCTGCAATCTGTTCAGAGTTGGTGAGTGGCTCTCCCCATCATCCTCCCCACGAGGGTGGTTGGACCATCGGAATACATCCTGTACCCTCCGAGCTTGAACTCCGGCTGCCTCATCCAATAGCTCTTTATAAGGCACTCGAGTGAGTCTGTGTAGAGCACTGGGCTTTGCAAAGGGCTGCCTACTCAATGCATCAGCCACAGTATTCTTTGGCCCTGGGATGTATCTGATGTCAAATTCATATGGTGCCAACTTTGCAACCCACCTTTGCTCGCATGCATCCAGCTTCGGTTTGGACAAAATGTAAGTGAGTGGATTATTATCGGTCCAAACTGTAAATGGCCGCCCTTTTAGCCAGTGGCTAAATTTATCACAGACTGCCCAACGTAAAGCAAAAAACTCAAGTCTGTGGGCAGGATACTTGGACTGTGCATAGGTGAGAGATTTGCTTGCAAACGCCACAGGCCTGGCTTTGTCTGCATTCTCAGCGACCTGTGAGAGAATGGCGCCCAAGCCATTACTAGATGCATCCACAGACAACAGGAATGGCCTGTTGAAGTCAGGGTGGGCCAGGAGAACCTGATCAAGAAGGGCTTGTTTCAGTCGCATGAAGGCCTGTCTGCATTCATCAGTCCAGTCAGCTGCTGTTAGCTTTCTCACAGCTTTCTTTTTGGTTCGCCCTTTTCCTTGGCGTGCCATTCTGGGCCCAGTAGTCAACTCAAACAAGGGCTTTGCAATAGCTGAACACCCTTCTATAAACTGTTGGTAATATATGACCATGCCAAGAAATGACCTGATTTTGGACTGTGAAGGAATATTCGAATTGTCTTCCATGAGATCTTTTTCTGTCATCCTAGTGATGACCTCAATCTTGTCTGGGTCTGTGGCAATCCCAGCTTCACTAACAACATGACCTAAAAATCTGACAGAGGTTTCCATGAAATGACATTTCTTCTGTGCCAGCTTAAGATTGTGTTGCTGTAGGCGGCTAAAAACCATCTCTAACCGTTGCAGTCCTACCTCTTCGGTGGGTGCAAAGACAAGAAGATCATCAAGGTAGCAAAGCAGACTTGAAAAGTTTTGGTCTCCAAAAATATTGAGCATCATTCGCATAAATGTGGCTGGGCTATTACACAGGCCCTGCGGTAGCCTATTGTACTCATAGAGTCCAAATGGCGAGGTAAAAGCTGTAAACCTCCGATCATCCTCATGGACCTCCACATTGTAATATCCAGAAGTCAGATCCATAGTAGAGAAGTAGGCATTACCGCCTAAAGCGGCAAGAGCATCTGCTTGATGCGGTAAGGGATGGGCATCCTTGATTGTGCGGGCGTTGAGCCACCTGAAATCGGTGCACAACCGTAAATCACCTGACTTTTTCCAGACAAGAACGAGTGGGGAGGCATATTCACTGCTGCTCTTACGAATAAGTTCACACTCCTCCATCTCATCTAGAGTTTGCTTAAGCTTGTCATACTGATTAGGTGACAACCGCCGGTATGGCAGTCGAAAGGGCTTGTCGTCACTCAGTCTGATTCTGTGCACAAATCCTGTAGCCTTCCCACAATCAAGTTTGTGCCTTGAGAAGATGGACTCGTAGCGAGCTATAAGCTGCACCAGCTTCGCACGACCCTCAGGTGTCAATTGGGGGGAGTCAATGTCTGCCAGGCCCAGCTCGTGCAAAACATCACTGCCTGCCCCATTGTGCTCTGGCTCACTGTTTATGGTCAGGCTGTCAGCACTGTTCATGTCATTTTCCAAAACGCCATCCACTTTCGAAGCCTGAAGCTGTAGCATTGGGTTCGCTGCCACGGGCCGCACTTGTTCTGCACAATCAAAATCCTCTAATGCCGCACATGGGAAGACATCTGCCAGCTTAGCATTGCGCCTCAGCGTTGTTGCTCGAGTTAACGGATTGACAATTTTCACTGGCAGCCACCCATCCTTTCTCAAGATTGCCACAGTTCGCCCTATGAGAATGTTTCTTGGTCTTGGGCGGGCTCGGGTGGGCTCAATGACAACAGCACTGCCAGCTGAAATGTTCTGGCAATCCTTGAGACGTGCCCAAACTAAATGCTCTTGTAAAGGCTCCAAAGTTACCGCTTGCTTTAGTCTCAGTGTTCCAACCTTGTCTGGCACGTTTTCCCCCCGCCATCTCTCCACGTTGGCCAAGAGAGATAAAAGCCGTTGCTCTTCATCAGTACACAATGTTGGGTTTGTTTCAAATACATCATTCTTTTTGACACGTATGAGGTGTTTAATGAAGTTGCTCCCAATGATCAGATCATCAATTTGGCCATCCACAATCAAAACAGGAACAGAGGCCCTATGGCCGAACACTGTTAAAAACAAATCACATGCCCCTGCTGCCCTGGTCTTCATTCCACCACATCCAACGAGCACTACATCGACTGAGTGGATTGAGTCACTTGACAAAGCACCAGCTTCACACAGACGTGGCACAGCTTCAGAAGTCAGTGTACAAGCCATCGAGCCACTGTCGATCATTGCCCGCAACTCCATCACATCATTCACGCCAACAGGAGTATAGAATAGGTCATCATTTGGAGCTACCTTGTGTATATTCTGATAGATCACTTTCACATTAGGCGCTTCTGAAGCACATGCACCAGAATACACAGACATTGCATCATCAAAGTTAGTCATGGGGACATCATCAGGCCCATCACTTGTCCCCTCCCCGCATGGGCCATCTATTTTCCCTGCATATTGGTCGGGCCTCGTGGAGGGAGCCCTATTGTAGGGGTAATCCGCTCTTGGGCTGGGGCCTGAGGGCACAGTGCTCGAGTATGCCCGGGTGCGTGACACAGGAAGCACAGCTGCTCATCCCGACAGTGCTGTACTGTGCTGTGACCGGACTCCCCACACACTGAGCAAGGCGAAGACGGGTTCAGTCGCCGCCTAAACCGTTGTTGTGGGCGAGGGCCTGGGCTGTTCATTACCTGCTGTGGTCTCTGATCAAGGACACGCTCCAGTAATGCAATGACTTGTGCAAGGGGTTCAGACGTAGTGAGGGAAGCCGCTACCATTGGGGCAGGCGACTGTTCAGTGGCTGGCCCTGTTTGGGTCACTGGCACAGGATTGTTTCTTGGTGAAACTACAGGGAGCGCTACCTCCTGCTTCAGTGCAGAGACATTTGATGTTGGACATGCCAGATGCTTGGCTCTGCTTTCCCTCTGATGCTCTTCCACTCTCTCATGCACTTCACCAGCAGTCCATTTATGCAGGGGTTTGCACTTGAAAATCAGGCAGAGGCCAGGATCAGGGCAGTGTCGAATGAACATAGCAGTCACTTCATGTGCAGGGTCTTCTATCTTCTTGCCCTGTCTCTTGACACAGTCCTCTGCTACTTCAATCGCTCTGTTTAGCCTAATCCAATAATCAAACGGCTTCTCGCCAGTCAGGGGGAGCGTCGAGTAAAAGTCAGCTAATGGCATGTCTGAGTAAACTACGTCGCTAAAGTGTTGCTTCAGAATGTCAAAAATCGGGCCTGGGCCTTTGCTCAAGTCAACGGTAGAGTCACTACGTAACCCAACCCTGACAACATCCCTCGCCCGCCCCATGATCCTACTCATCACTTCATCAGACTGCTCCTGGGCACTAAATCCCTTCTTACACAGGTAAACCATCATAAGTTCCTCCCACTCTTGCACAGTACATTTCTCTGAGCCGTCTCCCCTGAAAAATGTTGGTGCCTTCACATCAGATTTCACCACAAAACTAATGCTTGAACCCTCCCCAGCTGTATCATTTTGTTTAGGGCCTGGCGTTTCATTTACTACTTTGGTTGCCCCTAAACAGGCCACAATACTCTCGCCAATAGACTGCCCCACCCGCTCAACAATATCCGCTAACATGTCAGCTGAAAGCCCCCTGTTACCCAAAGGTGAGGTCAGCTCAGAGTTAGCACGGTGAGGGGCATTTTCATCAGCACTGCGTAACTGTAAAGGGTCAGAGTTCAGAATTGGTGTAGAGCTAAAAGGCTGCATTGCTTCAGCATGATGAGTTGACTCAGAAAACCTAGGCATTAGACCCAACCCTCTGCCTCTACCCCCACTAATATTACCAAAACCAGTAGGAGTATCCATTCTAATTCAGGGTACTGAGTGAAATTATTGAATACAATAAAAATATAATGCCAAAAAAAAAATTAAGAACAAATAGGGAATATTCACTTAGAATGCACCTTATATGAAACAAAAAGATTAAACAAAAATGAATGACAATATTCAGCCAAGTTAAAGAGAAAAAAAAAAAAAGCCACACGTCTCACTTCAGTGTACAAAAAAAAAAATGGGCAGAAAAGTTCAATATCTCTTATTCATAGTACAATACTGCCACCCTGTCCTTAAACATAAACAACCGATCTCTACCAGTGATGGCAAAATTACCTCAGAATATGACTAGCCTAGCTATCTGTACCCCATGGAAGCATGTAACCCCGGTGATTCTTGCCAGCTGCAGCAGCGTCGGTATTCTTCAAGTTCCACCTCGACGAACAGCATGCACAAGAAGACCGTCACGGCACCAGTGTAACAGACGTTGCGTTGTGTTTTCATCAATTTTATTCTGAAGAGACATTAAAACATTGTTGAGGACGGCTGCAAAACGTCCAGGGCACCGGCCCTTACACTTCCAAAATGAACTGAACTCATATACAAGAATATTCATAATGATGACAAGTGACCCAATAACAACATGTACCTGAAGAGACATTAAAACATTGTTGAGGACGGCTGCAAAACGTCCAGGGCACCGGCTAAAAATAGTAGTATGAAAGA
>JAODXR010040041.1:0-11619 GCA_028877395.1 Cathorops festae | reverse complement strand
CCTAGTTCTCTCTCTCTCTCTCTCTCTCTCTCTCTCTCTCTCTCTCTCTCTCTCTCTCTCTCCTGCCCTCCTGCTCTGCCTGTCCATATGCTGCATGTGTAATTGCATTTGATTTGACCTAAATGAATCAGTTGTTTGCAGCTTTGAGCTTTCAAATTTTTTTTAATTTGAAGGTGTCTTTATGAGAGGATTGTCTCAGCTTCATTATACAACTGCTGACAAAATATATAGAGATGTACAGCACTGTGCAAAAGTCTTAGGCACGTGCAAAGAAATGCTGTAGACCAAAAACGGCTTAAAAATAATGAAATTAAAGGTTTCAACTTAAAAAAAATACTATAAACAGCAGTGAGCCATAAAACAAAGTCAGTATTTGGTGTGAGACAATGGTTTGCTTAAAAAAAAGTCTCAGGTACAATCAGTGCAGTTTTATAAGGAAATGAGCTGTGGGCTTTACTGAGCATTTTGCAGAACCAGATACAGTTCTCCTGGACACTTTGTCACACTCGCTTCTCAGTGGCGGCGGCAGAGGGTGGACGGGGGGCGACCCCCCCTAAAATTATGTTGAGGGTGCTGTGCCCCCCCAAGTTACGATGGGAATCCTTTGACTATTTATAAGGAAGAAAAGTTAAGAGTAGTGTGAATAAACAGCCCGCTACGCGCCATTGTTTTCCCTTATTAAATCCTGCTGCGTCCCTTCATCTTGGCACCCCGGTGACATCCTATTGTTACTGTAGGTTGGTAGCACCCATTCACACCAAAACCGATGCAAATTATCCTGGCCCTGACGTCACCAATTGCCTCCGCTTTCCGGGATTTTCCTTATTTGACTTATGCAGAACTGCAAAACCCATCACTTTAAGTAGACAAGCTGATTTATGAATATTCTATGGACTAATTAACTCATTGCTGTGGCAACTGGCTAGACATGTCTGGTCTCCTTGGGTACTTGCACCAAAGTGGGGACCCTGTGACAGCAAGGCTATGACATTTGTATCTGACTGATGACTCGTGTCCTGTCCGGATGACTAAATAGCATTCATGAAGCGTACAAGCAGTTTTGGGCACCCAAAAACATGATGCTGCTCTAGATCTAAATGAATTTGCTTGCTGCCCTGACTACTGACTGAAAATCAGTATGAAGAGGAGTTTCAGACAAATATCCATTTCAAACTTTTTGGGCTCAACAAAGGTACCCAAGTTGCTTGATGATAACGAGGTAAGTTTTCAGTATAAATTTTTTTAACATCCCAAGTCAAATTTCGCAAACTAAGAAATGAATGACTGTTTACTCGCACTGAAGACTAAAGGAAAGACAGTTATTTGCACTCATGCTTTCTACCACGTAGCTGGGCAGGTATATAACTCTATTAGTTCTGTTAGGACATTGAGGAAAATTTTTCTTGCATTTTGTTTTTGTGTGTGTGTGTGTGGGGGGGGGCAGATCCATGAGAAAACTAAGGGAATGTAGTTTTTCCAATTTACCAATACAGCCCCATATGTAATTCATACATGCTTCAATACACCAATATCATACAGTTTTGATTTGGAAAAAAATATGCAACAAACAGAAAAAAAATTCATTCGCACCCAATCTGGGGTCACGACCAGTCATTACCAGTCAGTTGGGTTTCCTGGGAGTTGACAGCGGTCCTTAAAGGATCGGGAATATTACTTTCACGGGCTTATTCCTCGGTCAAAACAGGATTGCCGAGAGATGTGATTGTTTTTTATGTATCATTACATGTTTATTCAAATTTTCCAAGGCTATTTGACCTAATCATTGAAATATTTGACTAGCACTGTGTGAAGTTTCATCATGGATGAAATGTTCTCTAATAGAGACATTAAACTTAGCTTTACTCCACCAAAATTTGCCTCTCAAAATGTGGGAAATAGCATTTTAGAAAGTTAAAAATTCTAAAAATTTCACAGGGGGCATGCCCCAGGACCCCCCTAGATTTGGCATGCTTTCAGCATGCAACATGTCACCCCACCCCCTCCAAAACTTCCTGCCACTGCATCTGGGTGGTATTTGTGAAAAAATAGTATGCGAGTTAGGAACATTGGGAGCTCAAAACTCTTACAGCCTGCAGGTCTTGTACAAATCTTCACTGTGTATTTCTTAACTGGGGAAATGGGAGTGCGCATGGGGGAGTTAGGGCAATCTACAGTTACCCCTGCTGCTTTCAAGGACTTGAACACAGGCCTAATGCCCTCTATAGCTTCAGGTTTCAGGGGATATTGGGACTTACAGGGTCTTAATTCAAATTTTGGGGTCATCACCACTTGCTCAATGTCCTTTATTAGTCCCACATCATGTTTACCTTGAGCCCAAAATTGTTTGGGGACCTCTGCTAAACATGGTGAATCAATTGAAAGTTTAGAAAATTGCCATTCAGTCTCCAGCACAGGTTTCTCATCAGTTACCAATACATGTCTCTCTACAGTAACAGTAAAAGTCAAATTCATTTGAAATGCATTCATAGTTTTATAGTATTTTTTTTTTTATCTGTGGTATGTTGCCAATCATTTGCACTTACACACTTTAACACCCATTCATAGTTTTGGGTGTTGCATTCATAGTTTTATAGTATTTTTTTTTATCTGTGGTATGTTGCCAATCATTTGCACTTACACACTTTAACACCCATGGGCCCAAATCCTTCCACCTATCCCTTTTGTTCTGCCAAGGACACATGTAGAGCTGTGTGTGAACTAAATGTCAGTTGGTAACTGCTTGGTGGTTGTGCAAGCACGGCACACGTGATTATCCCAAAATAACTTCTTTAACAACAGTTCCTCAGGTTGATTAGGGTGTTTTCTACCTTCCTTAAACCAGTTCTGCTCGAACTTAACATCTGGGTACCCATGGTAGAAAACTCTGAGAATCTGTATAAACCATCTGTATAAATGGTTATGTTTTGATTTAATACCTTTGGAGGAGCAATTAATTTTTTTTTGGGGGGGGGGGGGGGTTCCCTTGTGTTTTGTAATATAGGATAACTGCAAATCATCCAACATAGATATTCACTGCTTGTATTTGAAGTGGTGGCAATCTTGGGTGATCTTTCCGTCCCAAACAAAGTTCTTTTTCCAGCAAGTTTGAGACAAGTTAGTAGTGTCTACAATTATCCAATTTTCTTTAGCAATTCATTTTATATCTCTTATCCTTTTAGCCACATGACACAAAAGACTTTCTGCACTGTCTAAAGGATATTTCTTCTCAGTAGGTGTCTATACATTTGACCAGACTGACTAGTGTCAGTATCAATAATGACAACTGGAGTTCAGAGCAACATCCAGACATGGCCACTGTGGACTACACTTCCCAAGTGTCACTGCACGCCTCCTCTCCAGAATTCTGAAGGTGCACCTGTTTCCCATTTCCTCAGTAATTAGCCCTGATACTTAAACACAGTAAACACACATGGTCACTGGGAAGTATTATTCTGTGTTTCAGTACCCGATCATACCAAGCCATTTACTAACTTCCTGACTGTTTGTGACTCCGACCGAGTTTCCTGTTTACTTCCGAATTTGAACTCTCATCTTGTCTCTGATAATCTGTTCACACATTGACCGACCCCTGCTCAACCCTGACTATGTCTTTTGGATCACACTTTGGATTTAGTTTCCAGTCTGCGATGCACCCACTCTCCCCTGCATCTGAAAGTGCCTGCACCCTGACAGAATACTGGTGATGCCATATGGACTTTCTTGTGCTCGAAGTATGTTCCAATGCCTAATCAATGACATCCTCAGAGACATGCCTGGATGATATGTTATCACATACATTGACAACATCCTGATTTACTCCCTCAATAAAGTCTCTCACCACCAGCATGTCAAGTTAGTGTTAATCCAGCTTCTGGAGAATATATTTCAAAACAGAAAAGTATGAGTTCCACATGACAGATCTCATTCCTGGGTTACATCATTGCTGCAGAGGGCATCAGGATGGGCATCAGTAAGGTCTCCACAGTTACCACCAGGCCGATACCAACCACCATTAAGGAATTGCAATGCTTCTTAGGATTTGCTAATTTCTATTGCTGTTTTATCTGGGGTTTCAGCACAATAGCCTCTCCTCTTACTGCCCTGCTTAAGAAAGGTTCAAAGCAGCTCCAATGGAACCAAGCCACAGAGGAGGCATTCAAAAAAACTCAAGATGGCTTTTACCTCAGCACCCATCCTCTAGCATCCAGACCCAACCTGACCCTTCAAAGTAGAAGTAGACACATCAAAAACAAGAGTTGGAGGGTTATTGTCCCAGCACCTCAGGGAGAAACCCAAATTACACCCCATGGCCTTTTTTCCAAAAAGCTCATGCCAGCCAAACAGAACTATGATATCAGAAACAGAGAACTCCTTGCCATCAAACTAGCCACTGAGGAATGGAGACACTAGTTAGAGGGGGCAGCACACCCATTCGTCATTTTCACTGATCATAAGCAGTGTCCAAAATAAGGCGTTTCCAGCTGTCCCGGACACATCCATAACACCTCCGGACAGCCAGAAACTGTCTGTAGTATGTCCGGCTGGACAACCAGTGAAAATTACCCCAAATCACCTACTAGCGCGACCGCTTCCGGCTCCCAAAAAGACCCCGAATTTGATCTGTGCTCTGCAATTACAGCTCGTGTGCGAGCCAGAGACGCACTGATTTGTGACCCCGCCCATCACCTTTGATCTGTATTCAGCACTATTACAGCACGCGTGCAAATCACTTTCCTGCCAGTTCGCCAACATTCTATCCATATAAACAACATTCAACCAATCACAGCTTCCAACCAATCAAGAGAGAGAGATTGTGTGTGTGTGTGTGTGTGTGTGTGTGCTGTGACGCCCCAGCTGGGTCTGTCAAGTGTCTCGCCCTGTTTGTCTATTGGCTCTATTGTTTTTCTTTTTGGCCTGCAGGGGGAGCTTGCCATTAGTGTGATGTAGGCTAATTGCTCAGGTGATTGGGAGGTGGATATAAGCCGGGTCCTGGCAGTTTTTGGGAGGCTCTCTATCTTCCATGTTTCCCTGGTGTCATGGTTGGTAGCTGGTGTGGGCTGTGGTTTCCTACTATGCTGATATATACTACAGACTTGTTTTTTCTTTTATTCATTGACTTTTGTACTTAGTTTGTTATTCTAATAAATATTTCACTAATTGGAGCAACTGTGTGGTCTCCTCTTTGTCATGGTTGCCTTGAGCTAGGTGACCGTGATATGTGGGAGGTCATCTGGGAGTGGAGTAAGTTTGGCTTACTGTTTGGGTGGAGCCACAGGTTGCATTTTTTTTGCTTGGGTTTGTGGGAGATAAATTGGGTTTAATTTTTTTTTGTGATGTGTTTTGGCAGTTTATGTAACTGGATTGAAATATTTTTTGGAGCTGTCACTCATTTTCAGCTTGGAGCGCTGTTGTGCTGGGGCTTTAGGCTGGAGTGTCACTGTGCCTGGGCTGAGGACATCGCTGTGGAGATCCGAGATGAATTGGCTTTGGTCGGGGCAGCTCGACTCTAGCGGTATCAGTGAGTAAAGAACTTGGCTCTTTGGCACAGTGTGAAGCTAGGTTAGTATGTGGTGGGTAAATGTTTTAGATATGGGGAAACTCCATGGTTTGTCCAGTTTTGTGAGCTGTCTGTACTTTGCATGGTAGTTATTTGGGTTGGGTAATCTGGAGGATCAATTTTTGTATGAGTGGTGGTTGTTAACTGAGTGGGTAGTTGGTACACTTAGTGTTGAGTGTAGTGGAGGAGTTTTTGTGAGCTCCATCTGAGAAGTTGTTGGCAAAGTTCATGAAAGATCAGCTGTTTAGTATAGCAGACTACTATGAGCCAGAAATAATCATTCCTAAGCCATCTAAAAAAAAAAAGACCACTTGTTTGATTTTATTCATAACAAATTGAGAGACAGGTGCTCCCGGTGGGTTCACTGAGCGAGATTGGTAAGCTGGAAATATCACTTGTAGTTACATCAGCTGGGGTAGATCTGATGGCAACACAATTGTTGGACATGTCCTCGAGTTCCAGCATGTATTCCTCTTGCCAGCTGACTTTTGAGCAACAAGTGGAGTTGCTAAAAATGCACTTGGAACAAAATAAATTGGAAGCACAAGAAAGGGGGGAAAAGATTGTTTATTGGAAATGGAAAAGCTTAAACATCAAGAGCTTGAAATGGAACTTGAACATGGGAGACTTAATCTGATTGCAGAGGGCAAAAGATCTGCTAGTGGCAGTGGTGGAGGTTTATCTCTGCAGTCAGGGTTGTCTGCTATGATTAAGTTTCTTCCAAAGTTCAATGACTGATCCAGATGTGTTTTTTCTCTTTTGTTTGAAAATGTTGCATCTGATAGAAATTGGACTGATGAGAATAAAACTCTTCTCTTGCAGACCGTATTGGTTGGTATAGCTCAGGAGGCCTTTGTTGCATTGCCTCCTGTTGAGAGAAATGTATCAATGTGTTAAGGATGTTGTGTTAAAGTGTTGTGAATTAGTTCCTGAAACATATCACCAACGTTTCCGTAAGGGGGGAAAAAGGCTGATAAACATATGCAGAGTTGGCTAGGGAATTAACAACTTTACATCGCTGGCTTTTGTCAGAAGAGGTTGATACTTTTGAGGCATTGAGTGAACTTGTGGTTCTTGAACAGTTTTAGAACACTTTGCCTGAGCACTTAGCGTTGTATGTTAATGAACATAAGGTAAGGACTGTGGCAGAGGCTGCTGCGCTTGCCGATGGATGTGTGTTAACGCATAAGACTTGGGTGCATGATTTTGTTCCACATAATGCATACAATCAGCAAGATCACTTTCACCGTTTCCTCGGGTCCTCTAATGAAGTCTCAACCTGTTAATGTGAATAGAGCTTGTGAGGGTGTTGTGGAAAAATTTCTAATAATAATGAACAAGTCAATTCTTGTATCAACAGAAATGAGGTTTATTGAAATATAAAGAAAAGTAATAGAAAAGAGAAGAATGAGAGAATTTGAGAGCTTCGCTTCGTCAATGACTCCGCTAGGTTCTTCTCTGTCCATCTGCGGTCAAGTTGAAGTTTATATTGGGAATTGGTGAGGCGATTTTGGCCTTGAGTGAAAAACATGTTATGATCTGTGTATCATGTTTTTGCAAACGTTGCTGATATTGTCTTTTGCAAACAGTCTAGACATGGTGCCTGGTACATGGTGCCCTAGCGAAGGTCAGAGGGAAGAGAGAAACAGTTTCATACAATTCCATAGTTTCATAGAATTAGTGAATGATTATTACATTGAATCAATTAATAATAGGCATTATAAATTTCTCTAAAAAGGGTGATGCACAAAATAACTAATTATTGTTTTGAGCCGGGTCATTGGAAGAGAGAATGTCCATTGTTAAATGCCCGTAACAAGACAAGGGGAAATAGCAAATTTGCTGGGTGGGTTGCTAAGACTAGTCCTGTTCCTGCAATGCATGTTGAGTGTGTTAAATCTGATGTGTCTCCTATTATTTCTGAGCAACTAAATGCGCCAGTGGAGGTAATGGGGGGGGGGAAATGAATGTCAATGTTGATTATAGTCCATTTATTACTGACTGTTTTGCCTCCCTGATAGGAGATGCTCAGAGGGTTCCTGTCAAGATTTTATGGGATACTGGTGCTGGAGTCTCTTATTAGCCAATCTGTTTTACCTTTTTCTCCCATCTCAGACACAGGTAGTGTTTTAATCCATGGTATTGGGCTTCAATCTTTTTCAGTGCCATTGCACAAGATTTGTTTGTACTCTGGGTTTGTTAATGGGGAAGTCACCATTTCTGTTCGGCCATCTTTGCCCATAGATGGTGTGGACATCATTGTTGGAAATAACCTGGAAGGTCATTGTGTTTGGCCAGAGGGGGCACCAGCACCACTTCCTGTGGTTTAAATGGAGGTTAAGCCATTGGCTGAGCCAGACAAGTGTCTCAAGGAGTTTCCAAAGGTGTTCACTGCCTGTGCTGTTATGTGGGCAATGACTTGCACACAGGCAGAGGACACATTTGATGTATTGAAGTCTAATATGAAATTTTGTTCCTGAATTACCAACTCCTCTTTCCCATAGTGAAATTGTGGATGCCCAAAGAAAAGAGTTCTTGTAAAGTATTTTGACCTTGCTTCAGTTGAGTCTGGTAGCAATTACTGTGTTTGAGATGGCTTGTTGGTTTGCAGGTGGCTGTCACATGCGGACATGGAGGTGGTAGATCCAGTGTTTGTAGGTGGTAGTGCCTGAATATTGTAGTGTGGTATTAACTACTCATGGGGAGGTGGATGGACACTTCGGTGTGAAGACCTATAATTGGCTGCTTCAACGTTTCTATTTGCCGTGAGTCAAGAGATGTAGTGAATTTTGTTAAAGCTTGTCAGGTGTGCCAAATTGCAGGCAAAACTGAATGTTAAACCAGCACCCCTACATCCAATTAAATCTGTAGGTATTCCTTTTGAACACTTAATTATTGATTGTGTTGGTCCATTGTCCCCCTCAAAATCTGGCTCTGTCTGTCTTTGGTATTCCAAAAGTAATTCAAAGAGACCGTGGGTCTAATTTTTACCTTCAAGTCTTTTGCTGAGGCTTTGAGACAGCTATGTATCAAGCACAATCTGAGTAGTGCTTATCATGCACAGAGCCGGGGGTGCTTGAGTGTTTCCATGCTACATTAAAATCTGAGAGCATATTGTGTGGAGCTAAAAAGGGACTGGGAGGAGGGGTTACCATGGTTGTTAGCAGCTCAGGCAGTTCAGGAAAGTACAGGTTTTTCCCCTAATGAACAGGCTTGCACATGAAGTGTGCACTCCTGTCAATTTTGAAGGGTGACTTGGATGTTTCTGAGCCACCTGGGAATCTCTGCATGGGTTTCATTGGAAGTTATTCCTGGCCTGGAAGATGGCCAGTGAGAATTTAATAGCTGCTCAGAAGATGAAACAACTCTTTGATCGTAAGACGGAAGTGAGTTTTTAGGCCGGGGGATCAAGTGGCAGCTTTGCTGCCCATCCTTGTTTCCCCATTTGGAGCTAAGTACTCGGGTCCTTATTCTGTTGTGCGACAGGTCTCTGACACTATTTGGTGTCTACGCCTGAGCGTCGGAGGTCTGTGCAACTTTGCCATGTCAATCTGCTCAAGCCCTACTACTCTTCAGTCTCTCAGGGGGAGGGGGGTAAGGTTAAACCAGTGGGGCTGTTTGTCATTGAAGGAGCTGTAGCCACATCTCAGGTAGTAACTGAAGATGGGGTGCATGGTCCAGATGATGCAGTCCTGCAAGGGCGATTGAATAATGCAGAGAAATTAGCTGACTTGGATAGTCTTTTGAATCATTTAGGAGGGGAGCCACGGAAACAGTTAGTCTTTAATTTGAGTTTTCATCTTTGTTTTCAGACAAACCAAACTGCACCACACTGATCGAACATGATATAGATGTAGGGGACACTCGGCCTATTCGACAGTGGTTCTATCGTGTCACCCTAGACAAACGTAAGGGTTTGGATGTGACTTTTCAGTATCTTGTTGATAATGGGTTATCTACACCATCTTAATCAAGTTGGGCTTCACCATGCTTGTTAAGAAACCAGATGACACTTATAGGTTTTGTACAGACTATAGGAAAGTGAACATGGTTACAAAGCCGGATTGTTTCCCATTACCTAGAATCAAAGATTGTGTGGATCAAATTGGTTTTGCCAGCTTTGTGAGTACTTTTGATTTGTTAAAGGGCTACTACCAAGTGCTGCTAACACCAAGAGCTCAGGAGATCTCAGCATTTATAACTCCCTCAGGTCTCTACTCGTACAGTAGGATGAGTTTTGGGTTGCGGAACGCTCCCTCCACCTTCCAGCGGCTTATGAATAGAGTCGTTGCAGGGTTGGAGGGGTGTTCAGTGTACATCGATGACGTGGTTTCTTACGCGGACACCTGGGAACAACATCTTGCATGTATTCGCGCACTGTTTGAAAAGTTGGTGGCAGCAAATTTAACGGTGAATTTGGCGAAGTGCAAATTAGCCAAGGCCACTGTAGTCTATCTTGGCAAGGTGGTCAGTCAGGGTCAGGTTAAGCCAGTAAGAGCCAAGGTTTTGGCCATAGATAGATGCATTTCCTCCTCCGTCTACGAAGAAGGAGTTGGTGAGGTTTTTGGGAATGATTGTTTTTTATAGGAATTTTTGTTGTAACTTCTCTACAGTGGTCTGCTCAGTGCCAACAAGCATTTGAAAATGCAAAATTGTTGTTGACATCTGCACCAGTTCTAGCTGCACCTCAGTTGGATCAGCCTTTTATGTTGCAGGTGGAGGAAACTGGAGCACCTGGAGGAAACCCATGCAGGCATGAGGCGAGCATGCAAACTCACCCCATGTCAACCAGCAGGTTCAAACCCAGAACCTTCTTGCTGTGAGGCAACAGTGCTAACCACTGCACCGCCCCTCATGTGCATTCATTCAGTTTTTTAATTGCTTGGTGCCAAGAGCTTCACACAAAGCAGGTTAACAGTGTTCTCAGCTGAGAGGTTGTATTGGTATCAGTCTCAATGAACACACAGATACATAATAAATGTGGCAGGACTGCGGCAGATGACAGGATATTGCTATCTCACTACAGGTAGAAATAGCTGTTTCAGATAAACCTTCAGCACGTCTGAAGGACAGTATGCCACAGAATTAAAGATACGGTATTAGGTAACACAAATATATCCTGGAAAAAAGATCCCCTTGGATGTCACAGAGGTCTCTTTATAGTCCTACACACACCACACTTAAAGTATATGTTCTGAAGCAACTATCAGCACAAAAAAGAACCTGTTTTATTATCCATTGAGGCATGTGTTTGACTGTATCAAAGCACACAAAGAGCCCCTACACATTACCTAAAAAAAAAATGAAAACAAAACATGTCAAATAGTTAACATATTAGATAAAATCATACTTATTTGACAACATGTTGTGTTTCCACAGTATGTAATGCTTTGTCATTGTCTGTGTGGGCACCATGGGGTTTTGATGTTGCCTACGCATAGAGCAGAAGCACTTCGCATGCTTTAGCGTATGAGAGTGCTGTTGTGTGAAGAAAACACCAGATCCTGCCAGTGTGACAGGCAATCTTCTTGTCCCATTCATCATACTCATCCCTCACATGCCTCATCCTGCCTGTCATGTCCTCCACCTACATCCAGCACCCACGATTAACAGTGCATGCCCTACTATTTTTGATTAAAAAAAAAAAAGATTTAATTCTAAAGGCTTTTACGTTTGGCCATGAAACAACTGATTTAATCATGGAGAGGGAAAAAACACACTGGGCCAGTGCTATAAATCAGAATATTTATATGTCAGCTCTGTTTTAGCGCTGTTGTCTGATCCTGAGCTGGGGGGGGTGTTAAAAAATTGAATCCTGGGATCATTGGAAGGCATGGCCCCTTCTCAGGTAATCAATAGTTCATCTACTCTCATGGTGGCCCCGGTGGTGTAGTGGTTAGCGTTGTCACCTCACAGCAAGAAGGTCTGGGCTCGAGCCCCGTGGCTGGCGAGGGCCTTTCTGTGTGGAGTTTGCATGTTCTCCCTGTGTCCGTGTGGGTTTCCTCCAGGTGCTCCGGTTTCCCCCACAGTCCAAAGACATGCAGGTTAGGTTAACTGGTGAC
>JAODXR010035876.1:0-11719 GCA_028877395.1 Cathorops festae | reverse complement strand
GTACCTGTTGAATGAGTCACCTTATGACATTATTGGATAATTTGCCCCTCCTGAGAATTTTCAGGACCCGCCACTGCGTTTATCTGACTAGTTTCGGACAACAAAGGAGAGCTTTTCAACAACACTGGTTTAAATCCTACAAATGGTTGGAGTATTCCATTTAAAAAAAATTTGTATTTTGTTATGCCTGTAGACTGTTTGGGAAAGATCCCTCATGGATGAACCAAGATAATCTGATTTAGCAAAGCAGGTTTTTCAGCCTGGAAGAGAGCCTTGGACAGTTACGGGGAGCGTGAAAGAAGTGTAGGGCATCAAGCCTCAGTGTTTGCACAGAAAAGTTACCAGGTTAGTTTGACACAAGGCAGTGTCATTGATCAAATTAATGTAACCCATGTCAGGGAAATTGAGAGAGAATATTTGCACCATGTTATTACTGCCACCACCTTGTTAGGAAAACGAGGCCTTTCTTTCCTTGGCTATGATGAAACCACTTCAAGCAGCAATCACTGAAACTTTCTGGAGCTGATGAACCTTTTGCAGCAGTTTGGCCCTTTTTTGCCAAAGTTGCAAACCTCCCTCCAATGCTACCTATCTCTTTCCTTCCTCACAAAATGACATGATTGAGTGTTATGCAGGTGAAGTAACAGCCAGAATCACAGATGAGCTGAAGCAGTCAAAATGTATGCAGTTATGGCTGATGAGGCAAGGGATGAGTGTGTAAATCAGCTTGCTGTTTGTGTGCATTATGTCACCAGTGATGAGGTGAAAGAGCACTTCCTCAAGCTATCTAGCCTCACTGCTTTTAATGCACTGCAAAAAAAAAAATGAAAACTGAATTTAAGGAGAAAATTCTTTAATACCAATGAAATTATCTTGCTGCATGGACAGATCATTTTACTTGACCAGACATCTTGGAATAAGTTGGTTACAATCTAGAACTAGTTTTAATAATCTTAGAGTTGGTGTCTTGTATTCTTCTACACTGCAAAAAATTATCTTAAGTTAGAATATCTTGAATATAGTTGAAACAATCTAGCATTTCCTATTAGAAGAATACACTCCAGTAGGCTTAATGACCTGGTATGTGCGGCTCAAGCCTATGATAGAGCTGCTGTGATAAGTGGAGAAGTTGGAGGTGTTCAAGCTCTGTTCTATGAGAAATATCCACAAGCAGTCTATGCTCACTGCTATACACATGAATTGAATTTGATACTATGCTACACTTGCAGGGCTCATTTTACCTTTGCACAGCTGAATCGACATGCTCAACATAGTAAGGTGCATCTCTGTCACAAACTGGGCAAAGAAAATGTAATTAGTGTCCATTGCAAAATGATTGTCAGCGCTGAACAGCCTTGTACTGAAATATCTGCTTGGGGAGATCTTCGGTAAGGCAGTTTCATCAATTGTGTTCTTGCTTGTGCTGAATTGCAATGGAAACACCATGGACTCCAATTTGGCCGTCTTGAAAAAGGTGACTGGTTGATTGTCTTCTGTAGGTGCAGTTGAGTAAATATTGTCTCCAAATGACAATTCTTGACCATTAACTGGCTGAAGACATGAATTAAAGGCAGTCACATGTTGTGCAACACTGTCGTCTTGTTCAACGGGTTGTTTTTCAGAATCAGAACCACCATCAGGACTTTCTTCTCCATTGCCATCAACATTTTCATCATTGTTCTCTGCCGGTGCAACTTTTATTTCAAGGTAGTCATCCTCTGTATCCTCTCACAAAGAGACTTATATATATTCTGAATGAATTTCCTTTAACTTCAGTAAGGTCGTCTACACTTTCTTCATGTCTAGATTCTGAAACTGAAAATGACCTTTGCAACATAGATGCCTCTTCAACTTTACCCTCAGAAGTTGTGATTCAGATGGTGGTCTGGGTAAAGATTGAACAGTGGATTCTACCTCAGATGGAACACACAGTACTGCTCCATGGATTGCCCGCTGTTGGCCCTTTGGAAGCGAGATGCTCTTCACAATGATGTGTCTCTCAAGTACATTCAGCCTTTGTAATTCATCTGGTATGGAGTCAAGTTCAAGATTATTTGCCACTGTGGCAAATGACCAGACTTCAGGTTTTCACGGCAGCTATGACAAATCCACTCGTTTCTTTCAGTTATGCAACTATCTTCACAAACATGGACATAACTGCCAGTTAAGCACATGAACACAAGCTCAGAATCTTTAGAATACTTTGAGGGCTCGCATCACCTCACTTGGTTAGCAAATAAACGTCTGACGGATGAGACAAATATGCTGGCCCTTGTTGCTCATTCAACTCAATGACTGTGCCTCTTCTATTAGTGGATTAGACAAGTTTTCACTACAACACTGTGTTGTAGTGGGGTCTGACAAGTTCTCCATGCTGATCTGTCCCATACTGAATCCCACAATGTTTCTGTACTTGTTCTTGATACGGTTGCCACACCTTATGCTGTGTAGGGCTTTGAGGTCCCTGGTTTGTCTCAATTTAAAGTGTCAGCCATGTACCATGTGATGTACAGAGTGGAACGTAGCATCTTGGCCATAATGTTTTTTTTTTAAGTTTGCTCTCCCACATGCATTTTCTCCCTTGTTGCACATTCAACTCCAAACAATAACTGTGCCTCTTCCATTAGTGGATTAGACAAGTTTTCACTTCAACACTGTTGTAGTGGGGTTTGAGAAGTTCTTTATTCTGCCTTGTCCCATACACACTGAATCCCACAATGTTTCTGTACTTGTCCTTGTTACGGTTGCTGTACTGTGTAGGGCTTTGAGGTCCCTGGTTTGTCTCAATTTAAAGTGTCAGCCATGTACCATGTG
Source organism: Cathorops festae (assembly GCA_028877395.1). Taxonomy (NCBI): domain Eukaryota; kingdom Metazoa; phylum Chordata; class Actinopteri; order Siluriformes; family Ariidae; genus Cathorops; species Cathorops festae. Next base: position 8,905 of record JAODXR010035876.1, on the reverse strand, counting down.
ACGTACAGAGTGGAATGTAGCATCTTGGCCATAATGTTTTTTTTTTTTTAAGTCTACCCTCCCACATGCATTTTCTCCTATGCGGGAAGCAATTCCTGTAACTATCTATTGTGTATTGTCTCATGTATTGTTCCTGTCTCTGTTGGAAAGTAGGGTCATTCCTGTAGTGATCTCTCATGTGTTCTCATGTACTTCTGTCTCCATTGGAAAGCAGGGCCATTCCTGTAACAATTTCTTGTGTTGTCTCATGTGTTGTTTCTGTTCTCCATTGGAAAGCAGGGTCATTCCTGTATTGATCTCTGTTGTTTCTGCCTCTGTTGGAAAGAATGATCACGTCTGATCTCTGATGTACTCTTTTCTGAACTGCAAGGCCGAGTTGTTACTTTCTCTGAAGTGCTGGTTTTGTCTTTGACAGAAGTCAGTATTCAGCCTATATTGTGTCCTGAGGTAACTTTTTTCCAGCCTGTTTTCTTGTCTGTATCACTTTTGTGCTATCTTTTCTCAATCTCCTTTCTCTTCCTCTCTCTTTTTTTTTTTGGCATCTTTGTGTTTTTGTATTATCTTCAGCTTCCTAGCAGCTCTTTTTCTCCTGAGTTCAAGTTTCTGGAAAACCTCAGGTGCAAAATTGACACAATTTGCCACACCATCCTGTTCTCTCTCTGTGGCATTTACCTCCATCATATGATCTTCAGATGTCTATCTTAAAGCAGACTGGTAAAAGATCATACTGTTCATCTGCATCATGTTCCAATAAACTATAAAATAGCTGTAGGAGTCAGTTTGATAGATCAGTCACCTTGTGGAAAGTACTGTAACCATCACAGCTGTCCCATTTTCCTCCAAACAAGTTCCATTTGCATTGCAAGAATGTGGATAAAAAAAACAACAACATATTGACCACAACCGTTTCAGAAAACACTGATGCATACAGAGCCAACAATCAGCAAGGTTGGTGAATACACATTTCCAAGACCTTCAAGTCTGAGTGAAAGATTCAAGTAGTTGTCCAAGCCTTCAGGTGCATCTTGAAGAAAAAATCCGCTCACTGAGGTGGATTTCATTACAATGTAATCTTTTCCATCAATCTCAAGTATGTCATCAAAATTTAAATGCCTACTAACAAAGATCTTTCTGGCCTCCAATTTGCATCTTATTTGGCAATACAATTCATCTCCTTTTCTCAAAACATGATCCAACTTCTCTCCATCCATTCCTTGTATCTCATGCAGGTGGGCTAGAAACATCAGTGAATCTGTAACACACTGGCTTCCTCTGCTGAACTCTGAAAACCTGCTATCTGACTGGCAGTATGAAGCTCTCACTGAAATCTCATTTGTATCTTCAAATGGTATATGGTCACTGAGTTATTGTGCAATTTCCATTGCTCCCTTTTTTTTTTTGCGAGATTTTTTTTTTTTCCTCCATTGAGGCATTTTGGTGGTGGGTAATTCTTGCTGTCTGTTCAATGATGTATTTTCAGGCACAAAAGATGCACACTGCAATCAAATGGCAAAAGAACTCTTAGATATGAATAGAGCTTACAAATATTCTTAACTTTTAACTGTCAGATTGCAGGCACTCATGTATGTATATGCAGGGGAGAGCGGGGATGCAAACAGGGAGCGTAGCCAAATCGATGAGCAAACTTGTAGTCAAAGCCAGGCAAGGATCAGTCAATCAGCAAACAGAATATCAGAGAGAGGACAAAGGCAGATAACAGGAAACCATAGCAAAAGTCCAATAATAGGAAGGCAGGTAAACTAGAAAGGCTTGGTATGACTGGAAAGACAGAACAATACTTTGCACTGAAGGAGAGGCTTAAGTAGCGTTGCTGATGATTGTTAATGAGAGACAGCTGAAGTTAATAAGATGGAGACGGGGGACGCTGTGAACCTTGGGCATTGTAGTCTTTTGAAGCCATGTTTGTAGTTTGCTTTGCCTTGTGACTCACAAAGCCATTACTGACATAACCAGAAATCATATTTTGTACCTAGCTATAAACAGGTACAAAATGCAAATAAAGTAACTTGTAGTAAGGTTAGCACTCACCAATGCAATTTCCACAGTACCAGTTTTCAATCTGTTAAGGACATAACAGCAAATTATTACCCAAGATAAATTTGTAGGCTTATGTGATATGTAGTAAGCCCTGATGTGGGTGGAGTACTGAAACATGGCAGGTGGGAGATGATGTTCACACACTTTATTTTTAAGACTTTTTCAGCTTCATTCATTCACTCCCTCACCCGCTACTCAGATGCATGCACGCACGTTTTCTGGTTGGGAGAGCTCTCTTCTCTTCACTGTCTCCCTCCTTTACCTCCGCCGTCACTGCAGGAGTCCGGCCTACAGCGGAATCCCCCCCCCCGGACAGGACAGGAAGTCTGCCACCACTATCTCTCAGCTGGAGGGTGAGATACCAACAGGTGATCAGCGCATTGGCATCAATATGTGCGTGGTCCAAACAGAAGGTGAAAGGGTGCCCCAACAGGTAGTATCGGAAAGTGAGGACTGGCCACATGATGGCCAGCCACTCCTTCTTGATGGTACTGTACTTAGTTTCATGCAGCGAAAGCTTGCAGCTGATGTACAGCACCGGACATTCCTCACCCTCCACCTTCTGGGACAGAACGGTCCCCAGCCGTCTGTCCGATGCATCTAGCTGCAAAATAAAGGGGAGAGAGAAGTCAGGGGAGTGTAGAAGTGGCCCCCACACAGTGCAGCTTTTACCTTGGTGGAGGCCTGTTGGCACTGCTACGTCCACTGGACCAGATCTGGTGCTCCTTTTTTAGTGAGATCAGTCAACAGGTTGGTGACATCTGAATAAATAGGTATGAACTGGCGATAGTAGCCAGCCAACCCCAGGAACTGTCTCACTCCCTTTCTGGTCTTGGGTCTCAGGCAGGCTGCAATCACTGTAGTCTTATCAATTTGGGGACGCCCATGACCCAAGTGGAAACCCAGATGCCATACTTCCACCCGCCCAATTGCACACTTTTTCAAGTTAACTGTGAGACTTGCATGCATCAGCGACTCGAGGATGGCCCTAAAGTATCCAAGGTGCTGCGGCCAATCATTGCTGTAAATAATAATGTCATCAAGGTAGGCTGCCACATAAGTGGTGTGGGGGCAGAGCATCTTCTCCATGAGCCGTTGGAACATAGCAGGAGCCCCACATAACCTAAAGGCAATCATGACAAATTGGTGCAATCCAAATGGTGTGGAAAAGGCTGCTTTCTCTTGGGATAGCAGAGTCAAGGGGATCTGCCAATATCCCTTCATTAAATCCAGTGTAGAATAAAAACGAGCAACACCTAACCAACTGAGCAACTCATCATTACAAGGCATTGGGTATATGTCAAATTTAGATGCCATGTTGATTTTTCTGTAGTCTTCACACGAGTCACTCCCATCCATCCATGGGGAAAATGTTGAGGAATACTGGGAGGCACTGAAAGCTGCCATTTTATCTAGCAGCGAAGCCTCAATCGGCTACAGGACCAAGAAACGACAGGATTGGTTCGACGAAAATGACCATGTCATTGAAGAACTCATATCCGAGAAGAGGAAGGCTTTCTGTGTCTGGCAGAATGACCCTACCAATGATGCTAAACGCACTGCCTATCACAGCATACGGGCCGGGGTCCAAAAGAAGATTCGCCTTATGAAAGACCAGTGGTGGGCAGCCAAGGCAGAGCAACTGCAAGAGCTCGCCGATAAAGGAGACAGTCGTGGCTTTTTCAGTGCTACCAGAACCATTTTTGGACCCAGCTCCTGTGGCGAGACGCCCATCAAAGACAAAGACAGAACCCTTTTGAAAGATACAGAGAGCATCAATCAGCACTGGAAAGACCACTTTAAAGACCTTTTGAACCGCCATTCCTCAGTGGATGATTCTGTCTTTGGAAAGATCCCGCAGTTTCCAGTCAATGCTGGACTAGGCACAGAACCGAGTCTGGCTGAAACTAAATTGTCAATCAGCCAAATGAAAAATGGCAAGGCTCCGGGTGTTGATGGAATACCTGCAGAGGTCTTTAAACATGGAGGAGATGAACTAACCCGACAACTTCACCAGCTTATACTTCTCATATGGCAGACAGAGGAGATCACATCAGACTTTCAGGATGAGAAACATAGTTAAGATCTTTAAGAAAGGTGATAAATCTGAATGTGGGAACTACCATGGCATTTCTCTTCTTGCCATTGTTGGAAAGATCCTCGCAAGAATCCGGGCCAATCATCTAGTTTCACATGCTGAAGGCCTCCTACCTGAGTCACAGTGTGGATTCCATCCAAATAGAGGAACAACAGACATGCTCTTCACTGCCCGGCAGCTGCAAGAGAAATGTTGGGAGCAGCGCCAGCCACTGTACATGGCTTTTATAGATCTGACAAAGGCCTTTGACTCCGTTAACTGAACAGCTCTGTGGCGGATCCTGGAATGGTATGGCTGCCCCGAGAAGTTTATCACTATTCTAAGACTCCTCCATGATGGCATGTCTGCTAGAGTTCTTGGAAGACATGGTGATAGCGAGCCCTTCCCAGTACAAACTGGTGTTAAACAAGGCTGCGTTGTCGCACCCACTCTTTTTTCTATCTTCATCTCTGCCATATTCCACCTGATAGAAGGCAGACTACCCGACGGTGTAGAAGTCGTCTATCGAATGGACGGCGGGGGGCTGTTTAACCTGCAAAGGCTGAAGGCAAGAACTAAGACTGCTGTCACTTCCCTGATCGAACTGCAGTACGCAGATGACAACTGTGTCTGTGCCACATCAGAAAATCAACTTCAAGCCATCCTGGATGCCTTTACATATGCGTATGAGTGCCTAGGCCTCTCTGTGAACGTAAAGAAAACTGAGGTCCTGCACCAACCTGCCCCCGGGCAGTTGCCTATATCCCCTCACCTTAACATCAGCGACACCACACTGAAGAGCATCCAGAGTTTCTCCTACCTTGGTAGTGTTCTCTCTGCAAAAGCCAATATCGATGCCGAGATTGAAAACCGTCCAAGAGCCGCCAGTTGTGCATTTGGTAGGCTGCTCAACAGTGTTTGAAACGAGGGGAAATATCGAAGGACACCAAGATACTTGTCTACAAGGCTGTTGTGCTGCCCTCCCTCCTGTACAGCTCAGAGTGCTGGACAACTTACAGGAGATGCCTCAAATGCCTGGAGAAGTACCACCAGCGTCTGCATCGAATCCTGGGTGTGAAATGGCAGGACCGATGGACTAACAGTAGCATCCTAGAGGAAGCAAACTGTACCAGCATCGAGGCCATTGTAAAGAAAAACCAATTGCGCTGGACCGGCCATGTTATCAGAGTAGAAGACTCATGCCTGCCAAAGCAGATCCTCTATGGGGAGCTGAAATCAGGTACCAGATCACAAGGAGGACAAAGAAAGCACTTCAAGGATAACAGCAAAGCAAGTCTAAAGTCATGTAGCATCAGCCTGTCGAATTGGGAAGACCTAGCATGCGACAGGGACTGATGGAGAAATGCAATCAGTACGGGTGTGGAGCACTTTGAGCATGAGCACCGCTGTGACCTGGATCAACAATGCCAACATTGTAAGGAACGAGATGCCTGCCAACGGCAGACTTTCTCCCATGTCTGCCCTACCTGTGGAAAACCATGCGCCTCAAGAATTGGACTTGTTAGTTACCTTCGGGTGCACAAGTGAATATGATGACAATCTTACTCGAAGTCGAGGGATTCCCGAAGAAGAGTCTTCACAGAATGTCAGTCTTGGGAACCAGGACCACTGGGCTGCTCCAGTCACTGTGTGACTCCTTGATTATGCCCATGTCGACCATGGCCTTGAGTTAATCCCAAATCACCTTTTTTTTTTTTTTGTGTGTGTGTGTGTGTGAGAGACGGGGCAAGAACACATCAGAACATTCCTCTTGAAACCTGGCCACCTCTGTGAGTTGGGTCAGTGAGAGGTGGTCTCAACAAGGGACTGGAGCAGTTTGAGTCATAATTTTCATTTTTACCTCTGGTCCCAGCTCCGCCTTCTCTGGAACTACTGATGCTAATGCCACAGGGACCCCCTCATTCCAACATTAACAGGTTGAGGTGGTATATTTGCAGTGCCCTGCCCCTATCTGTTCGCCTCACTTCATAGTTGACGTCCCTGATTTGCCATGTGACCTCGAAGGGTCCTCGCCACTTGGCAACTAATTTGAAGCTCGACATGGGCAATAATACGAGTACTTTGTCTCCCAGGGTGAATTCTCTAAGGCGTGCGCCCCTGTCATACAGCCGGGCTTAATGTTCTTGTGCCTGCTGTAAATTCTCCCGGGTTAAGTGCATGAGGGTTTGGAGCTTTGTGTGCTGGTCAAGAACATATTACATTTTGTTCATACTTGGCAAAGGTCCCTTCTACCAGTTTCCCCACGGCATGTCCACAATGCTGCAAGGCTTTCGCTCATATAATACTTTGAATGGGGAGAACCCCTTGGAGGCTTGCGGGACCTCTTGTACTGCAAATAACGAGCTCAAGCCGTTTATCCCAATTGGGCATGGTCCGTGGCACCTATGGCTGCTGGTCATGTTTGTATGGTCTTCATTAATGAATAGTTTATGTGCTGTAGTATTTGTCATCCGAGTTAAAATGTGGCTTACTATTGTCAACTTGACTGTGCTTCTACTGGTATACTTCTATTTTAACATAAACAACTGTTTGCGCTATTATGGGCAACTAAATGATGTACTGAAGCAAAATCAAATCCATCATCTTGGATTATCAAACTCGGCATCCTCAAGAGTAAGATATAGCAGCTCAGAACTTCGCTAAGTCAGGAAGTCGTCCATTAAACAACGTTTATCTGCCGATTTGTGGAGTTTATTAGGCGATCTTGGGATTCAAAAGCCATTTCAGGGCAATTGTTCTGGAGTGAAATGCAAGGAAATAATCCACCATGGTCACCCTGTGGTTACAGGAAGCCCTGCACCGACTACTCATGTTTCCCAGCCTGGTTTAGCTCCAAGCGTGTGTTCCTTTTTGCCGAATATATAATATTGCAATGTTGGATCTATGCTCCTAAGATCGATGAGTTACAGGCCATTGTGGATCATAATAAGGCGAATATCATCTCCATTAGTGAAACCTGGTTGTGCCCTACTATTCCGGATTCTGCTATTCAATTTACAGATTTTATTTGCTTCAGACATGATAGGCTTTCCTTCACGGGTGGAGTCTGCCTATACATCCATTCGTCTATTCCCTGTTCTCATCTGAGTGCCTATGAAGTGCCCGAAGTTGAATCTTTATGGATAAAACTCAGACCAAACAGATTACTGCGTGTCATTTCTATAATTATCCTGGCTGTTGTTTATCATCTTACCAACTGTGAAGTAAACGAAAACAAGATCTTGTTAGAACATTTGCAAGCTAATGTTGACTTGTTTCTCAGTCAGCATCCTAAAGGACGAGTGTTGATCACTGGTGATTTTAATCCCACCAGTACTGGGTTTTCTCTTGTGGACACTAAACGTAGGACAGGACTTTCACAAATTATCAAGGTGTTGACTAGAGATACTGGAGTGTTGGATTGGTGTTTAACAAACAGGCCCAACCTGTTTTGTCCTCTAGAACAACTGCCCGAATTGGGAACTAGTGATCATTTCACCATATTGATAACTCCATATAATACTTCGTCATCATGCAAGCCTTACAAGCAAACAGTGTTAAGACATGATACCAGGTCAAGTAGACTGAGAGAATTTGGTCAGTGGATTACATCTTATTCCTGAACCGAGTTGTATTCTGCTACCTCCTGCCAGTCTAAGTATATTTTCCATCGCACTATCATCGATGCCTTAGACAGATTCTGTCCTCTTAAAGCCTTCTGCAAGCACGGAACAGACAAACCATGGATTACCAGTAAAATAAAATCATGGATCGTGAAGAGGCAGAAAATGCTTGCAAAGTTTGGTAAGCATTCACCCATTTTTAAGCTCTGGAGGAACAAGGTCTCTACCGCCATAGCTGTGTGCAAGCGTTCTATAATGTCAAAGTAAAAAACTTAAGGAACACTAATATATGAAGATGGTGGAGTGAGGTAAAGAATCAATCTGGTGTATTGAAACATGAAGGGCAATGGTTTAATCAGCTGATCGATGGTCACAATATCGATAGCATACATTCCTTGTGCCAGAAGATTAATGAGTTCTTCATTGGTTTAACGTCTGACTTTAGGCCTCTCTCTCGCAGTGATGTTATTGCTATTGCTGTACCTGATATTCCACCAGATTTACTGGTGTTACTATATGAGGCATATAAATCCCTGCGAGCTGTCCAGACCAATAAAGCCTCTGGTCCAGATGGAATAACCAACCTGATTTTGAAGAGCTTTGCTTTTGAACTTTCTCCTGTGGTAGCTGATATTTACAACATGTCACTGCGAGAAGGGTTCTTGGCTAGTCTGTTGAGGAGTGCGATAGTGCATCCTCTGCCAAAACAGAATCCCCCACGTTGTATTGAGAGTGACATTAGACCAATCTCTCTAACATGCGAAATCACCAAGATAATGGAAGGATTCACTCTATCTCGTATTTTGCCTGGTAATAAACAGCTAGATACCAAGTAGTTTGCAGTGGCTGGGAAATCCACCGAACAAGCCATAGTGTTCCTTCTTCATCTCACCATAGAGGCCTTGGACAGAGGCAATTGCTGGACCAGGTGGTTCTTTGCAAACTTTAAGAAAGGATTTGATTTGATAGACCATAACATATTATTGAATAAACTTTCAAATTTTGATATTCACCCTTGTATGTTATGCTTTGTGGCATCGTTTTTAGAGGGTAGGACTCAATATGTTAGTATAAACCCTTCATCTTCTCCACCCATGAAACTATTTGGTGGGATACCACAAGGAACAAAGTTAGGCCCAATCCTTTT